>JACGWL010000001.1:1228383-1432527 GCA_034509725.1 Sesamum angolense | reverse complement strand
CAGAAAAATTTCAGTTGAAAAACCATCTGGCATGGTGGGATAGGAATAAGATCGAAGCTACTCTTAAGATTAAAGAAGAATGCAAATATGAGTATGTTCGATACAAACCCATCCAAATGAATATGGAGATAAGAAGGATATGCAAATGATTATCAAGGAGCATATCAATCTTGGACTCATCGAGCCTGGAATCTCTGCATACAGTAGCCCTGGATTTCTGGTAAGAAACCATGGCGAAATAAAAAGAGGTAAACCCAGGTTAGTAATTAACTATCAAGGTATTAATAAAATATTAGACTTTGATGGTTATTACATCCCTAGTAGAGAGCACTTAATTGATTGCATTAAAGGTGCAAAAGTGTTTTCCAAATTTGACTGCAAGTCTGGTTTTTATCAGATTAGAATGGAGAATGAATCAAAGAAATTCACTGCATTCTCCACACCACAAGGACAATATATCTGGAACTTACTACCAATGGGTTTAGCTAATGCACCCCAGATATTTCAAAGAAAAATGGATAATCTTTTCAAGGATTATTTCGAGTTTATGTTTGTTTACATCGATGACATACTGATTGCATCCAAAAATATGAAAGAACATATCAAACATCTAGAGATATTTTCTGATGCATGTTATAAGGAGGGTTTAGTACTTTCTGAGAAGAAAGCTACTATAGCGGTCAATAAAATCGAATTTTTAGGAATTCTTATTGACGAAACAGGTATTGAGTTGCAGGAGCATATTGTAGAAAAAATCCGCAATTTTCCAGATATACTCAAAGATAAGAAGCAATTACAAAGCTTCTTGGGAGTAGTAAATTTTGCAGGTATCTTTATAAAGGATCTCGCAAAATACAGGAAGGATTTTCGGCCACTTTTGAAGGAAACAGAGAGTGCAAAGTGGAAATGGGAAGAAATCCACACACAAAGGGTTCGCGAGCTAAAACAGGTTTGCAATAATCTGCCAAAGCTTGCGATACCGCAAGACGAGGACGAATTAGTAGTCTACACAGACGCTAACGACTATAGATAGGCAGCGGTGCTCATGAAAAAGAATACTACAGGGGAAGAACCTTGTAGATACACGGGAGGTTTGTTCACCGAACAACAAGCCCGAGTGTGGCACATCAACGAGAAAGAGTTCTTTGCGGTTTTGAAGGCTTTTAAGAAATGGCCTTTATTTTTACTTGCTAAAGAATTCACTTTGAAAGTTGATAATACCAATGTTAAAGCTTTCTTGAAGAACAAATTAGAATCTAAGATTGAGAAAGCACATATTATCAGATGGCAAGCTGAATGCCAATATTATTGTTATAATATTGTTGTTATCAAATCTCATGAGAATGTTCTTGCAGATTTCCTGACAAGAGATGGAGGCATCTGAAGCAAACTCCATCATGTTGAGACTTAGGCACCTCAGGGAAAATCTCGAGGAGCTTAATAACAAGTTTGGACGGCTAGCTGTAATGCTCAAGTAGCTGGACAGATCCAAAGAGCTGATCTTGACACTGTCCAGATCGCAATAAGGACAACCATGATGGCCTCAACCTCACTATGGAACGACCTACAAGAACCAATTCGGAAGGCATCATCTTCGGATATGACTAACGAGTTGAAAAAGCAAGATACTAAGCATGCCCTTAGAGTACAGGACTCTAGACCTGTAGCGGCAGATTCAAGTACTGCTTGCACAAGGCCCTCACCAGACTCTGGTGAAAAGGCGACAAACGAGTCACAGGGAGTGCAAACCTCTGATGATTCGAGTCAACCCAGCGCCTCTGGGGTTAAAAAAAAAAGAGATTAGCCTTAGGCCAAGGACGGGCACTTCTAAGGCTAATACTAATGAATTATTATCTTCTTCCTCTGCTTGGCAGGTTTATCAAAGGATGTGGGAAAAATTAAATTCTCGTAAAGGAGTTAACCCAAGCAAGACCATTATCGACACATCTGGAAAAATAATAGGGTCTGGATGATGGAAGGATCTAAACCTGAAGAAGTTCGAGAGTGGTATGAGTTTGGAGCTCTTGCTTCGATTCATACTATGTCACCAAGTTTTCCGGAGATTTCAAATTTGCCGGATTGGATTAGCGGGGCAGTATATGATTCATGGCAAAATAATCCCCACCTAAAAAGAGGAGATATCCTGGAGCTAAAATTTATTTCAGCAGCTCGAGAAACTGCAGGAAAGGGGTCTCATCCAGCGTTTCATTTCATCAAGCTGCAGAGACCAGACATGGTAGCCTTTAACAGAATTAAAGCTACCTCACAGGAAGCTCCACTGGTGTCGGCTATTAGGGAAGACGACATTTCCACCAGAAGAGCTTGGGGTTTATGGGTCTGTCTCACTGAGATGGACAAAGTCAAGTATCGATTCAAAATCTTCTCCAACAAAGTGAATGGATCATTCCTGTTAAACTCCATGACGGGGAAAAGCACTGAATTTGCAGAAAGCATGTTCGAGAAAAAAAAGATGCTCATATGGGAGAACAAGCTGCCTGCAACTGAGGTTACAAGGATGAAGACATGTAACATGCTTCATGTTGGGCAATGGCATAACCATGTATGCCCTTGCTGCGAGAAACAGAAAAGCCACTGTTCGGAACAAAGATAAGGGTTACCCAAAAGAGACCCGAACCAAAACCGGACAAGGGTAAAAGGAAGAATTTTTACAAGGAAAAGTAAAAACTGAAGAATGTAAAAATTCAAAAGGAAGACTGTCGGCAGAAAACGACAAAGCCAACAGTCAGAGCCAGCTAGTAATTGAATGGCCGACAAGCCATTATGGATACCAGCTGGAAAGGACGATGACGAATGCAAGGATGACATCCAGATGACGAACGCAATGACGTCATCAAAAACAAGTTTGAAAATCCGCACTTAACGTCCGTGAATGGTTATAAATAAGGAAGCAGAGAAGCAGAAGGGGGATCGGAAAAATTTTTCTCCTACTCTTCAAAACACAATAATCTGAGTCTTACAATCCTTGTATCTTTTTCTTTCAGTTTATGGGGGTTTCCCCAAAGAGTCTAGCCCTCTACCACATGAGTGGCTAAATAGTTGTCTCCTCCAAGGGAGGAAATAGTATTTATGTAATTTTCATATATATTTTCAATAAAAAAGGATTCTGTCCAATTTGTTCACCTACAAATATTATTAAAAAGCTTTGTTTGGAGTATCTTCTACGCCCTAAGGTAGGAAACGAAATAGGGCTGTGCTGTTTTGTTACTGAAGGAACCAAGTTCCTGCGAACCATCAGCTGCGGTTGTGTGGTTGGAGGAAGTCCGTAAAACCGAGAACTTGGGATACCCGGAATCAAGGCGGTCAAACCAAGGTATGACTTTATGAAAGCTTAAATGATATTACGGAAGCATGTTGGGCCAAACTAGAGCATGTGTATGGACTATTTTGAGTTTTCTATAGAAGGGCAAAATGGTCACTAATTTGGCTGAAGGACCAAAATTAAGTAGATTTGAAAGATAAAGGACTAAATCTAATATTGCAAAAGATAAAGGATCAAATAAATTTAGACCAAAGTTATTGGACGAAACTTTTCCTTTCCCATTATATGTAATATAACAATATTTTCTTCAATAAACCTAGGCTCTGATACCATTCTAGCGAGCATGGAGAGAAACGCAAGATTCTTGCAGGAATACTGTGAAAATGGACTAATATTCGTGCTTTAAACTAGTAGAGGGGTAAAATCGTCCGGGAATTAGCACAGATTTGGTCGGAGGACTAAAATTAAGCGTTTTGAAAAGTTACAGGGCTAAATTAAAATATACGCAAACTTAATGGACTAAAATTATGCGAGACCCTAGTTATTGAACTAAACTTGATTTTTTCCCTATTAAGACTGTTGAGCAATCAATTCCTTTATCTGAAGGATACAGCTCTTTCCATTTATTTTCAGAAAAGCTTATCGCTTTACATAAAAAAATTATAAATTTTACATATTGGTATGGTTCAAATAGTGTTAAAACCTGCGACCAGATTAGGCTTAAATACAGCAGCCTTAATTGCGATAAAAGACAAAAGACATAATAAATTTCATGATTCCTTATTAGGAATTGTTGAATCAAGTTTGTGTGATGGACCAATTATTTTTTCATGCTTTCCAGATTTTACTGTTTCTTTAGAAGATCTGAATTTAAAACATGCTTTGTGTTTAGATATTAAATCAGAAGGATTTGATATGATACCTGGAACTCAGAATGTTATTCTTATTTTTAGAATATGTTATAAAGCTATGAACACGGTTGTCCCTGATATGAGAAATATTTCTAATCAAAATCCTAAAACGACAACTATGTTTATTACAGGCATAGCTAAAAGTAATACAGTTGTCCCTAAAAACTATTTCGTGGGATCAAGTTAAACTTCTAGATAAATGGATCCTTGAAGAAGGTAATAAACCTGTAAAACAGGAAAATAAAATTTTGGAAGAAATTATTGAATATCCAGATGGAGATGTAGAAATAAATTTTCTAAAGATCGTATCACTCACCTTAGTATTAAGGAAAATCTAAAAAAAGACGAAATTATAGCAGGAAGAAATTCGACATCTTCTATACCTTTATCTAGGTTTGAAAGAGAACAAGTTATTTTAAACAATACACTGGATGGTGTTAGTCAACCCGAATATAAGATTGAAATTCATAATTCGTCTAGAACTAGAATTAAATCTCCTACACCCTCTGATATGGGTTATGAAGATGATAAAAATGTATTTGGTCTAAATACCATAAGTCTAGATAATGATCTAGAATTTCCTTTTGAAGAAAAGCTTAGAGAATTAGTTTATTCTCCAGAAAATGAGATAAAAAGAAAATGGTTTTCTTTAAAATCAAAAGAAAGTCAAAATAAGTGGTATAAAATTTATAAAAAGTTCATTAAGAAAATGAACGAAAATATCGACTTTTTTGAGGTAATTAAAATGTTTAAAAGAAATAAATTTCCTGAATTTTCAGATGAAAATATAATAGCCCACTATAAATACAGCTTATCAAAATTTTATTACTACTAAAGGTAAAATTGTTAAAAGTATTCACCCTCCCGAAATGAATTTGTCTATTAAAATAGAGAAAGAAGAGGTTAATGCTACGCCTTATAGAAAAGATAATAGAATCGAAGCTGTTGTTGAACAAAATAATTTTACAAACCTATCAATACAAACCATTGGAAAACAGCTTACTAGAATAGAACAAAATGTTAATAAACATTTTTATAAAGGATTATATAGAAATGCCTAGTACTAGTACTACTTTTTGAAAAGGAAAAAGTTCTATTCAAACCATTATCTTCTGAAAAGATTAATATTAATATTAATAAAAATTCACTAGAATATGATGAAATGTTAAAAGAAATAGCAAAAAGATTACAAAATCTTGATATAAGAGAAATTACACCTCATACAGAAACAGATAAAATTTCTGATGAAAACGATTCTGATTTAGATCAAGAAGTTAAACAACTTGAAGAAATGTTCCAAAAGGAATTACAAAAACCTTATGAAATTAATAAAATTAATTTCAAAAATAATAATAATAAAAAACCCTATTACCATAGGCCAACACCTGTTGATCTTTTAATAGAAGAACAAGAAAATTATTTGGCAGGTGCTTCATTTGATGGAACTTTCATTCATGAGTGGAATATTGATGGCATACTGAATATCAAATTCAAACAAAATTACATTATATAACAATGTACGCAACTGCTTGTCGCCTTAAAGGTAACACTGATTCTGAAATAGCTAAAGTTATAATCAAGGATTTACAGGCCAACTTAAAGGTTGGTGGGATTTTCATCTAACAGATGAAGCAAAATGCATATATTAAATGCAATAAAAATTGAAAATAATATTCAAATCACCGATTGTGTTAACACACTTATATATACAATAGCGAAACATTTTATAGGAAGTACTTCATTACAACTTGATAAAACTCAAGAACAACTTATGAATTTAAAATGTCATAGTTTGTCCCATTTTAAATGGTATAAAGATATTTTCCTCCTAAAATATTTACTAGAGAAGATAGTCAACATGAGTTCTGGAAAGAAAAGTTCTTGTTAGGACTTCCTCATTTCTCTGCCGAAAGAGTTAAAAATAGGATAAAACAAAAACAACAGGGTATTATACATATCACCATTATACTTATGGTGATCTTGCTTCAGAAATTATTGCTGAAGGAATATGCTTGTGTAATGAAATAAAATTGCACAAACAGATACAAAAGGAAAAATTTATGGAGAAAGAACTTTTGGTGATTTTTGTGAACAATTAGGGTTAACACCCAGTAAACTTATTCAGAAAAAGAGGATTTATAAGTCTTCTAAATCTAATAATTCTTTTAAGAAACATTACCATAGAAAGAATAACAAATTAGAAGAAAATCAAAAGGAAAATAAGAAAAGAAGAAAGAAAGATGGCTCTAAAAAAAAAAATATCCAGTATGTTGGAAATGTCATGCTCCAGGACATTACGCTAATAAGTGCAAAATTAAAAAGAAAATTCAAAGTTTAGAGGTTGATGAAAAGCTTAAAAAAGCTTTACAGAAACTTCTTATAGAAGAATCTGATCAAGAAAAAGGAAATCTAAAAATTTCTGTTATAACAGAAATCGAAACAGAAAATGAAAATAATTCTGATAATGAAGATTATGATAATGAAAAATCATCAAAAGAAGAAGTTGAAGAAAATAAAGAGCCTGGTAATTGTGAAGGAAATTGCAATTACTATAGGCTTTATGTCAAGCTAATGGATTATTTGTACTAACAAAAGAAGAAAATGTTTTCTTAGAAATTATGGATAAAATTTCAGATCCAAAAGAGAAAAAGGAAATTTTACAGAAATATTTACAATTTCATAAAGAACAAAAAGTGAGAAAAAATTCAAACTAAAAGAACCAAGTTTATAATTTCAAAGAAATTGTAAATAGAGTTAAAAACTCTAATGTATCTACTTCTACTACTGTAGAAGTTACGACTGTTGAATTAAAACATGAGATAAAAATTCTAAAACAAGAATTACAAGAATTAAAAGCTAGAGTTACAACTCTTGAGCTAAAAGCATAATGATTCATCTAGTGATGAAGAAATTGAAAAAGAAGAGATGTTACAAAAAGAAGAGTTAAACTCTTTAACTTTTATCAATATGATTGATAGAGTTATAACTCATAAATGGCACACAAAGGTGACCATAGTAGTCCATAAAGAATATTATTTTTCTGCTATTGCTATGATTGATTCTGGTGTAGATTTAAACTGCATCAATGAAGGGATAGCACCTTCCAGGTATTTCGCAAAAACAACTGAAATCCTTAATGCTGCAGATGGAAGAAAATTATTTGTTGAATACAAATTACAAAATACTTCTGTTTGAAACAAAGGAATTTGTTTAGAGATGCCATTTATAATGGTAAAAAATCTATCACACGATGTGATTCTAGAAAATCCTTTTACATATGCTTTATCCTATAAAAGCAATTTCTAAAGAAGGAATTACTAGTGTTGTTAAAGGAAATGAATTAACATTTCATTTTGTTACTCAACCAAAATATCATGAAATCGATACAAAAAAAATTTCTAGAAAAGAAAATTTTTTGAACTCTCTTTCTCAAGAAATTTGTTTCAAAAAATTAAAAGAAAAACTTTCTTCTCCTTATTTGCAGATTAGGATAAAAGATTTACAAAATCACATTGAGAAAACAATCAGACATTCCTAATGCTTTCTGCGAAAGGAAGAAACACGTGGTAACTTTCCATATGAAAAAGATTTTAAAGAATCTCAAATCCCAATCTAGACTTATGGTATTTAGACCAAACATTTTATCATCTTCATAACCCATATCAGAGGTAGGAGATTTAATTCGTATCCCAAGACCGACGAAGTTCTTGTCCCGGTCTCTACATTAGGTATGTAGATGCCTCCTTATATAGGAGAGATTTGGTATTTTAGTAATGATATGTATTAATTGGTAATGCCTCTCTTTTATTATAGGAAGTACTTCATTACAACTTGATAAAACTCAAGAACAACTTATGAATTTAAAATGTCATAGTTTGTCCCATTTTAAATGGTATAAAGATGTTTTCCCTCTAAAATATTTACTAGAGAAGATATTCAACATAAGTTTGGAAAGAAAAGTTCTTATTAGGACTTCCTCATTTCTTTGCCGAAAGAGATAAAAATAGGATAAAACAAAAACATCAGGGTATTATACCATATCACCTTTATACTTATGGTGATCTTGCTTCAGAAATTATTGCTGAAGGAATATGCTTGTGTGATGAAATAAAATTGCACAAACAGATACAAAAGGAGAAAATTTATGGGAAAAAAATTCTTGTTGATTTTTGTGAACAATTAGGGTTAACACCCAGTAAACTTATTGAGAAAAAGAGGATTTATAAGTCTTCTAAATCTAATAATTCTTTTAAGAAACATTACCATAGAAAGAATAATAAATTAGAATAAAATCAAAAGGAATATAAGAAAAAAGAAAGAAAGATGGTTCTAAAAAAGAAAAAATATCTAGTATGTTGGAAATGTCGTGCTCCAGGACATTACGCTAATAAGTGTAAATGAAAAGAAAATTCAAAGTTTAGAGGTTGATGAAAAGCTTAAAAAAGCTTTACAGAAACTTCTTATAGAAGAATCTGATCAAGAAAAAAAAAATCTAAAAATTTCTGTTATAACAGAAATCGAAACAGAAAATGAAAATAATTCTGATAATGAGATTCTGATAATGAAAAATCATCAGAAGAAGAAGTTGAAGAAAATAAAGAGCCTGGCAATTGTGAAGGAAATTGCGATTACTATAAGGCTTTATGTCAAGCTAATGGATTATTTGTACTAACAAAAGAAGAAAATTTTCTTAGAAATTATGGATAAAATTTCAGATCCAAAAGAGAAAAAGGAAATGTTACAGAAATATTTAGAATTTCATAAAGAACAAAAAACTGAAAAATTGAAACTAAAAGAACCAGAAGTTTATAATTTCAAAGAAATTATAAATAGAGTTAAAAACTCTAATGTATCTACTTCTACTACTGTAGAAGTTACGACTGCTGAATTAAAACATGAGATAAAATTCTAAAACAAGAATTACAAGAATTAAAAGCTAGAGTTACAACTCTTGAGCTAAAAGCTCATAATGATTCATCTAGTGATGAAGAAATTGAAAAAGAAGAGATGTTACAAAAGGAAGAGTTAAACTCTTTAACTTTAACTTTTATCAATATGATTGATAGAGTTATAACTCATAAATGGCACACAAAGGTGGCCATAGTAGTCCATAATGAATATTATTTTTCTGCTATTGCTATGATTGATTCTGGTGCAGATTTAAACTGCATCAAATGAAGGGATAGTACCTTCCAGGTATTTCGCAAAAACAACTGAAATCCTTAATGCTGCAGATATCCTTGTAAAATATCCTGCTTTCTTATCTATTGTTAACTATTCCTTAAATAAAATAAGACTTTTTCTATATGTGCTTCTTGACTTTTTTAGTAGAAGGAATTTCTACCTTATATTCGGGTTGACTAACACCATCCAATGTATTATTTAAAATAACTTGTTCTTTTTCAAATCGTGATAAGGGTATTGAAGATGTTGAATTCTTCCTGACATAATTTCGTCTTTTCTAGAATTTGCTCTAATGTTAAGGTGAGTGATACGATCTTTAGAAAACCTTATTTCTACATCTCCATCTGGATATTCTATAATTTCTTCTAATTTCTTATTTTCCTATTTACAGGCCTATTTCCTTCTCAATTATCCATTTATCTATAAGAGTAACTTGATCCCACGAAATAGTTTTAGGGACAACAATATTACTTTTGGCTATGTCTGTGATAAACATAGTTGTCGTTCAGCTGTATTCAATCCCAATCTAGTCACAGGTTTTAACGCGATTTTAATCATACCAATATGTAAAAATTTATAATTTCTTTATGTAAAGCTATAAGCTTTTGTGAAAATAAATGAAAAGAGCTGTAGCCTTCAGATAAAGGAATTGATTGTTCAACTGTCTTTATACATAACTAGTTTTTCTAATAAAACTGCCTGAGCTTTTATATATTTTTCTAGTTGCATAAACTGGCATTTTCTAGTCATTTAAACTCTTATTAATGTCATTATTAATTATAACTTCCTTATTTTTATTAATAATTTTTGATTGTCTAAATTGTCTTGAGAGCTAAAAGATAAAATCCTACTTAACCTGTCCATCGAATCTTCCTTATCACTGTCAACGATTTACGCCAAAATCCCTAACAGCCTACTCTCGGCAAAGATGGGAAAACAACAGGCAACGCGACTTCGGCACAAGGCCGTGGTTTCAAAGGAAGCCTCCTCCAAACAAGTTTAATAGAATTATTTTCTTTAAGCTGGTAGGACAAATTAGACCCTCAAGCTAGTAAGATTGATAATTGTTTTTCGTATTTTTAAGTATAAGTTTTTTATATTCAAGCTCGTTTTTATAGTAATCTAACCAGCCGTCTCGCCAACCTTCTTCACTAAGTTGATTAATTTGATTATCAAGATATAGAATATCTTCTTTGCAATAATTAACCTTCCTTTTAAGCTTAGATAAGTAATTAGTTCCTTGGAAAAGATAATCACTTTGATAATACCACACACTTCTATAATAAGAAGACATAAACGTACCTTAATGATCTATAAGACCATCTTGCAGAAACAAACCTTCTGGTAGTATGATACACACCCAAGAGCCTTATGGCTCTGATACCACTATGGGCATCAGAGAGCAGAAGCACATATAGAAAAAGTCTCTTATTTTATTTAAGGAATAGTTTACAATAGATAAGAAAGCAGGAATATTTTACAAGGATAGAGAGGAAGAATATTTTACAAGGATAGATAGGAGAGGTTACATCAAAGACTAAGTTTTAAATGAAAGGCTTAGGGTATTTTTTCTTTGATCCCCTCTTCATCTGCGAAATCTCTTATTTATAAGAGGAAGTGCCGTCTCTGGAAGAGTCGAGAGTCCAATAATTCAGTTGCTTTTACTATTCATGAATAGTAACTTGTCCGTTGCTTTTACTATTCATGAATAGTATCTTACTGTTCATGAATAGCATCTTGTCTGCCTGTGATGTAAGCAGTGATTTGTTCTACAGATATGGATCCTGTGCATCTTGCATTGGGTCTAATGGTTCTGTGCTTTGGCTCATTTCTTCATCTTCTTCATCGGAAGACTCTAGAATTTATTTGAGCTGTCTTTTAAGCTCTTGTTTTGATGCTTTCCCCAGCAATTCTTTAAGAATCTCAGAAACCTGTTTCTGTGAGTTTTCTTGATTTACCGGTTTAACTGGCTCAAGATTGATGATACATTTTACTGAAAAGACAGAGTCTTTAAAGAACTCAAATTTATCCCACCATTTTATGAGTATTCTTCTTCCTAAATAAGGAATGTTATCAAAATTTTCACCAAGTTTCTGAAGAGATCGATTGGATATAATAACTTCCCATTTAACAATCCAAGGGACTTGATAAAGAGCTGCAAATATAAGCCCATGAAATTTCATTGTTTCATTTGTTTTGACAAAATCTTCATAGACAATTCTAATTTTATGTGGTAGAATAATAGGATATAATCCCCAGTTAGAGAACCAGCAGATAAACCATTGAGGAAAATTTACTGACTTCTGCTCTCTTTAAATTGGATAAACCAACTATGCTTTCTTTGTCTGTTTTCATAATAGAATGCCATATCCAAAGCTTTGATATAATCAAAGTAATTAAAATAAAGCTTATTTTTATGAGGATTTTGGGATTCAGGTAAGATTTCTTTAAATCTGTATAAATCTCCTTCCCATTGTTCAAGTTTAATAACCCTATGTATATAGGCTTTTGAAAAAGCCCATTCTCCTCCTGACCTAATGGTGGAGTCAAATTGAACTGAACCAGTGCTATTCAGAATTTCTTGGTAATATAAAAATCTTTGGGGAAGAAAAATGGATCTGTGAAATTTTTCAAATAGAAGTTCATAACTTCTTCAGAAGAGAGATGTGCATATTTTTTCTCAATTGGAGATATCCAAATTGTCGAAGTTGGTATGTAAGGATAAACATATTCCTTAACAGATGCAGATTTTACTGCAATTTTGTAGGCATCTTCTCTTAGTCTATTTTCTTCAGAGACAGTTTTTAAAGCTTCTTCTCTAAAATTTTATTATCCTTTTCAACTGCAAATTTATAAGATGTTGGGTCATAACCCTTACTCATAGTTGCCTTTTCTTTTTCCTTACTCATGTTTCCCCTGTAAAAATTCACGAGTTAGAAAATCAGGTAAAGAATTTGTGAACCTTTAATAAACTCAATATCAAAGTCGAAAACAGACAGAATTGCTTGCCATCTAGCAAAAATCTGTTTAGGCGCGATATTTTTAACATCTTTTTGTAAAATTTCTTTTGCAGATTTGGCTTTGGCTTTGGAATGTCCATCGCCTTTCCCTTTTTATGTAGAAGAGGTACTATTCCAAGAGCATTCCTGATCCGTTCTTGTTTAGATTTGGAAGTTTCAGGATTTTGCCTTTGGTTTCTTTTTAGATCTACAACTTCTATATTCAGACCTGTAAGATCCTTGTGTTGATCTAAAAGAATCTTAAGGATCTCGTCTATCGTTTAGCTCAAAGTATCTATTTTCATAGGTATATGGATTAACCTATATCAATAGTCTTGACCTGTCTTCTGAATTTCTCTCAAATCTTGTGGGATCTTCAAGGTATCCGGCTCGAGTTCTTTCTAGTTAGTTCAACTAATCATAATTTTTAGAACTATAATTGTGCAGGAATTTACCCATTCCGCTTCTCCTGGCAGGGATTCTACCCTAGGTTTATCGCGTTTTCTAGTAGTGTCTGGCAGACTCTGAAATTCCGCAACGATTCTTATTCCTCTTATGGCGTGAGAACATTCGTGTCAATCCTATACCTACTGTAGTCACATTTTCTAAGAATTTTCATAAGAAAATGCCTTTGTCTTCCCCAAATCTAGAAATATTCCATGTTGTCATTGCAACTCAAACTTTCATGCGGTTCCATTTTCTCTTAAAGAGTCTCCTCTATTAGTTGAAACACGATATCTAAATGCAATATAAATAAATATTTCTTCAATAAACCTAGGCGCTGATAACATTCTAGACGAGCATGGGTAAAAAATTGCAAAATGGATACAAATGGACTAAAATGATATTTTAAAAATTGTGCAGGGGTAAAATTGTTCGAAATTCCATCTGTAGACCTAATTTAAAACGATTTTCAAAGTTACTAGACTAAATAAAAAATGTGCAAACTTAATGGACTGAAATTAAACGTGGAGAAACTTGATGGACCAAACAAACATTTTTCCCATTAATTTTATGATCAAATTAAGCGAAACATAACATTTAGGAAATAAAAGAATACGAGTGAAAATTAATTTAGTTAAATTTGAGTAATATATCGAATAAAATAAAATTTGTTTGAATTCAAATTATTGAAAATTCATCAAATCAAAATTGAATGCAAACGCAAATTCAAAATATCCTTAAGAGATATTAATGAAAGTCAGATACATTATACTTAATTTCATTTATTTTTACCAACTCATATGTTTTCATTCTTATTTTGAACTTGTCTCGATTCCATAATCAAATAATATTACCAGATCATTACTTGGATAAGCTTAAGATTCTTATTTAACATTTTGTTAATATAAGTCCGTATTGAATAAAATCAAGTTCATTATTTAAATTCCACCGATAATCCAATTTGCACCTGTTAAAATTGAAGTAATAAAGTTTATTTTATAGACCGACGAGTCATGAAAATTCACTAAGAAGTTAGTTTTATAACATACATTGTTTGGCTAGAATGTAAATTGAAAATATGAGAACCTTTATTTTTTTAAATATGTTATCAAAGAAAAAAAAATCAATGGGTCTTAAATGGGTAATACCCAATCCCTACCCAATTTTTTTTGGGTATAACTTGGGTAACACCTTATGGGCTTTTTATAGGATAGACTATGGGTAAGATATGAAAAAAAATGTCACGACTATCTAGATCTGGGTAGAGCGATATCCGCACATTGGCAGGCCTACTCCAATGCATTTAAATATGGACTCAAGTAATGGGTACCGACAATATTCACCCGTGGGATGATATGAAAGAAAAATTGATAAATCATTCTTAGTGAAATTCATTTTGTCAATTAGGTATTGGAATTTCAAGAATTGGGTATATGAAGAACAAATTCTTCAAAAATTACAAATCTAACTAGGGGGTAAATGAGTCAAGCTTGTGCTGACATTGACCATTTTTTGTTGGCTCGAGTTCGAGCTTCATTTTTTTTTAAGGCTCGAGCTCGAGCCAGTAGTTTAAGTGAGAGGGGAGATCAAATATTCTAGGGAGAGAAAGTGAGTAGAAACCCATTTTCATACCAAATCAGTTCAGCCATTTTCATTTCTTGAAGCACCAAATCAACATAAAAATTTCAAAAATACTAGAACAATACAAAAATTAAAGAACCATTTTCTCCTCATAGGCGCCGCTGCAGAAAAAATGAAAACTGAGACTTGATTGACAAGAGAAAAAGCCATGATTTCTGGGAAAAATATCTTTGTTGAATACAGTTTCATAATGGCCAAGAGGATGTTCAATAGTTACCCGCACACACACAAACCGATAGTGAGACCAACACTACGAGATATAATGGCAAAATTGTTGTTGGTGGTAGATGGATTGGGGCTTGCAATAATTGATTTGGGGCTAGGGCCTTCTAGCATTTAGATTTGAGAATTGGGGAGAAAGAAAGAGACCAAAGTTCGAAGAAAGCATGTAGATTTGTGAATTGGGGAGAAATAAAGAGAAAAGAGTGGGAAGAAAGCATGAATCAGATCTGGAAATTGGGAAGAAATGAGGGGGAATTGGGGTTTTAGAATTTAGAAAAATGAGAAGAGTGAGAAATAAATTGGGTTTTAAAATTTAGAGTTGTGAGAAAGAAAGAGAGAGACAATGTATATTTTTTAATAAAATTGTTGGGTTGTATATTTCTTAATAAAATTATATTTTTATAAATAAATAATATTAAATATTATTTTATTAATTATAAAAATATTAAACATATGGTACAATGTTTTAATTTATTGTTATAAATATAAATTACTAATGAGCTTAGCAGTAATATAATTCGTAAAAGTTTTAAAAAAAACTTGCATATAATTTTGTATAGTTAACTAAACATAAGTTATGTAAGAAGTTGTTGATCCCACTATATATTGAAAAATAAAAATTTAAGAGATCAATTTTTAAATCAAAGTACAAAATAGTAATTAATCTCATTGAATATATAATAAAATAAAATTAAAATTAAAATTATTCAACCATTATTATTATTACTACTATATTATGATCTTTAGACTAATTCGTTGAACTCACCAAATTTTGACATAAATATATATATTAGCAAAATAGATTGCATACTATGTATCTTGATATAAATATAAAACTCACGAATAGACAAAAAAAACTATAAGTTAATTGTTACAACTTGTCAATTTAAAAAATATATAATAAATTACAAACAAATACTAATATATAACATAAAATTTATATGTGTCATACAAAATAATTATCTAAAACAATACTAAAACTAATAAATTATTGATAAGCTGGTTGATCTCATTATATATAATAAAATAAAAATAAAAATAATTGAAAATATTCAACCATCATCATCATCATTATTATTATTATGATCTTTATATTAATTGATGGAAATCACAAAATTTTGATATAAATTTACAAGTAATAAAATATGTTGCATACTATGTATCTTGATATATATATAAACCTCACAAATAGATATAAAAGCTATAAGTCAATTGTTACGACTTGTTAATTTAAAACAGTATAAAAGATTACAAATAGATATTAAAATATAACATAAAATTTATATGTATCATATTAAATAATTATTTAAAAAATATTAGAATTTATTACATTGTTGATTAAGCTTGTTTTTGTATAATGATTAAATGTATAAATAAAGTATTATAGTTTATTATTATCTAACATAAAATGTATGATATTGATTAATAATTATAATTTTAAGTATAAAATTCATAAAGTATTGAATATGGAATTAAATATATAAAAATTTAAAAAATAAAAAGAGCTCGCGAGCTTATGAACAAAGAACATTGAGCTCGAGCTCGAGTCATGCTCAAAATCTTCGCGAGCCGGCTCGACTCATCTGTCAACCCTAAACCTAACTAGAATAGGGCATTTGAGCCTTACCCAAGCCTCAATTTTTTTCATATTTGTAATTTCAGGAAATTTTGTACTTTGTGTGCCAATTATTTAAAATTATTGCATTTAATTGTTGAATTAGATTCCCAAAGGACTCAAATTACCACCCCTATAAATAAAACTACAATTTGTTCTATGAATGGCACCAAGATATTTAGGGAAAATTATTATTTTAGTCCAATAAGTGTGCCCGATATTAGTTTTAGTTCTATAACTATGCCATATTTGTTTAGGTTCAATAACTTGAAGGTAAAAGAGAGCGGAAGCAGATATAAGCACTCTTTTATTTATTTTAAATATTTTACAGAGGGAATATTTACACTGATAGATAGTAAAGGTTACAGAGGAAAGATTAGACTTAGTATTACAGAAGGGCTCAAAGTATTTCTTTTGGCTTGTAAAATTTTCGATGCCCTTTGAGCCTGCCGATTCTGTCTTTATATAGAGAAGGAACTTCCTGTCTCCACTGCCTTCAACATAAAATGCAGGACAACTCCACGGACTTTGAGAGGGTCTTATTAACTTTTTAAGTAATAACTCTTCAATTTCTTTTTTACATCTTTCTAAATGTCTCGGTTCCATAGCAATAGGTCTTGCTTTAGTGGGATTTGAGATTCTTTAAAATCTTTTTCATATGGTAAAGTTACCACGTGTTTCTTCCTTTCCCAGAAAGCATTAGGAATGTCTGCACAAATTGTTTTCTCATTGTGATTTTGTAAATCTTTTATCCTAATCTGCAAATAAGGAGAAGAAAGTTTTTCTTTAATTTTTTTTAAACAAATTTCTTGAGAAAGAGAGTTCACAAAATTTTCTTTTCTAGAAATCTTTTTCTGAATTGTATCGATTTCATGATATTTTGGTTGAGTAACAAAATGAAATGTTAATTCATTTCCTTTAACAACACTAGTAATTCCTTCTTTAGAAATTGCTTTTATAGGATAAAGCATATGTAAAAAATGATTTCCTAAAATCACATCGTGTGATAGATTTTTTACCATTATAAATGGCATCTCTAAACAAATTCCTTTGTTGCAAACAGAAGTATTTTGTAATTTGTATTCAACAACTAATTTTCTTCCATCTGCAGCATTAAGGATTTCAGTTGTTTTTGCGAAATACCTGGAAGGTACTATCCCTTCATTGATGCAGTTTAAATCTGCACCAGAATCAATCATAGCAATAGCAGAAAAATAATTCTTTATGGACTACTATGGTCACCTTTGTGTGACATTTATGAGTTATAACTCTATCAATCATATTGATAAAAGTTAAAGAGTTTAACTCTTCCTTTTGTAACATCTCTTCTTTTTCAATTTCTTCATCACTAGATGAATCATTATGAGTTTTTAGCTCAAGAGTTGTAACTCTAGCTTTTAATTCTTGTAATTCTTGTTTTAGAATTTTTATCTCATGTTTTAATTCAGCAGTCGTAACTTCTACAGTAGTAGAAGTAGATTCATTAGAGTTTTTAACTTCTGGTTCTTTTAGTTTCAATTTTTTCTCACTTTTTTGTTCTTTATGAAATTCTAAATATTTCTGTACATTTTTCTCTTTTGGATCTGAAATTTTATCCATATTTCTAAGAAAATTTTCTTCTTTTGTTACAAATAATCCATTAGCTTAACATAAAGTCTTATACTAATCGCAATTTCCTTCACAATTACCAGGCTCTTTATTTTCTTCAACTTCTTCTTCTGATGATTTTTCATTATCAGAATCTTCATTATCAGAATTATTTTCATTTTCTGTTTCGATTTCTGTTATAACAGAAATTTTTAGATTTTCTTTTTCTTGATCAGATTCTTCTATAAGAAGTTTCTGTAAAGCTTTTTTAAGCTTTTCATCAACCTCTAAACTTTGAATTTTCTTTTTCATTTTACACTTTATTAGCGTAATGTCCTGGAGCATGACATTTCCAACATACTGGATATTTTTTCTTTTTAGAACCATCTTTCTTTCTTCTTTTCTTATATTCCTTTTGATTTTATTCTAATTTATTATTCTTTCTATGGTAATGTTTCTTAAAAGAATTATTATATTTAGAAGACTTATAAATCCTCTTTTTCTCAATAAGTTTACTGGGTGTTAACCCTAATTGTTCACAAAAATCACCAAGAATTCTTTTTCCATAAATTTTCTCCTTTTGTATCTGCTTGTGCAATTTTATTTCATTACACAAGCATATTCCTTCAGCAATAATTTTTGAAGCAAGATCACCATAAGTATAAAGGTGATATGGTATATAATTGTTGTTTTTGTTTTATCTATTTTTAACTCTTTCGGCAAAGAAATGAGGAAGTCCTAATAAGAACTTTTCTTTCCAGAACTCATGTTGACTATCTTCTCTAGTAAATATTTTAGAGAGGAAAACATCTTTATACCATTTAAAATGGGACAAACTATGACATTTTATTTTCAAAAGTTGTTCTTGAGTTTTATCAAGTTGTAATGAAGTACTTCCAATAAAATGTTTCGCTATTGTATATATAAGTGTGTTAACACAATCGGTGATTTGAATATTATTTTCAATTTTTATTGTATTTAATATATGCAATTTTCCTTCATCTGTTAGATGAAAATCCCACTGACCTTTAAGTTGGCTTGTAAATCCTTGAATTATAGCTTTAGCTATTTCAGAATCAGTGTTACCTTTAAGGCGACAAGCAGTTGCGTACATTGTTATATAATGTAATTTTGTCTGAATTTGATATTCAGTATGCCCATCAATATTCCACTCATGAATGGAAGTTCCGTCAAATGAAGCACCTGCCAAATAATTTTCTTGTTCTTCTATTAAAAGATCAACAGGTGTTGGCCTATGGTAATAGGGTTTTTTATTATTTATTATTTAAATTAATTTTATTAATTTCATAAGGTTTTTGTAATTCCTTTTGGAACATTTCTTCAAGTTGTTTAACTTCTTGATCTAAATCAGAATCGTTTTCATCAGAAATTTTATCTGTTTCTGTAAGAGGTGCAATTTCTCTTATATCAAGATTTTGTAATCTTTTGCTATTTCTTTTAACATTTCATCAGATTCTAGTGAATTTTTATTAATATTAATATTAATCTTTTCAGAAGATAATGGTTTGAATAGAACTTTTTCCTTTTCAAAAGTATTACTAGTACTAGGCATTTATATAATCCTTATAAAAATCCAATGGTTTGTATTGATACGTTTGTAAAATTATTTTGTTCAACAACAGCTTCGATTCTATTATTTTTTCTATAAGGGGTTGCATTAACCTCTTCTTTCTCTATTTTAATAGACAAATTCATTTCGGGAGGGTGAATACTTTTAACAATTTTACCTTTAGTAGTAATAAAATTTTGATAAGCTGTATTTATAGTGGCTATATTTTCATCTGAAAATTCAGGAAATTTATTTCTTTTAAACAGTTTAATTACCTCAAAAAAGTCGATGTTTTCGTTCATTTTCTTAATGAACTTTTTATGAATTTTATACCACTTATTTTGACTTTCTTTTGATTTTAAAGAAAACCATTTTCTTTTTATCTCATTTTCTGGAGAATAAAATAATTATCTAAGCTTTTCTTCAAAATGAAATTCTAGATCATTATCTAGACTTATGGTATTTAGACCAAATACATTTTTATCATCTTCATAACCCATATCAGAGGGTGTAGGAGATTTAATTCTAGTTTAAAAGAATTAGGAATTTCAGTCTTATATTCGGGTTGACTAACACCATCCAGTGTATTGTTTAAAATAACTTGTTCTCTTTCAAACCTAGATAAAGGTATAGAAGATGTTGAATTTCTTCCTGCCATAATTTCGTCTATTTTTAGATTTTCCTTAGTACTAAGGTGAGTGATACGATCTTTAGAAAATTTTATTTCTACATCTCCATCTGGATATTCAATAATTTCTTCCAAAATTTTGTTTTTCCTGTTTTACAGGTTTATTACCTTCTTCAAGGATTCATTTATCTGGAAGTTTAACTTGATCCCACGAAATAGTTTTAGGGACAACTGTATTACTTTTAGCTATGTCTGTAATAAACATAGTTGTCATTTTAGGATTTTGATTAGAAATTTTTCTCATATCAGGGACAACCGTGTTCATAGCTTTATAACATATTCTAAAAATAAGAATAAAACAGAAGCATCAAGGTTTTATACCTTATCACCTTTATACTTATGGTGATCTTGCTTCAGAAATTATTGCTGAAGGAATATGCTTATGCAATGAAATAAAATTGCACAAACAAATACAAAAGGAAAAGATTTATGGAAAAAGAATTCTTGGTGATTTCTGTGAACAACTAGGGTTAGCACCCAGTAAATTAATTAGAGAGAAAAGGATTTATAATCATACTAAATCTACTAGCTCTTCTAATAGGAGACATCACAGAAAAAAGAGTAATAAATTAGAAGATAATCAAAAGGAATATAAGAACAGAAAAAAGAAAGATAGTTCCTATAAACGAAAAAAAATTTCAGTATGTTGGAAATGTCATGCTCCAGGACATTACGCTAATAAGTGTAAAATGAAAAAGAAATTCAAAGCTTAGATGTAGAAGAAAAGCTTAAAAGAGCTAGCTCAACATCTTTTTGCTGAAACAAATCAAGGGAAGGTATCAACTCAAGATGCGCGCATAGTGGGTCGAGCTAGGCTAATCCGACCCAGAATAGGATTAAACCAATAAAAAGATCAGTTGGGTTGGCCCAGGCCCGCTTGAAACTGGGCCAGTCCCAGTTATTGAAATCTAGAACCAGCCCAATCTAGTGACCCAAGACCACCTGGTCCTGAGTTGAGCCTAAGTCGGCCCTGCTCGGCTTTTTTTTTTCTATAATAATAATACATGACATATAAGTTTCATTTTATTCTCCTCAACCAACTATTCTAGTAGTTTTTTTTTTATACTTTTGAAACTCTAAAAATTACTATCATTTCTATTTCTAAATATTTAGTACTTTAATTCATTAATACTTTTTGTTTATTTTTGTCAAAATTTATTATATATCCTTTTGAATTTATTATCATCTAAATTCATTATATAAACTTAACTATTATTTTTTTCTAGTTATGATTTTTTGTAAGATTTAATTTATTAATAATTTTATTTCATAATACTACCATAAATTTAAGTAACTGTTCAAAAGAAAACCTCTATTTCTGTAAAGAAATAAAAATACAATAGGCACATTCGGGCCTAATCCAGGCCTAGTCTAGGTTTAACTTAGCCAATTCACGGGTTGGGTCTAGGTTTATAAATGGACTCAATTGAGGCCCATTTAAAAGCACAAGACCACCCAGGATCAGGCATGAACAGTAGTGGGCTGGTCTTGAACTAAGTTTTTTTGGGTTGGTATGTGTCGATCTTGAGTCGACTCGACTCACTGTGCACCTTAAGTGTCCACCATGGTGGTTGTAGGTGACCCGACGCTGAATGATGATCACCCCCTCCCCCAAATATGGTAGGTGTTCTACTTCTTTATACTTTGTTGTTTTTTGTTAAATAACATGATGGTTAAATACTGTTTGTTGTTGCTGAGATTTTTATTGTTATATACTTTATGATTGGGGTCAACTTTTTTGTTAAATACTTTATGGTTGGGATGAAGTGGTTGTGGTCCTTGAGATGGAGTATCAATAAGGACAATACATATTTTTATTGTTTATTTAATATTTTTCATAATATTTTACCATATTTTGACTGGGTTCTTGTTGGGATGTAATGAAGCACATGGACCTCTTGTAGTTTGTATTATTTTTTAATCTTTTGTTAGCCAAACAAAGAAGTGTTAACATTTTGTGATGTTGTTTCTATTCCTTTTCTATTGTTGTTTGTAGTCCCCTTTTCCTGTGGCTGCTATGATTAACATTTTGTTCTTTTTCTTGTTTGTTTTGTTAATCTGTTTTTCTTACAGATAAAAAAGAAAAGTAGTCTAATAACAATGAGTTTCACTGTGGGGGTTAAATTAATTGAAAGTGAATATGTGGGGGGAATGTATATATAAGTTTGATCATGTGGAGGTCAAATATGTAGGACTTAAGGGGCCTTGGTGAATTAAGTAATCTTGTAGGATTAAAAATAAAAATACTACTTTATAGAGAAAGTTAATGACTTCAAAAGCATAAATTGCAAATTTCTTCAAGAAATGTTCATAAAGTTAAGAGGATGAGGGAGAGTACGTATTTACATAGATCGGGAGGTACAGGGGGATGAAGAACATGGGACAGGGGAGGAGTCATCCGCAAGAGGGGAGGATTTTGAACAATAATAGTAAATATGAATACAAAATAGATGAAGAGCATGATGTTGAAAGTGTATGATTAGTGAAAATTATATAATACACTTTGTTGTTAATATCCCTATATTATTTTGATATGATGCTTGTTCTTGGCTTTATTTATGATATTTTAGGTGTTTTCATGGAAGAAAAAGCAAGTTGCAAGAAAACAACTCAAGGGCAAGAAAAGTCTAAAACTGCAGCAAAAGTGTATCAAGAATAAATCCTGACCTATGGGTTATCAGAAAGTCAGCAAACAGAAGATTGAAGTCAGTTTAACCCGTGACCCATGGGTTATTGGACATGCGCAAGATGAAAATTGAAGAGTCCCCAACATAATTGCCGAGTCAAAATATTATGTGGAGCAGTTTTCCTTATAATTACGTTAAGAAGTTTGGTAGGAATATGATTAGGAAAGAAAGAGGTAAAGTTAGACTAAAGTTCGGACTCTCTTCCTCTCTTACCACATCTAGGAAACTAATATAAATTGGAGGAAGAAAAAAAGGCTGGGAATGTTCTTTTTGGTTGGAGAAAATTCTAAAATCCACATCAATGCACGAAAAGAAGACAAGGAAACGATTGGAGGAGTAGATCCGACACCGAAATGACAGTCGTTCAAGCCTGATTTTCTATTCTCGTTAGTTTTTCTAAATCTTTCTTCTTTGTGTTAGATCTTGCTAGTATGAACTAATTTACATTTTACTAGGACTTTTGGAAAACCTAAGTGAGATAATGTTTTAAGTATTTTATCAATTAATTTACAGCTTTGTTTTCATATATCCATATGATACTATGATTGTTTTTATAATTTGAGAGTCTGATCAACTCTAAAAAATTAATTAATTATGTTGATGAACTGGAAGAAAACTCGACATAGTGAAAAAGGTAACTCATGGTGTGAATTAAATGATATGTAGACATACATAAATGTGATTCATCTAGTTATACAGGTTTTTTTAAACAAATATTAATGCATTATTATCACGAATTTTAGATTGGAGGAATTCACTATTTCCTGATAATAATACGTTTGATATAACTCGAGAGAGTATATTGAATTAACTCAGAAAAAATATCAGTGTATGAAAACATTGTCTGCTAGATAAATTTGTGAATTTTGCATTCATTGGATCAATTTGGTGGAATATCATTATGCAGAATTCACAAATTAATCTAACAGACAATGTTTTCATATACTGAGGTTTTTCTCGAGTTAATTCAATATACTCTCTTGAGTTTTATCAAACTTATTATTATCAAGGATATAGTAGATTCCTTCAATCTAAAACTTGTGATAATAATGCATTAAGATCTCTGGAAAACACCTATGTAACTAGATGAATCACGTCTATGTATGTCTACATATCGTTCAATTTACACTATGAATTACCTTTTCCACTATGTCGAATTTCTTTTCAATTCATCAACATAATTAATTAATGGGTAAATTATATTTTTCCATCCAAACTATGCTTGTTTTTATACTTTACTACCGAAGATATTTTTTTTGGTCAACTTATCTCAACTTTGCGAAATTTTCACTTTGCCATAGATAATCGTCTTTTTTTTTATTTTTCTATCAAAAAAACATCACATACTGTGCATATGTGAAAAATATTAAATTACATAACCGTTTAATATCATATGTACACTGCATGTGGTGGTTTTCGATAAAAAACATGATTAAAAAACAGTTATAAATGTCAAAGTGCAAATTTCATAAAGTTGAGATGGTAAGTCGACGCAAGAAAATATTTAAATGTCAAAGTGTAAAAACGATCATAGTTCGAATGGCAAAATATAATTTATCCTTAATTAATTCTAGTTGATCAGGCTCTCAATTATCAAAACAAGCACAGTAACACATGGATATATGAAAACAAAGCTATAAATTAATTTGATAAAATACTTAAAATATTATTTCACTTACGTTTTTCTAAAGTCCTAGTAAAAAGTAAATTAGTTCATACTAGCTAGATCTAACACAAAGAAGAAAGATTTAAAAAAACTCATGGGATAGAAATTCAGGCTAGAACGGCTGCCACTCCGGTGTCGGATCTACTCCTCCAATCGTCTCCTTGTTTTCTTTTCGTGCTTTGATGTGGATTTTATAATTTTCTGCAACTAAAAAGAACATCCTTTGCCTTATTCTCTTCCTCCTATTTATATTAGTTCCCAAGATGTGGTAAGAGAGGAAGAGAGTCCTAAATTTACTCTAACTTTACCTCTTTCATTCCTAATCCTATTCCTACCAAACTTCTCAATATAATTACAAGGAAATAAGTTGCTCCACATAATTACAAAGAAAAGCTGCTCCACACAATATCTTAACTCAACAATTATGTTGGGGACTCTTCAATTTTTGCCTATCGCATGTCTAATAACCCGTGGTCACATGTAAAACTATAATCTATTTTCTCTTAGACGAACTCCTGATAATCCGTGGGTCACAGGTTAAACTAACTTCGACCATCTATTTGTCGACATTCTGATAACCCGTGGGTAATGGGTTATTCTTGATATTTTTTGTTGTAAATTTAGGTTTTTCTTGCACTGAGATATTTTCTTGCAACTTGCTCTTTCTTCTGTGAGAGCACCTAATATGCCACAAATAAAATCAAGAACAAGCATCATATCATAAGAATATAGGAATATTAACAACAAAATATATCATATAATTTTCACTAATCAGTATACCAAATGAGGAGGAGATTCGGTGTTTCAGGGTGATAATGAGGGAATTGAGGGAAGTCATTGTAAACATGTAAAATTTCATGTCCAATTGAATGATGACAAGTGTGTAAAATAATATATTATTTATCAATTTTTATTTATATTTTGGAATTTAATTAATTCCAAGTATAAATAGTCAATGTAATTGATATTTTGATTATATATTTGTCATCAAAATTAATGGTTGACAAGAAGCAAAATGAAGTGTTTCGACCAATCAAATCAGGCTTCGCAGTCAAAGATTCCAGCCAATCAGATCGTACCACGTGGAGCAATTGAATGTATGCTCCAATCAAATCAAAACAAATAATTTTGATATTTATCTCTTTAAAAAATGTATAGAGATAATGTCACATTGACCAATCATGTTATTCCAAATATATGATGTATTTATCTCTTTAAATTAAATTATAAAAAGATAATACAAAAGGTGTTCAAGTGCATCACAGCTCTACCTCTTTGACACCTATATAAAGGGGTCCTCAGACCTCATTCAAAACACAGAGCTCGAGAAGGAAGAGCCAAGCAAGGGAAGATTGCAAAATTCCCTCTACGCAATTCCTCAAGTGACAGAGCTCAAGAAGGAAGAGTCAAGCAAGGGAAGATTGCAAAATTCCCACTTTCAAATCATCAAATTCCAATCAAGACTATAGCGTTTAATTTAGGGTTATTGGTGAAAGCCCTCGAATTAACGTTATAGAAATTCAAATTCAAGTCCAAAGGAGATCTACGTGGAGATTACCCTTTGAATTAGTCAAATTTGTCAAATATATATTTTGGAGGTTATAATCAAGGGATAGAATAGAGATTGTACTCACATTGACATTTTAATCCAAATATTTTTATTTGTGATAATTTATTTGTGTTTTGATTTTTCAGACATGATAAAATTAGTGCTCACAAATTTTGGCACGCCGAGTGGGACAGCTCTACCCTTCATCTCTTCCCTTCATCAAAGAAGAAAGACATTACTTGGATACTGAAGGAAAATCTGTGAAGCTGGTGAATTCCAAACTCGCCATATCAAAGTCTTCAAGCTCAAGTACCAAAAGTGTTGGCGTTACTACGAGAAACATATCGAAGAAGCTTAAAGAATCTTCCCAAATGTCTCTTCTCGTTGAGTATGTCGAGAAGAACTTGCACCCACCTAGCTATGCAAGCGAAAGTGATGCAAATAAATCTCTTCCCACCTCTCCTCGTTCCGTGTCTAGCTACTCCTTCACAACAAATGTGGCTCCGGTTATGGCGATAAATGCTACAACTATAGAGGAACAACTTACGGATCTAACGAGAGCTATTGAGGGACTTATGAAGCACGTCCAGGGACAAGATGCACAAATTGCTAGATTGATCAACAAGGCAGATAATATTGATGCAAGTCATGTCATGGGGAAACAAGTTGAGGCTCATGATGAAGTAAAATGCCCATAAAACAACATTACTGAAAAGGATAAATCTGCAAAAGAGCTTCAAATTTTCTACTGACGGGTTGATTCCTGTGGACCAACTAAAAGAATTCATTGAAGGAACCATCAGAAGCAAGATCGACGGAAGCTCAAGGTCATCCTTTACTTACTCTAAGCCTTACACTCCAAGGATTGACAGCTTGAAAATGCCAATGGGTTATCAACCACCAAAGTTTCAGCAATTTGATGGCAAGGGCAATCCTAAGCAGCACGTGACTCACTTCGTTGAAACATGCAACAAGCAGGGACATATGGTGATCATCTAGTCAAGCAGTTTGTTCGATCATTGAAAGACAATGCATTTGATTGGTATACTGACTTGGAGGCTGGCTCGATTAATGGATGGGAACAACTAGAACAAGAATTTCTCAATCGCTTTTATAACACACGACGGACTGTCAGCATGGTCAAGATTACAAATTCTCGTCAATGGAAAGAAGAACCAGTCGTTGATTACATCAATAGGTGGAGGAATTTGAGCCTTAATTGCAAAGATTATCTGAAGCTTCTTCCATTGAGATGTGTATTCAAACATGCATTGGGAACTATGTTACATTCTTCAAGCAATAAAACCAAATACTTTTGAAGAGTTAGCCACTCGAGCACATGGAATTGAAATGAGCTACAATTGCAAAGAAGATGAATATTCAGTTGATCCCAATGATGATGATAGTGATGATGGTGATGCAACACCATGAAATTTGAAAATAACTTTCAGTGCTCCGGATACTAGTATAAACTATCTAATGTCTCAAAAAAAGAAAAAAAAAACTCAATGCTCCTGGATACGAGCATAAACTATCTAATATCTTTGAAAAAATAATTTTCAATGCTCCTGGATATGAGCATAAACTATCTAATGTCTCTAGAAAAAGAAATTTCAATGCTCCTAGATATGAGCATAAACTATCTAATGACTCAAAAAGAAAAAAAAATTCAATGCTCCTAGATATGAGCATAAACAGTCAATGTCCTTGACAGATAAATCTCAATACTCCTTGATATGAGTATAAACTATCTACAAATTTAAATTGAAAAACTCCTTGATATGAGTATAAACTATCTACAAATCTAAATTGAAGAACTCCTTGATATGAGTATAAACTATCTACAAATTCAAGTTGAAGAACTCCTTGATACGAGTATAAAGAAGAACTCCTTTATACGAGTATAAACTATCTACAAATCTCCTGAAGAACTCCTTGATACGAGTATAAACAATCTATAAATTCAAATTGAAAAACTCCTTGATATGAGAATAAACTATCAATAAAAATCCAAGTGAACTACGTTTTGACTTGATCCTCCAACGAGGTACGTAGGCAGCTTGAAATATATTTTCAAGTTCAGTCACATGTCAAAAAAAATCACATATCATGAATCAATTTCGAGACATGTGTTCGCTGCACTAGATGTTCGTGAACAAGTCTCGAGGGGGCATTTGTAAATATGTAAAATTTCATGTCCAATTGAATGATGACAAGTGTAAAATAATATTATTTATCAATTTTTATTTATATTTTGGAATTTACTAGATTAATTCCAAGTATAAATAGTCAATGTAATTGATATTTTGATATATATTTTGTCATCAAAATTAATGGCTGACAAGTGGCAAAATAAAGTGTTTCAGTCAATCATATCATACTCCGCAGTCAAAGATTCCAGCCAATCATACCGCACCACGTGGAGCAATTGCATGTATGCTCCAATCAAATCAAAATAAATATTTCTTATATTTATCTCTTTATAAAATGCAAATATGAAAGAGATAATGTCTAATTGACCAATCATGTCATTCCAAATATATGATGTATTTATCTCTTTAAATTAAATTATAAAGAGATAATACAAAAGGTGTTCAGGTGTATCACAACTCTACCTCTTTGACACCTATATAAAGGGGTCCTCAGACCTCATTCAAAATACACAGAGCTCGAGAAGGAAGAGTCAAGCAAGGGAAGATTGCAAAATTCTCTCTACGTAATTCCTCAAGTGACAGAGCTCAAGAAGGAAGAGTCAAGCAAGGAAAGATTGCAAAATTCCCACTTTCAAATAATCAAATTCCAGTTAAGACTATAGCGTTTAATTTGGATTATTGGTGAAAGCCCTCGAATTAACATTATAGAAATTCAAATTCAAGTCCAAAGGAGATCTACGTGGAGATTACCCTTTGAATTAGTCAAATTTGTCAAATATATATTTTGGAGGGAATAATCAAGGGATAGAATAGAGATTGTACTCATATTGATATTTTAATCCAAATATTTTTATTTGTGATAATTTATTTGTGCTTTGATTTTTCAGACATGATAAAATTAACGCTCACAGTCATAAACGACAAAGTGAGAGCAGTGATAATGTGGAAGGGGCTAAGGTTGAGGAGAGTGAGGTTGAGGAGTGGTCTGGGGATGAGAACATTGTGAACAGTGGGGATGAATTGGACAGTAATAAAGAGTTTGATGGAGAAAGGAAAAAGAGAAACACTTTTTATGTTTTCAATCCAGCCTGTTTGTTTGGTCCTACATTTGAATTGCGCATTGTGTAAGGTTGTAGCAAGTCTTCCCCCATGCTAGCATCCACGATAGTTCGCAAATGTTCCATTCCTTTGGTTATGGCATCAGGATGAGCTCAGTTGGATGCATAAACAGTCCCAAAATAAGAGGAAATACCCTGCTGAATATGTTCCTCCATGTACACCCAAGAACCATCCAAGTTGCGAATTTTCAATTATTGTAGAATTAAAAGCTATAAATTGCAGAATTTACCAAAACTTGCTATATGTGATATTTATTTTTGAAAATATTTCTTAGACTTCTTTAGGGATTTATGCATAACAAAATTAAGTATAATTAATTTTTTTCACAAAATCTTGGTTTATATTCTTCAGAGCATCACTATGATATTTATATATTTGCAAATTAAGTGCATTGTTTTGCATAAGTACTAATCCTGTAAATATTACACACGATTTTATATAACTCATAAGTGTTGAAATCAGAGCATTTTGGTCTTCCAACAAAAATTGAGGATTTTTTGTTAAGCATATAATTTTTAAAAAATAATATATATTTGTTCAAAATTCAAATATTGGAGAAAGTGGATATAAAATAAATATTGAGAACTAGGAGTTCGTCCATATCTATTTGTACTATTTATTAAGGTTCAAAGTTCTAGAGTAATTATCTTTGGTAGATAAATATGACTTCACTAAAATACCCTTATCTATGCTTATCATTTGCAAATAAAATCTCATTCAATGAAGATATTTTCTTCTCAAGTAAGTTTAAAGTTGATTTATTTTATCAATTTAATATCTTTTATATTTAAATTAATTAAATAAATACAAATAAAAATTAAATTATGCATACGCATCAAGTGTAATGTTATTGTTAGTACTATATATTAAGTGGAGGGACCTATAATAACTACCATTGGTTGTTAACACATACCAAGACTAAAATATTTTTTAATAATTTTTATATTTATGATAATTGTTTATTTTGCTACTTCTCATCCTCCATATTGCTCTTTCAAGATCTTCTTCTCTGTCTCTTCTCTTTTATTTTCTTTTACACCCTCACCTTCTACAATTTATTTTATTTGTCGTTGGAGGTTTCCTCTAGGATCTCAATTCATCCACAGATGCAGCTTGATAGTGTTCTTATCCGCTTATCTTCGAGATTGGTTTCACATAGAGAGTTGGAATGGATCCTAAGCCTGAATTTGTCCCTAACTGAGGTGGAGGAGGGTATTGTCCTGCCAAATCAGAGTTGGAATGATAATAGAGAAGGGGGTACAAATAAGTTGCTCCTTGTCGGAATGATTCTATCACATCGTAGTACGTATTTTGGTGTGGTCTGTTTCAATCGATTAAGGGTATCTCGATCAAGAGAGTTCCGAAAGATTTCTTCTATATACAAAGCAATCACTGTTTGGATAAGCAAGTAATTTGCAGGTTAGGCCTTGGGTCTTCGAGAAGAACATGTTCATCCTTGAATAAGTTGATGAAGGTGTCAACCAAGTAAATGTTTGCCTATGTTGGTGCCCATTCAGTGATTATTTTCAGGATCTTCCACCTAGTCGCCACACTACCAAAAAACATCTTTTTCTAAAATGGGTTTAATTTTTTTCTGCAACTTTTTTTTACGCTTTCTGTAATGGGAGAAAATTTGTATCTTGTACAAGTATTACGATATATTTGTAACGGCACCTAGAAAGCCATTACAAATTTGAGATGGTTCTTGTAACGGTTTGCATAAATTGTTACAAACGTTGATCAGTCCACAAAATTCATTTTATACCTCGTTTTGGAACTAAATTAATTAATATTTTTCTTTGCAATTTGACACAATTTTTGTAACACAAAATGTAAATTTCTCTACTTTTCCGGAACTTGATATGTACCACTTTTTGGAATTGAACTTGTACCTCATGTTTGAACTGTTTTTGGACTTAATCTTGTAACAGCTTTTTGTACCTCGTTTTGCAGCATCTTTTGTAACTCACTTTGTAATGAATTTTGATCCGCTTTTTTTAATAGTTTTCTACCACTTTTTGAAATGGTTGTTGTATATCTTTTTATTCGCTTTTTGTACCTCATTTTGTAATGAGCGTTGTTTCATATATTGGAATAATCACTTTCTTTTAAAAAAAAAAAAAAAAAAAGGAGTTGTATAACAACATGTATGATGTGGGATGATAAATTGTATCACAGTATCCGTTATAAAATCTAGTACAACTTAAAATATTTTATAAAAAAATTAAATTAGTTTAAATATTTTTAATATATTTAAATTAATTTGATATTTGTTATTCTAATAATTTTATTTGAATTTTAATTTATAAGTTCATTTTAAAATTTGGAATATTAAATAAATTGAAATCCAAGTATTAATAACAAAATTAAAAAATATAATAATAATTTAAAAATTATATTTTAACACTATTTAAAAATAAAATAATCCATAAACTAAACCTAAACCTTCCTCTCTGTTAGTAGCGTCCGCATCGTCCTGTGCATCATCGTCGGGGACTAGGGATCAATTGGAGGCTGGGACCGGTCGAGGAACAAAGGGATGAGTAGATTCGTCATCTCATGCAAGAACATCTCATTATAAAAAAAAATACGGAATTTGTAACGGCTTTTTTGTAACAGCCAAAAGCCGTTCCAATAGTAATAGTCATTGTAATTGTTTTGTAACGGTTCGTGCACACTGACGTCATATGGGAGAATAAATTTTGTTTTTTTGTAACGACCAAAATCGTGCATATAGCCATTACAAATCGTGTGTTGTGCTTAAAGCCGTTACAACTTTTTGGCCATTACAATATTGCACCGGTCTTTGTAACGGCTTGGTTATTGTAATAAAGTTTTGGTGGAAATACATGTCATTACAACAGCTGCTACAACGACTCTTCTAAACTTCATTACCAAAAATCGGCAGTTACAACAACCATTACAAAAGAACAACTATTTTTTAAATGACTACTTTTTCAATGATTATATTAAGAGTTTCAAAAGCTGTTACAAAAGTCGGTATAAATTATCTTATATATATGTGCAAGTTGTTTTTATTTCATTAAGGGCAAAAGTCGTTCCAAGTAACGGTCACTATAACTATTTTGTACGGTTCGCGCACGCTAACGTCATATGGGAGAATAAATTTTGTTTTTTTGTAACGGCTAGAAACTGTGCATATAGCCGTTATAAATCATGTGTTATACGTAAAACTGTTACAACTTTTTGGTCATTACAATATTACACCGATTTTTGTAACGGCTTGATTATTGTAACGAATTTTTCGGTGGAAATACAGGCCGTTACAACAACTGCTACAACGACCGTTCCAAACTTCATTACTAAAAATGGACAATTATAACAGCCGTTACAAACTAATAGCTATTTTTTAAATGACTACTTTTCAACGGCTATATTAGGAGTTTCAAAAGTCGTTACAAAAGCCGGTACAAATTATCTTATATATATGTGCAAGTTGTTTTCATTTTATTACAATTCATATTTTAAAAAATCTTACTAACTACAAACACTCTCAATACTCCAATTTTCTCGCATATTTACTTGAGTAGCTTTGGATTAATATTTTGTAATATTATTCAAATTATTGGACCGTCGATCAGCTAGCTAGTGGTGATCGTCTTTTGAGTTGGTCAACTAGGTAATAGCGTATGGCTAATTTAGTAATGTACTGTATTTTAAATTAATTATATTTTGTAACGTACGTAGTGATTTAATTAGTTTTTATGATCGATTTTTAATTTTAATTATATATACATATATATATGTTAGTTAATAAATATATCTTTAATATGCATGTATTCACCTATTTAAGTAGTATAATGCATTTAATATTTTTAAATTATAAGTCGAGATCAAATTAGTTATAAAGTATCTTAATTATAAGTTACATACGTGTGAATTTGCAGTATTATATATTAATATCATCATGTTACGAGAATTAAGGAGATGGATGTATAATAAGAACTTTCCAGGAAGGGCAGGTCTTACACCAGAGTTTGAGGATGGGGTTAAAACTTTCATAGAATGGGCTAACGGTCAATGTAGACATATGGATGTAGACAAAATTACGTTCCTTTGCCGAAAGTGCAAAAACACAAAGTTTGGAACACCAGATGAAGTTAGATATCATTTGTGTATATGAGGATTTATGCCAAATATTGTAATTGGACTTCACATAGCGAGGATATTGTGCAGGATTATTTTGAGGCTCTTAGTGTCCCTCAAGTGTCGGAGGAGCCAACCCCAATTGGCCATGTTGAGGGTAATTATCCATAATGGAGTGATGAACAACATATGGATTGGGTGCAGAGGATCGTTTTTTATGCAGTCGGGTCGAGTTATTTTGCTTCTTCTCACGTAGGTGTCCTTGATGATGGTACGAGGTCTTGCCCTGTGGATGGCGGTCCTAGTTCATATTGTTACGGTGGTGGCCCGTACGATTATGATGAATCAGGGTTGGCAAACCGTTTTTCCAATGTAATGCATACTACAGACCAATCTTTATGGGACAGTTGCACGCAATCTCAATTAAGTATTGTTGCTGAGTTGGTAGATATCAAAGCGGATGGTCAAATTTCTGAGCGAATATATGATAGAATATCCCAATGGGCTAATAGAATATTGCCCTCCGATCACACTCTGCCGAGAGACTACTAAGTTTTATTTGCTCCACAGGGATTGGAAACCTCTTCATTGCGTTGCTTGTTGGTCCTTGAGTAGGTTTATCTTTCTATGTAACTGTGTTCAACCCTCGTGCCCGTCCATTTCTTGGTGCTGCACAAAGAAGTTAATAAAGGATTTGGGTTTACCCGTTGAGAAGATTCATGCGTGTAAGAATGGTTGCATGTTGTACTGAAAGGACGACATCGATTTGGAGTACTGCAAATTTTGTGGGGACGCTAGATACAAGCCTTCTCGAGGGCGAGACCCACACCAGAAGAAGTCCCCGTATGTTGTCCTCTAGTACCTGCAACTGACTCCTCGTCTGGAGGTTGTATTCTTCGAAGGCGATTGCCGAGCACATGACGTGGTATGCCACAGATCAGACAGCGGCCGTGACGACGAGACTGATGATGAGGAATACGAAGCTACATGATGTACATTCTTTCGAATGAAGTATTTTTTATTTTACAATTTTGTAACAAAAAGTAATTTTTTTTACTTATTTTATTTTGCAATGGCCAAACTTTTGTACGGCCGTTACAATAGCTAGCGGGAAAAATAGGAGGGAAAATCTTGAAACGGCCAAATTAAACAAGATCGTTACAAGATAAAATATTTGAATTCAAATTAAAAAATTGGTGAAAATTTTACATTTGAAAGGCCATTACAAACACCATTACAAATGTTGTTATAAACTTCAATTGTAGGAGCAGTTACAAAAGCAGTACCAAAAGTGAGTTATTTTTAAATTCTGATTGCAAAGTACGATATCTTTACATCTGGCCATTCGATCCATACCAAATTTAAATGCATACAAATATGTGCCCAGTAAATCATATCAGATGGTTTGATTTTAAATCAGATGGCCTGATTTAAAACACGAAGTTGAATGATTGCTATTATGTTTTGAGAACGACATTTCGTTATCCGTATATACCAATAAGACTACAAATTTCTCAATAGATTATTTTTTAAGTGTGATTGTATATAACGGCCCGATTAACCTATGCAGTGAAACACTATGATTCTCAGTTACATCAACGTAATACTAACACTTATGAATATGTACTTTTATTGCAAACCTTGAACATGTATCAATGTGTTTATACATTTTTTTGTAATCATAATGCATTTTGATTATATTGTTTCACTACAATAATACGTTTTCGCAGAATTAAATCATCGAGAACGGCATATTTTGTTTTTAAAAAAACTAACTAATTATTTGGAACTCTCTTTGTAACGGCTATGACCAAAACGATGTCGTATATTTATTTTGTAATACACTTTGTAATGATTTTTTTCAAGACTTTTTTTAAACAACATATATAGTAACGGCTGTTATAACGGCAGCAAATTTTTGTAACTCACCTCGTAACGGTGGCCGTTCCAAAAAAGTATCTATAAACAGCACTTGGCCGATTTTTTTCTTTCTCTGTTCAAATCAACTCTTCTCTCTCTCTCTCTTCTCTCTCTCTCTCTCTCTCTCTCCACCCCCGGGTCCCCACCACCGGCTGTTCGAGAAACTGCCGTTCACCGTCGTTCGCCTTCTCCCCCTTGCCGCTTGAGAACATTCCTTCTTCCCCTCGCCGTTCACCGCCGTTCGAGAACACCGTTCCGACTCGCCATTCCATCTCATCTTGTCGACGGTGAGTTCTCTCTCTCTCTCTCTCATTTTTTTTTTTCTCATTTTCTGAAATTATTACTGTGTTCATTGTTGATGTTCAATTTTAGGATTACTGTGTACGATTTCTTTAGATTTTAGGAAATTTTCTAAAATTAGTGTTGATAAATTAGTTTAGGAAAATTACAAATATTTTCAAAAATTTTAGTTAATTTTTTAATTTCAAAAAATTTAGGTTAATTTCTACCATTTTAGGTTTTTAAATTAATTTCTGAAATGAAAAAAAAATCCCAATTATAGTGTAATTTTTGGAATTTAAAAAAAATTGAAATTAAAATAATTCTCTAAAAATTTTACAAATTTATTTCCGAAAATAATTTGAAATTATAAAACTTTAATTATTAAAATAATTTATGTGATATTTTAAAAAAAAATCTGAAACTGTTTTTTAAAATAATTTCTATGATTTTTACAAAAATATTTTGCAACTTATTTCGTAATTTAAGAAAATATTTTCTGTAACTTTAAAAAAAATCTAAAATTATAGGGTAATTTCTGTCTCTTTAAAAAAAAATTGTATTTTTTCTAATTTTCTATAATGTTTTGAGATTTTTATGTAATATTTTGTAATTAAATAAATTTTTTTATAATTTTGTGAAATTGGACTTTAATCAATTTTTATAAAAAATGGATTTTATAGAAAACTTTTAAGAATATTTGGACTTTACATTTTAATTTTGGACTTTAATGCCTTTAAATTTAGGAAATTATGGACTACAATGCAACTTTTAGGGAAATTATGCACATAATTGTAACTTTTAAAAAATTAAAGGACCTTTAGGTAATTTAAAAAAATAGGTTAATATTAGAAAATGATGGACTACAATGCAATTTCTAGAGAAATTAGACACTAATTGCAATTTTTATCAAATTAGAGTACCTTTAGGTAATTTTAGAAAAATACAAGATTTAAGAAAATATTAAAAAATAGAAGATGTGTTTTTAATGTTATATATTTTTTTAATCGTAGATAATGTATACTGGTGCTCCGCCTCTCCTTGGATGAGGACGTCGGGGCCAGGCCCGTGGTCACGGCCGCTGTTGTGGCCCTCCCGCCTTCCCAGGTCAGCCAGCGGATCCTGCGTCAGCCACCCCTTCATCAGAAATTGTGTCCCAGCACCCCGCCCACGTCGATTCTTACTAACTCCGGCGCAGTGGGGTCAAATGCGACAAGGGCCAGCAGTTCACAAGTCCCGCCCCGGCCGTGGGATGCACCAGCACCACCAGCACCACTACTTCCCCCACAGGCCCAGAGGCATTACATCAGCCTCTAGGATGCGAGGTACCATCGCGTTTTTTATTTATTTTTTATATAACTTGTAAATATTTAATATTTTTTATTGATTTCAATATTTTCAATGTTATTGTCAGGTCCGACCATAATTTTCACATTGCCATCAATAATGCGGTCAAAGGGCATTATCCGCATCCCTAGGCCAACATCTCGCAGATCCACAAGAGCACCAGCTATTCTGGTTCCAGAAGCTGAAGGTAATTAATTATAATATTATTTATTTGTAATTGAAATTTGTTTTTATTTTTTTATATTCAAATACTATTTGTTTTGTGGTCAATTTTGTTGGTTTCTTACTGGGGGGATTGCGATGATGAGAGCATGTTCAAGATCGTCAAGTCGCAAGCCAGGAAGTTCCTGCGGAAGTGGTTTGCCAATGCCCGCAACCAGTTGGCCAGGCCGTTGTGGCTGGCCGAGGAGATCTGGTGCCAGCTTTTGGAGTTTTTAGGCGACCCTAGAATTCCAAGCACGGTCAGCCAAGAATAAGGTCAATCGGGCGTCCAACCCTGAAGTAGCGATGACCGTCTATCGCAGAGGGTCGTCATTCGTTCGGGCGCAATAGCGCAAGCTGGTAAGCGCATTAATTTTTATTAATAATTAAATTTTATTTTTTATTTTTTTTCTAATCAGTTTTAACAATGATTTTTTTAACAGGAGACACAACTCGGACGATCAGTCAATCAGATAGAGGTGCTCGAGAAAGTGTATAAAAAGAAGGACGACGGCCAGTGGAGCGGTCTGAGGGCGGAGGAGGTCGCGGTACATATTAATTTTTTTTAACTTTTAAACTTAAAATTATTTTTTTAATCCAATTATTTAACATGTTTGTAGGAAGCGTTTTTTAGGCTGTTGAGGGAACACCAAGGAGAAGAGAACAGCAGCGAGGAACCGACACCCTTGTCTCAAGCTTCTGTGACCCCGAACAAGCAGCAACTATGAATGTCAGCAGCTAGTGGTCGGAAAAGGGATTGAGTATTTGGTCTCGGCTCTGAGGCCCACCTCACGATTGCTGGACCATCACATCCCAGCAGCTCCACTGCTCCTGCGCTCTCACCGCCACAACCGCAGAGTGACGACTTGCATGATCGGGTGCAGATGATTGAGCGCTACATTAGAAGCCGCGATTCGAACTGGCCCGATTGTTTAGTGTTGTAACCTCCAACTAACGCCCCTACACCTGACGACGACGACAAGCTGGCGCCCACAAATGGCCATGATTTAGATTAGGATTTTTTATTTCTAATTTTTTCAAAAAAATATGATTTTAAAATAATATTTCTATTTTGTAATAATTTTATTACTATTTTTAATATTATTTTAAATATTATGTTGCAAAATTAAGTATTAAAAATAATTATAATAAATAATGAGATTAAATAAAATCAGTATTAAATTATATTACAAAATAAAAAAATTTATTTTTTATAATTGCCTTTGTAACGACTATTGTAACAAAGAAAATTTGATGAGTTTTAAAAGCAGTTAAACATACTGTGCCAAAAACAGCTACAACACTCTATATAGCTGTTATAACAATAGTTACAAGAGCCATTACAACACAAGTAATAAAAGCAATTACAAAGTCCGTTACACAGGCCGTTACAAATAATGTGCCAAAATAAGTTATCAAAATATTTCAAAACGTTATAAAAGTCGTGCCAACTTATAAGAAAAATCATACCTAAAGGTGTTACAAAGGCAATTACAAACTGTTTTTTTTTTTAAATTGACTGAATTTGTAACGACTGGAAAAAGAAATTATAATAACCGTTTGTAACGACTTTTCATCTGGCCGTTACAAATTGTTTGTAACGATAGCAAAAGTCGCAGTAGGTCAAGCCGTTACAACAACCGTTACGAATGAAAAAGTCGTTCTAACAAACTAAAAAAAGCCGTTACAAAAGCGATTACAATAAATTATTTTTTCTGTAGTGTCTCCTTGAGCTTTGAAACTTTTTGGTCGATATCTAGGCGTGATAGTGACAGTGTATGCGTCCGACTGGGTTGTGATGGTCTAGTAGCTGAGTTGTGGGCCTCTGAACCCATTCCTAGGATACGTCCCTTGTTCAGGCGCCTACTGCCGATATCCATAGTTGTTGCTCGTTAATGCTCACTGAGGCTTCAAAAGAGGTTAGAGGATCTTATCCATCAGCCGTTGCTTGGGCTTTTTGCTCCTCCAGCATCTTCTGAAAGATCTCCCACGACTCAAAAAACACCATTAGTAACATAAATATAAATAAGTAGAATTGAAAACGAGAACTATTTCTCTGAAAAACTTACCACCACCTGCCTTGTCCTCGGGCAGCTCCAGTTCTCATTGTCTTTCTTCTTGTAGCATCTAGAGAACAACTCCATCAAAACAAAACAAAAAAATAATTTACGGTAAATTAATTATTCATACTTTTTTTCTGTATTGCTTATCCACCAAAAAAACAAAATTTGAATAAAATTATGCACTCACGTTAAATGTACTACATATTACTAAATATTAAATTAGAGTAAATTATATTTCACTATTCGAACTATGCCCCTTTTTATATTTAGCCTTCGAAATTATTTTTTGTGTCAACTTATCATCTCAATTTTGTGAAAATTGCTCTTGTCATATATACCATATTTTTATTGATTTTTATATAAAAAATATCACATATTGTGCATATATAAAAAGAGTCACATTACATAACCTTTAAATATTACATGTGCACTGCATGTGATTTTTTTTAATAAAAAACTTAGTAGAAAAATAATTATAAATGATAAAATACAAAATTTTATAAAATTAAAATAATAAAATAATATAAAAAAATTAAATATCAAAATATAAAAATAATTATAATTCAAATCGCAAAATATAATTAACCACTAAATTATTGACCCTTGAGGTAGAAATTTCAATATGGACTAGGGTTCTATAAAATCTCCTTATCCACCTCCCACGTAACAAAAGCATAAGAAGGCATATTCTCTATTGAAAATTCATTTTCATTTCTTGGGCCATTTGGAGCCACACACACACACACACACAAATAGCTCATTTTCCACCAAAAATCAAACCTCCAAATGAGAACCAAAAAACTAAAGAAAGCAAAACCAAAAATAACACCACACTTATCATAATGGCTTCCTCCATAACCAGACCTTCATTCCCATTCTTCACCCTCTCCGCCCCTTCTCCACCACCGCCGCGCCCACGGGGACTGCCCATCAAAGCCCAACCCCCATTCCTCAAACCTCTCTGCAGACCGAAAACCGTCATCAAGTCCATTGATGTCTCCAAAGAAGACAAGCAGGAGCAGCCTGTTGCTCCACCAGAGGAGTCGGAGCCTGAGCCTGAACCTGAACTTGAGAATAAATTGGACAAGAGACGGCTGGAGGAGAAGTTCGCGGTGGTGAACACGGGGGTATACGAATGCAGATCTTGTGGGTATAAATACGACCAGGCTGTTGGGGACCCTTCTTATCCAATCCCACCTGGGCTGCCCTTCGACAAGCTGCCCGACGACTGGAGGTGCCCGACTTGCGGGGCCTCGCAGAACTTCTTCGAGAGTAAGAGTATGGAGATTGCGGGCTTTGCGCAGAATCAGCAGTTTGGATTAGGTGGTAATACGCTCACCTCTGGCCAGAAGGCTTTGCTTATATATGGTGGATTGTTCTTTGGCTTTGTGCTATTCTTGTCTGGTTACTTTCTTCAATGATCAAAGTTCTTGGCTGTTCTATTCTACATCTTATGCAGTTTATATGTGTGTTAGATGGTATTCTTATTGTATATTAATGGAAATGAGTGTTTGCTAACTACTTACATGCTTTTTAGCTTGATTTGGTAATTGGGCTATGAGCTCAGCTTAGAATTATCAATTATAAAATGATACACACAGCATTTTGTAGTAAGAAATTGAAGACATAAATACTTCAATGAAAATCAGGTACTTGCACTTTTGTTCTTCTGTGAATCTCCATCACTGTAGTTTCAATTCTGTGAATGTGTTAAGTGTGTGCTTGGCAAATATTGCGTTGTTTCTTATCACTGTCAGAATGGTTGAAAGCTATGAGTGAGTTCAGTTCTGAGTTCTTAGTGAGCAAGCCCTGAATCAACATCTTTGCTTAGTCCTATGTGAAGAATTATACACACACCTGAGTGGAAGGCAATTCTAGATTGCAAAGAGGAGAGAACTCCAATAAGCATGTGCTGGAAAGTTGATACATCTAAGATACAGTAAGTTGGCTATCATTCCATAGTGAGTGAGAATTGTCTTGAACTTCTTCCCTAAAGAAATTTAGAATGATAAACCTTACCATCCGTCCCAGTCATTGTCATCTTCTTCTCCCATTTGAACTCAGCACCACTAAGTCCCTGAAGGGGGATAACTTCGCCGGTCCTCCCTGACCTTTGAACATAGCGGGACCATTTGCATCTACTTACTCGCAGCTATGGTGCTTCTTAGGGACGTCCCATCTCAACCTGTGAAACCTCTCAGTATTTTGGCTGCTGCTCCGCGTTGTGGATTTCTTCCCTTGAAGCATCCATATTTCTATGTTTGGAGAATGATCTATTGCTAATCCAAGTCAACAAAATTTTTCGATACATCTATATTTGAAATAGAGTATGTAGTCTCAAAACTTGATATTGGGAGAAGAGATCATCTTCAGTAATCCATATATGAAACAGAGTTTGTAATCTCCCAAATTTGGTGTTGAGGTAAAAACTCATCTTGGATAATCTATATCTGAGATAGACTTTGAAGTCTCCCAAGTTCATCTGAGAGAAGGTTTCCTCTTGTGATAAGCATTGGGGGCCACTGATAAATAGGCATGTCTCCTCGATTAGAGTGTGTGCGATCATTAGGTATGAATTCCCCGAAACTCTTCTCTCCTAAAATAACTCTCAATATCTCTAAGAACATTACCAATTCTTTAAGGGTTTGAGGTGTATGCAATTAAATGGATAGCTCTAATAGCAATCTATTGAGTGCGAGCAAGGGTTGTTTGTAGATTACTTGGGATTGAGGCGTGCTTGTAGATTCATTCCTTCAATTGAAGGCTTGTAAACGGGCCAAAAGATCCGGGGAATGTTAGGTTATTTTGCTGATATAGCCAGGGTGTGGAGCAGACCACATTCGGGAGGCATTATATGCAATCAATCAGGTAACTAACACAACTCTTTATGGGACAATGTATCGGTACCTGATTAACTGTCTTTAATCTCCATTGGCAACAATCTGTAGCATTTCTTATCACACAATTCTGGAAACCAAGAACTTCATGGTATGGATGCTAAATCATATGTGCTAAGTTGAATCATCCTGGTATCGGTCTATTTGAATTTTTTAAACTAAGGAACAGTTTGCAAGTTGAAGAGCGTAAGGGGAGTTGGTCTTTTTATTTCTGACCTGCAGTTTCATTTTTCTTGCCCTTATTCTCTTCAGCTAGATCCTTTAGCCCCTTCTACATTTGAGCTTTTGGATTGCGGGAGAGGAGTTGTTTCTCAGCAAAGCTTAATTAAGTTGCTACCACTCTGTAGCCTCATCCACATCCTTGGTGCTGTCTTATAAGTTATGATCTTTATACATTTCTTGTCACTTACATGGCATATAATACAGGGATGATTACATCTCTCTTTTGAAATTTGGTGTAGTTACAAATAGATTTATGTTTTAAAAATAATATTTAATATCCTTAATATTTGTTTTCGTCCAATAAATAGATTCTCAATTGTCAAAATCCACCGAATTTGCTGATATTCTCACAAAAAATGAATAAAAATCCATATTTATTCTCGATTGACTTGTTACTGACTTATTGCAAGTCAAACAAATATTTTCTAATCAAACTACCCTTACACATTTTGATATGTGCTAATGAATGTGAGGAGGTACATCTTCACTCTTACAAATGTAGTTTAGTCACAAATTATTTATTTGACCTGCAATAAGTTAGTAGTAAGCCAATTGGAGGTAAATATTATTTTCATTCTTTTTTTCCTTTTTGCTAATATCAATAAATTTATTTAATTTTGACTAACGAAGTGATCAATTTGTTGGATAAAAATAAACGTCAGTGGTCCTAGATGAGTTTACGTATAATTATACAAAATCTCAAAAATTGTGGTATAATTATCCCTATAATATATGTTGGGATAATTTCACTCTCCTCCCTGTAGTTTGGTGTAATTCTACTTAAACTTCCTATAGTTTGGAAAATTACATCTAGCATTCTTGAAGTTGATTCCGTCTAACACATAAGTCCCTCTACTAGTTAAAATTTTCAAAATTTGCTTATATTAACAAAAAAAAAATCTAAAAAGAATCTATGTTCCCCCCCCGATTGACTTATTGCATGTCAAAATAAATCTTTTAAGACCAAATTACCTTCATATGTCTTCATGCATTAACACATATGAGGAGGTATATCTTCGCCGTTATAAGTGTAGTTTAGTTCGAAAAAATTATTTGACCTGCAACAAGTCAGTAATAAGTCAACCGATATTAAATATCAATTTCATTCATTTTTTGTGTTAATATCAGCAGATTCAATGAATTTTGATCAATAAATGGACTTATTTATTAAATAGAAGCAAATTTCAATGGTGCTAGATAAAATTTCTCAAATTATTGAAAATTTACGTATAATTATACCAAATTTGAGTGAAGAAAATTATATATATCTCAATATATGCAGTTCTCCTTTCTCCTTTCTCCTTTCTCGTTTCTCCTTTCTCCTTTCTTAGGTTTGAATGATATTAGATCTTCTCTGAATAATTTGGATTTCAATTAGAATAAACACACATCTTTAAGTCTATAATATATTATCATAAAATTAAAATATGTAATATTTGATGCTATAATAACATTAAAATATATGAACGTGTCTTCAGTCTATGGTCCGAATTCCACGTGCACATGGCCTAAAAACAATAATTAATTCATTAAAGCAAATAGAACTTGAAATATAGATATGGACTTCTCTTCTCACGAGTTCTCCTGATGAAATAGATAATAGAGAATAAATATTGAAAAGGGCGAGGAATTACATTGGTAGATTAAAAAAAAAAAAAAAAGTGTTATAAATCTTCACTAGTCTACATTGAATATTTTTTTTTCATTTTTTTCTAATTGCCGTATTTTTGAGATTATAAAAAAGACTCTAAGTGTGTTATTTTACTTTTTGGACATGCTATTGGACACATAATTGATGCCATGTGTGGTACATATCGGGGTGTGTCAGCATCATGTTGATGCCTGATATATGTCTAACATTGTACGAACTGATCTTTTTGGCTTTTTTACTTTTTTGGATGGAATTAAATTAAAGTAGGATAGATAATATCATAGTTAATATTGGGATGGTGAGAATGATGATGATTTAATGTCTTATTTACTTTGAATGAACTAATGAATGATTACTGTGTGATTAATTTATATAATTTTTATTTTTGTAATTATTATGAAGAATAAAATGGGTAATTGACAAAATTGCCCATAGCAAAACAAAATATCGATATCATTTATTTACATTGTGAAATATAAAATACTTAAACTTTTTATATATACATCTTATATTTATATAATTTTCCCAATCACTACTATATTGATCTTCATTAAAAATCATATTTATTAATATATAATAACGTATAATATGTAATTGATAACAATATTATTAAAATTTATATAATATAGTAATATTAAAATATATCTAATTTGTACAAATTCTTATAAATTCTTAACATAAAAAAATATTTTTAAAATTTATGTATTTAATATTTGTTATTGTATAATCTGAATTATACTAAATATTTATTAAAATTAGTAAATTTGAAATTTAAAATTATTTTTATTTAAAAGTATTACAAAATTATAATTAATAAGTTAATCATAGCTAATTATTTTAAATATATTAAATTATTAAGTAATTATACCAAAAGAAAAAAGAAAAATCCCAGTAAACACCGTCTTCTTCCCCAAGGCCTAAATCGCCTGCTTCTCGCCACCGACTTCCTTGCCCACCTACCTTGCCTATTCTCAGCTTGCCGACAACGACCTTAGCCCAACTCTCTCCGTCGTGTCGGCTCCAGCGCCCTCATCTCCCTCCGTGAACCCGCCCTCATTTTTCGACGACGACAGGCTAGCCCCTTCCTCATCCCCTTCATCGCCAGCCCTACCCCTGACAACACCGACCCCTCAACTCCCCTTCATTTCCTTTCAGTTAAACATAACCAAATGGAAAAAAAAAAATCAAAAAATGATCAACAAACATCTTTTTTACAAGTGATATGGATCTCAAACTAAAGAGAAAAATTTGTTAGTTTTATCAATGGAAGACAAAGGAAAGGCCGAGACATAAAGATAGCCTAAAACTCTTCAACAAAATAAGGAAGAAAGAAGAAGGTTCCCTTGAATGGCATCAATTTGTCTCAGAAGCATATGACAGATTTGGAAAGTTTAGATGATATGTTATGATATTTTAAATGAAATAAGGGGCAAATATGAGAGAAAACTCAATTTCACGAGGGCAATTTTGGGAAGAAAAAAATAATTTTGCTCAGTTGGGTTTGTCAAGATAAATAATACCACTTTCATGGGCTGGATGGCAATCAAGCCACAATCACAATTGATGCCGGGCCATCTTCACTTATCACGGGCTTGACCTAACCAAAGTAAACAAGATATTGGGGTCTGATTGTTTGGGATATCAAATCAAACCCAATTATAATAAGTAAAGGTGCCCTTAAAGTATTAATTCAATATAATGTAGGGATTTTAAGACAAGATCTAAACTAAATATTCAAAACTAAATACCTTACTTAGATAAGATTAACATTAAATAGAGGTGAAAAAAAAGGATAATTACACTCCCTTCCTTTAAGGTTTGGTGTAATTATACGCAGACCCCTATGGTTTGGAAATTTACATTTAGCATCCCTGAGGTTTGCTTTCATCTAACAAATAAGTCCCCCGTTAGTCAAAATTCACTGAGGTGACTGATATTATAAAAAAAAGAATCAGTAAAAAATCTATATTAATCCTTAGTTGACTTATTACTGATTTATTGTAAGTCAAATAAATCTTTTTATTATCAAATTACCCTTATATGTCTTCACGCATTAATGTATGTGGGGGCGTATATCTTCACCGTTATAAGAGCAATTTAGTTTAAAAAATTTTATTTAACATGCAATAAGTCAATCAATGGTTAATATAGATTTTTTTCTAATTATTTTTGTTCATATCAGTAAATTACCCTTATATGTCTTCACGCATTAATGTATGTGGGGACGTATATCTTCACCGTTATAAGAGCAATTTAGTTTAAAAAAATTTATTTAACATGCAATAAGTCAGTAATAAGTCAATCAATGGTTAATATATATTTTTTTCTAATTATTTTTGTTCATATCAGTCAATTCGATGGATTTTGACTAACATAGGGACTTATTTGTTAGATGTAGGCAAACCTTAGGGATGCTAGGTATAATTTCTCAAACCACAGGGGATTTTACGTGTAATTATTCCAAATCTTAGTGGAAGAAAGTATAATTATTAAAAAAAAAAAAACACCTATTCCGGAATCAGCAAGTAGTTGATATCTATATTATACATTTATAGTATATTTTAAAGAAAAGTATCTTTTCTGTTTTGGTCTACCATTTTTTCAAAATTCTTTCAATTAATTAGTTATGATTAACTTATCCACTCATCATGATATTTTATAATTTTTTTTATATTTTACATATTTTAAAAATTATTCATATATATAAAATGTACGAAACTTATTACTTGATATAATTCATTGATATTTGTAAATCGTAAAATTATATTACTTGATGAGAAGATTGATAATTTAGACGAACGTATTGTTTGTTTATTCAATTCATTTTAAATTAAAAACTAAGGTATTAAAATATTTGTATATATTTTTATATAGTTATTAATATTAAATTATTTTTTAAAAATTGTTGATCTCATTATATACAAATAATATTAATAATAATAATAAATAATAATATTTTAATTTATTGTTATAATATATAAACTAATTAGTTTAGTAGTAATATAGTTGGTAAAATATACTAAAAATAAAATAAAATTCGTACTGAATAATTTAATATTATAGAAAAGTATCTATTATCTGAAATAATGCAATATAAAAAAAATTTATAGTTGAGATTGATACATATTCGCAATTTGTAATAACTAATAAATTTGTATATTCATAAAATATTAGTATTACATTGATGTAACTATCATCTTATTCTATGAACAACATGAGTTAATTTGGCCGTTAAAATTCAGATCAAATCGTTATGTATGATCAAACTTACAGAAAAATATGTTTGGTAAAGTTTTAAACTTATTGAGTGTACAAATGTCGAAATATCGTACTCGGAACATAAGAGTAATCATTCAAGACGATGTGTCATTCAATCAGGTCCGATATGATCTAATGGACATAGTCTTATATATATTTAAATTTGGTATGAATCGGATGCCCGAATTTTTAAATATCGTAATTGTTGATTAGGCTTTTTGATCTTATTATATATATAATAAATAACAATAAAATAATTAAAATTGTTCAACCATCATTATTCTTATTATTATTATTATTATTATATTATTATTATTATTATTATTATTATCATTATCTTTAAATTAATTCATATGAATCACTAAATTTTGATATAAATTTATAAGTAATAAAATATTGCATAATACATACTATGTATCTTGATATAAATATAAAACTTAGAAATAAATATAAAAATTTAATTGTATAATATAATTGTATTCTTTGTATAATATAAAAATATTAGTTTATTGTATTCTCTGTATAATATAATTTTCATTAACTAAAATAATAATACAAGTAACAGTTTAAAAAAAACAATTAAAATATTCTCTTCAAAAATGCGATAATTGCCGGCTCGGGTCGGAGTTGGGGTCGTGATGGGGCGGGTTGCTGGGGTCGGGTTTTTAACGTGGCGGGGCGGGGCGAGGTGGAGAGCGGGTTATGGGGCTTGCATAAACTTAATGGGACGGGTCTTGGGTCCAAGCGGACCCGTACCAGACCCGCCCCATTGCCATCACTACTGGCGGATAGGGATTAAAGCGGTGAAATTCAGTAGCTTTTAGAGGGAAGTATTAATCCAACCCAATAAATACGGGCTTGCACAAACTTAAACTGAAGTCGCGTAATTATCTTTCCAAATCGAGTGGTTTGGGTTTGATGTAAACATATCTGATTCGGCACTATAAAAATTAAAATACACTCTAAAAGACAAAATACTTAGTTATGTCTAGGATTTGTGTGTTTCTCACTTTGTGTAGGGAGAAATTTGAGATGTGCTGGATTTGTGTATTATGAAGTCGAGCCAAGAGTTAGACTGTTTGTCTTTAAGACAATTATTGACCCGCTCTGGTGCTCACGGAAAATGGCAATTTATCTACCAAGATACAACGACTTAAAATCTCAAAGTAGTAACACTACAAACTTTGAGAAACGGTGAACCAAATAATATTTTGAAACTCTCTTACTAACACTATACTTGAAAAACACTTTTGTTGCTTAAAAATGCTTATTGAATGATTGAATGAATGAAATGAGATGGGGGGATCTATTTATAAAAGTTGGAAAGGTATCAATGCATGTCCGATCAGAAAAGATGTCTTTGAAAGGTTATAACCTTCCATCTGAATAGACATACCATTTCATCCAAAGGACATACCACATCACACAAATGGACGCATCGTTTCGTTCAAAGGGTTTCACCCAACGGACACATCATTTCAATCAAATGACACAACTGTTCGGTTGATTAAATATTGTTGGATGATGATTGGGCGCTATCAACCATCATCCACGTCTCATGAGCTTGTTGTGCGTCCCACACCGTAACCAATCATTTGTCACGATTTACAATAAATTTATTATTTAATTTATTATTCACTATGTTCCAACAATTCCCCACATGAATGGAAATTAATGCATAGGAACATGCAGACACTTTAATAGAGTTTCAAACGAAAATGTATTGCATTAAGATAGGTAGTTTGTTGCTTTGAATCTTCCTTAGAGGAATACCATCAAATTTACTTGGCTAATCAGTGAACATGATGTCTTGAACTGTTCAACCATTGGTGTAAACCAATACAATAGTACCCTCATAATACATTCTGTAATATCTTTGGTTCTCACGATTGAGTCCATTTTGGCCTGTACACCATATTGGATTCATAAGTGTTTTCTATTTGAAGCGACCCGTCTTCATACTTATATAGGTGATCTCCTATACTGTACTTGACATAGTATAGGAATCATTAAAAGCTTATAGCTTACCCTCTACCCTTTAGCTAACAACACTAAATGTAATAGGAATAGGAAGGAGTAAAACTCCAAGTGCTTTTCACAATCTTTATAACTTAGTTGTCCCATTGAACCAAGATCTTGGGATCTCCAATCAACAAGGTTGGGTTACTGCTATAAAAATTTAATTTTTGGGTTTTAATCCCATTCCCCTCGACAAACGGTATACTTGATCTCTAGAAAGACCTTTTGTTAATGGATCAGCTAACTTGTCCTTTGACTTTATATAGTCAATGGATATGATTTCACTTGAGATCAGCTGTCTTATGGTATTATGTCTTCGACGTATATGTTTAGACTTACCATTATACATACTACTTTGTGCCCTTCCTATAGCCGACTGACTATCACAATGTACTATAATTGTGGCACTGGTTTTGTCCAACAAGGAATGTCCTCCAAGAAATTATGAAGCCATTCAGCTTCTTCTCCAGCTTTATCTAGAGCTATAAACTCTTATTCTATTGTAGAACGAGCTATACAAGTTTATTTTGAGGATTTCCAAGATACTGCACCACCCCCAATGGTGAATGCGTATCCACTTGTAGATTTTGTGTCTTTACTGTCAGATATCCAACTAGAATCACTGTATCCTTCTACATAGTTGGAAGTGTATTTTAGGTATCTAAGGACCCTAATCAACCCCTTCCAATGATCTTTGTTTGGATTACTTGTAAATCTACTCAGTTTGTTGACTGCGTATGCAATATCAAGACGAGTACAGTTCATGATATACATTAAACTACCAAATATTCTTGAGTATTCAATTTGACATTCGGGTTCACCTTTGTTCTTTGCTAAGAGTAGATTTAAATCTACAGGGGTCTTATCAGGTGGACTATCATAAGCCTTGAACTTTTTAAGTATAGTCTCAATGTAATGAGATTGTGACAAGGCAAGTCTATTGATCCCTAAGATTACGTCATCTAAACCCATGTCTTACATATCAAAATGTTTTGTCAATATTTTCTTGGTAGTCAAAATAATGTCACGATTGCTTCCCATTATCAACATGTCATCTACATATAGACAGACTATGATAAAGGAGTGTTGAGTGCTTTTAACATATACACATTTATCACACTCGTTAATTTTGAAGCTATTTGACAACATTGTCTGGTCAAACTTTTCATGCCATTGTTTAGGAGCTTGTTTAAGCCTATACAAAGATTTGACAAGTTTACAGACCTTCTTTTCTTGGCCAGGAACGACAAACCCTTCAGATTTTTCCATATAGATTTCTTCATCTAATTCTCCATTTAAAAATGCAGTCTTTTTTCATTTGGTGTATTTCCAAATCATATCATGTAGCGACATCTATAAGCACTCGAATTGACGTTATTCTAGTAACTGGTGAATATGTATCAGAGAGGTCAAGGCCTTCTTTTTTTGAATCCTTTAGCTACCAACCTTGCTTTATATTTATCTATAGATCCATCAGCCTGGTACTTTCTTTTTAGAATCCATTTACAACCTAACGGTTTGCTACCAGAAGGGAATCCACCAACTCCCAAGTATGGTTTTGCATAATAGATTCAATTTCACTATTGATAGCCTCTTTCCAGAATGGAGCTTCTGGACTTGACAATGCTTCATTGATTGTCCTTGGTTCATTTTCTAACAAATAAGTTAAAAAATACGGGCCAAAAGTTTTAGCTCTTTTAGCCTTCTTGTGCGTCTAGGTTCTTCATCTCTTTGATGATCACCATTTGCAACTTCATGAATTCTTTTTCTAGAACTTTCTTCTTCTTTTCTGTCCTTGCAAGGAAAGATATTTTCGAAGAAAACAACATTCCTTAATTCGATGATCGTATTTTCATATATATCAAGGATTGTTGATTTGTGCACCAAGAAACGATATGCACTGCTATTATTTGCATATCCAATTAATATGCAATTAACGGTCTTTGGTCCAATTTTTATTTGTTTGGGTTTCGGTACTTCTACTTTAGCCAAGCATCCCCACACTTTAAGATATTTGTAAGACGGTTATGACCTTCCCAAAATTCATAAGGAGTCTCATTTTTATCTTTTTGTGGTATTTTATTAAGAATGTGGTTTACTGAAAGAATTGCTTCTCCCCACAAATTTTGGGGTAAGCCATAATTTATCAACATAGTATTCATCATCTCTTTAAGAGTACGATTCTTTCTTTCAGCAATGCCATTTGATTGTGGTGAATAAGGAGCAGTAGTTTGATGAATTATGCCAAATTCTGAACAAAATTCCTCAAATGGAGCTCCATATTCTCCACCTCTATCACTACGTACAGCTTTTATAGTTTTGCTAAGTTGATTTTCAACCTCATTCTTAGGGAAAATCTCATTTTTGGTCCCATATATTAGGCCATGTTCAATTTTGGTCTCATTCATTACAAAAATCTCAATTTCAGGACATTAACTTTTAATTTGTCTCAATTTTAGTTCCACCGTCAATTATTTGATGGAAAATATTAAATTAACCACGTGCTCCTCACGTGATATATCAAAGTTGCGTATTTGGAAAATTTTGAACATCTGAACCCTAATCTCACCAAATTCTCCTTTTTCTCCACTCAAATTCTCTACCAAAACCCATCCCAACTCTGTTGTTTTTTTCTTCGAATCTCCCATCGAAGAAGTGGAGAAGGAGAGGTTGTTATTTGAAGATGAGTTTTCGAGACCAAAACAAAGTATCAACAAATGCTAGTCTACACCAATCTACTACAACACCAGCCTACAACATTCTCTTCAAATGCTACATTTTATTTTACCATAACCAACTCAAATCAAATAAAATCAATTTCACAACCAAACGCTTACGCAAGAAAAATTCACTTTCTTCTTCATTTCAGCTACTTCTTCTTCCATTTTATGCAACAAATTCACCTTGTTCCTCATTTCGGAGAATTCTTCTTCTATTTTGTTCAACTTGCGAAGGAGCCCAAGTATGATTTTATTTGCCCTTGTGCACATTGGTGGATCTTCCCACATAAAAAAATCCACACCCACTTGCAACATCACCACAACCATGGAATCTTCTTCCCGGGTTATTATTTGTCCATGAGGTTCTTAGACATGCTTTCTTACCACAATAGCACATGAGAGTTTTGATTGTAGAAGTTGAATCACTTGATGCCATCTTTTCGAAGATTGAAGCTGACTTCGGTTGGAACTGATTTCGGTTGGAAGAGAAGAAGATAAGCCCTAATTTCTAATTTTTCCTCTTTTCTGTCTCTCATACTGTAAATTGACCCGCAAATACGCAACTTTTATATATCATGTGAGGAGCACATGGTTAATTTAACGTTTTCCGTCAAATAATTGACGGTGAGACTAAAATTGAGACAAATCAAAAGTTAATGTCCTAAAAATGAGATTTTTATAATGAATGAGACCAAAATTGAACATGACCTAATATATGGGACCAAAAATGAGATTTTCCCTCATTCTTATAAAGCTTAAAGGCTTCCAGTGCCTCATCTTTACTTCTCAACAAGTAAACATAATAGTATCTTGTGCAATCATCAATAAAAGTAATAAAATACTTTTTCCCCACTAGTTTGCACAAACTTTAAATCACATATATCACTGTGAATTAATTTTAGAGGTGATGTTTTTCTTTCAACAGAATAAAATGGCACCTTAGCCATTTTAGCTTCAACACAAATTTCACATTTATGTTTAACATCAATTTCAAAAGAAGGTAGGAAATTCAAATTTACTAATCTTCATAGAGTGTTAAAATTAACATGTCCCAATCTAACATGCCATAAATTAAAACACTGAGTCAAGTAAATAGAAGCAGTATTTTATTGCTTTCAAAATTAAGCATTACAGTCATTACATTCATCTTGAACAACCCTTTCTCAACATATCCTTTCCCTATAAAGTGGTTGTTCTTTGTAAGTACAAATTTGTTAGACTCAAATGCTAGTCTAAACCCACTTTTGACTAACAGTGATCCAGACACTAAATTCTTTCGAATGTCTGGAACATGCAACACATCGATCAAAGTGAGTTCCTTTCCTGAGGTCATCTTTAGTACTATATTGCCGAGTCCAACAATGTTAGAAGTTGCTGAATTTTCCATGAACAACTTCCTCCTATTGATTGGTGTGTAAGTTGATAACATCTCTTTGTCAGAACAGATATGGCGGTAGTGCCAGTGTCAATCCACCACTCTCTTGGGCTGTCTACTAAATTGGCTTCAAACACTACAGCAGAGAGATTGAGTTCTCCCAAATCTATAGGTACAGACCTGACCTTTGAAACATGCGCTTGATTTTTATTAGGAAGTCAGCAATCCTTGGCCATATGATTAGGTTTGCCATAATTGTAGCAATTCCCTTTGATCATTTTAGCCCTTCCATTTTTCGGCTTATAGTCAATGTACTTTCTTTTGATACTAATATTTCCATTTTGCTCCATCAAATTTGCCTTAGCCTCAATTTGTAGCTTTCCGAATTTCATCTCAGACAAGCGATTGTCTTCTTCAATCCTTAATCTGACAATCAAATCCTCAAGCCCCATTTCCTTCCGCTTATGTTTCAGCTAATATTTGAAATCCTTCCATAGTGGTGGTAGCTTTTCAATCATATCAGCTACTTGAAAGGATTCGCTGAGCTTCGTCCCTTCTGCATGCAGATCATGCAGAATCATTTGAAACTCTTGGACTTGATTCATTACCTTTTTGGAATCCACCATTTTGAACTCCAAAAACTTTTCGACTATGAACTTCAAGCCGGCATCCTCTGTTTTGTATTTCTTTTTCAATGACTCCCAAAGGGCTCTTGCAGTCGTGGTTGAGCTATACACGCTGTACAACGTATCACTCAAACCATTGAGGATGTAGTTTTTGCATAGGAAATCCCCATGTCCCCAAGAATCTATGGCAACCCGTTTTTTGGTATCACTTTCTCCTTCAAATATAACGGGAGCTTCCTCACTTAAGAACCTAGCTAAGCTCAAGGTAGTGAGGTAGAATAACATTTTTTTATGCCACTTCTTAAAGTCGTTACTAGAGAATTTCTCCGGTCTTTCCCCTTGAGTAGCAATAAGTTGTACCACATGTGGTTGAACAACCATAGAAACCGGATTAGCAGACTTTGTCGCCATAATACACAAAGCCAAATAATTGTCTTAAACTTGTAGGGAGAAATTTGAGATGTGTGGGATTTGTGTATTATGAAGTAGAGGCAAGAGTTAGACTTTTTATCTTTGAGACAATTATTGCCCCGCTCTGGTGCTCACGAAAAATGGCAATTTGTCTCCCAAGATACAACGATTTAAAATCTCAAAGTAGTAGCACTACAAACTTTGAAAAATGGGGAACCAAACAATATTTTGAAACTCTCTTACTAACACTATACTTGGAAAATGCTTTTATTGCTTAAAAATACTTATTCAATGGTTGAATGAATGAATGAAATGGGGGATCTATTTATAGAAGTTGAAAAGTATCAATGAATGGTCATGTCCGGTCAGAAAAGATGTCTTTGAAAGTTTATAACCTTCCATCTGAATAGACACACCATTTCATCCAAAGGACATGCCACTTCACACAAATTGACACATTGTTTCATTCAAAGGGTTTCACCCAACGGACATATCATTTCAACCAAATGACACAACTGTTCGGTTGAATTAAATACGATTGGATGATGATTGGGCGCCATCAACAATCATCCACGTCTCACGAGCTTGTTATGCGTCCCACACCATAACCAATCATTTGTCATGATTTACAATAAATTTATTAAATAAATTTATTATTTAATTTATCATTCACTATGTTCCAACACTTTGGCCAGGTCTCGACTTGGGACCTAAAACTAGGGCCATTCAATGAGTCTGTATTTGGGAATTCAAGATGACGATGTGTTGACTCGTATAACTACAAACATTTTGCCTTACAAGTATTCCAACTATTTCAGGCAATGGTATGTAATTTTATTTCTCCCACACTAGCTTTTCAGCTTTCCTTCCAATCACTTGAACTCTCGAATTGATGTGAGTACGAAAAGGCCTTTGTTGGGGCTACCTAGCAAGTCTAAAGATCTTCTTTCTTAATAGGTTCCAAACACCCTATCCGTATACTTGATGAGCAATATAGATGTCTGACCCAAATTGTGGAAATTAAAATATTTTCGAGTATGAAAAAAAATATACATATATATTGTGAAAAATAGATAAAGATACTATATAACTATTATATAAATATATGTATGTATGTATATATACACACAAAGTAAATATACCAAATAAATTGTGGTTAATAATAATCATTCGCAATTTAAAATATAACATAAATAAAAATAAAAATATATAAACTAACACATTCAATTTTTTTGGGAAAAAAGAAAAAAGAAAAAAGAAAGAAAAATTAATTTAATAGTATTATTGAAAAAATTAAAAAAAAATTAATGTAGTGATATTATAAACCGTTATTTATAAATAAAAAATATTTCTTTTTTATATTAATACCCATATATACACACCCCAAATGTTAGATAACTGTAGTGAGATAGTGGGCTTAATTGCTGAAAAAAAGAATATCCCATAACTAGTTAGCAATAGACCCTTTGGTCTCTACATGGGCATGGTAGCCCAACACTTTATTTAAGAAGACTAGCCCTAATTATTTTAATTACAATCCAACCCCCAAACTTTATTAGCAGTCACGAGCCAGTCCATAAAAACAATTACAATTACATGTGCATCCACATGCCCATATGTTGCAATGTTTTGGTGCATATGAATTAGAGATTAATTACAATTCCCTTCCTTGAGGTTTGATAAAATAATTTTTTTGTGGTTTGAAAAATTATATTTAACACTCCTGAGATCTGCTTTCATACAACAAATAAGTCCCTTCATTAGCCAAAATTCACTAAATTTGTTGATATTGAATGAAAATTTATATTTACCTCGATTGACTTATTACTGATTTATTTTAGGTCAAATTATTTTTTTTCGACTAAACCACCTTATAACGGTGAAGATATATTACCTCTCGTGCATTAATGAGTGAAGAAGTTCGAGGGTGATATGATCATGACAATATTTATTTGACCTGCAATAAATCAATAATAAATCAATCGAAGGTAAATGTAGATTTATTTTTCAATATTTTTGTTAATATTAGCAAATTCGGTGAATCTTGACTAACAAATAGACTTATTTGTTAGACATAAGCAAATTTTAAGGTGTTTGATGTAATTTCTCAAACCATAAAAAATTTACGTGTAGTTATACACAACTTTACGTAAAAGGAATGTAATTATCCCTATAAATCAACTCCAAAATTAGTATATATGTGATGGAAGTAAACGTAGATCATGATATACTTGACCACAGCAAAGCCAACACACATAATGCAATACTCCTTGGCCAGTTTATAGGGCGCTATAACCAATAGACTCCCATTTTTTAAACCAAAATAAAAAACATAATATAACAAAACCATATCGAATTTTCTTTCTTTGTGACAAATTAAAATCTATGAAATATCATATTTATCCCTTGTGGAAATATTAAAATAAAATATCTGGGAAAAAAAAAGGCACAATCATACTGTCGGGACTTTGAGTCTATTAGGAACTAGTGTGTAATTAATTTAAAATATTATAATTCTGACTCTTTTAAAATATTTATTTAATTAAATAAATAAAAAATATGAAAAAATTGAGTTATGGGTAATTATTTAGAGAAAATGGTGCAAGAAAAAGAAACATGAAAGTTGAGGGAGAGAAATAATTAGAAGTTCAGAAAAAAAATAAAACAAAAAGAAACTGTTGATTTTTTTAAACAAATAAAAAATAAAAATTTATAAAATAATTAGATACCAATTAAACAAAAATGCAGACACTTAATTGAAAGAGTGATTTGAGGTTTGGAGGAGTGGGGTAGTGGGTGGTTAGTGAATTAATTAGTTAATAAATAGATAAATGAATAAATTAGTTAATTAATTAACTAATACATAAATGACAGACCAAAAAATGAGAGACACCAATTAGGTGATCTCCCTATAGATAATTATTATTTTTTGTCCTCAATCATAACTACTTATCCCCTTTTAGTTTTAATATAAATTGAGGTTGCAATTTTAGTTTTCAAACTATTATTTTTTCTTACAATTTTAGTCTTTTCTGTTAGTTTATCGTTAGGCTTAATGGAGCTACACACGTGCCCTGCACGCAGGGCCAATCTTGAGGGGGGAAAACAACACTTCCCTCACATCAATTTCCCCCATTTTCTTCAAGTTTCGTACCATTATGGTAGAGAAAAGAGACCAAAAAAGGAATTCATGCAGCAGATTTTGTTCTCATTCTCAAACTCAATCTCCATGCCTATGTAATTGAAGATTTGAGATTCCGTTGTTAACATTATGGACTCATTACAATTCGGATAGAAAATATCATGCTCAAATTATGGGATATTTTTTCTTTTTTTTTTTTTTTGAAAAAAAGAAGAGAATAAAAATGCTAGTGAGGCAATTAAATGGGCCGGTCTCTCTTGGTTTTATAGTGAACCCGCCCCGAATTCTAACCATACTTATTAGGATTATTAATAGGGATAATTACACTCTTTTTTTCTGAGGTTTGGTGTAATTACACGTAAATTTTCTGTAGTATGATAAATTACACCTAGCACCCCTAAAGTTTGATTCGGCCTCTTAGTCAAAATTCATCGAATTGATTAATATTAACAAAAAAATTGGAAAAAAATCTATATTCACATTGATTGACTTATTACTGACTTATTGCATGTTAAATAATTTTTTCGGACTAAATTACTCTTATAACGGTGAATATATGCCTTCAGATACATTAATGCATGAAGATGTATGAGGGTAATTTAATCATTAAAAATTTATTTGACCAGCAATCAATCAGTAATAAGTTAATTAAGGTTAATATAGATTTTTTTTTCCGACTTTTTGTTATTATCAGGTAAGTTGGTGAATTTTAACTAATTGAGGGATTTATTTGTTATATGAAAGCAAACCTCAAGGGTGCTAGATGTAATTTTCAAACTACAGGGGGTCTATGTGTAATTATACCAAACTTCAGGGAGGAAAATGTAATTATCCCTTATTAATATTACATAATTTGTTTGGTAAAAGTTTAGGAATTTCAGTTCTAAGTGATATTATTTGTTGGTAAATATATTTGAACTACTTATGTTACTTGACTTTGAAGTATTTTGAGACCATTTAGCAGGAATTGACAATATTTTACTTTTGAGCTTAGAAGAAAAAAAACATACTAAGTTTGATAATTGATATAAGCAAAAGTTCTTAAGGGCACTGATGAAGTCATCAGTTGTATCATTTCACATTTTTGAAAAAATGAGGTCATATGCTCTTCCCAGGCTCTAGAGGACTGATAATGTTGACAAGCATTTCATATTGATTGTAGACGAAGAGCTTAAGTGACTTGTAAGTTCTAAGTTCTTCTTTTCCTAGCAAGGTACCTTTCAAGACAAACCCGTGAAGCTCATACGAAATCGGAACGGATAATACGTCCGGCAACGTGGCACTGATTATATCGCAAGCTGCATCAATAATATTATTTAATTATTCCATCTATTAATACATAATTTAAATCAATAAAATTAATATTTGATGATTCATATAATGAATGTCATGTAATTTGAGTCATAACAACAAAAAAAAAATGCTCCCTATATAAAATTGATTTACAACTTAAAAATTATAGTAAAACAACACTATTTACGACGATAAAAAAAATTGAAATTTGAAATTCTAAATTCTGATCATGATTTATCAATATTTGTCATAGTTTAGCTATGGGTAGAACATCCATATTTTTTTACTATGACTAATGTTTTGACCTCACGTACAGAAAAAATAACTACTAACCATTGTGTAGGTATGATTAATTAGTATCCAATTATATATATATTGAACTTTTGATCTAATTATCAAGCACAATCATATTTCTTGTAGTGAATTGAAAAGAATATTTTAATATTATTCTAAAACTTGGAACGAAAAAATCAACTTAATGTAATTAATCGTGCTACCGCGGACAGGTTGCTAGTTTTGACACTCAGTTGGGGTGGGTCCGAGTCTAAATTTTATCGAAATTAATCAGGGTGTGTCTCGATTCCACCCCACTCCAACTAGCCCTTTGAAGTATTATTCCCTTGTTATTCCTAGCTATTATTACAATTGTTGAAATGTTAAATGAAATTATAATAATTTTGTAATGATTTAAAAATGTTAGTGTATTTATCCCTTTTAATAGCAATAGATGATTGAATGGAGAGGCATGAACTCTTATTTAACATAACATAATTCATGACCTCACTTCACATGCAAGTCTATTTATGTGCATATGATTTCTGAAACGTACACATGTATGCTCCACTAATTGATGCGCATATATATATATATATATATATATATATATATATATATATATATATATATATATATATATATATTATACATATATTTATATATTTGGATCACTTAAGTAAATTCAATCTAGTTATTGAATATATTAGTTATTAATGATTTCAAATGTTTACAATTTATTTATCCCTAAAACACCGAAGATATATAGTTCTTTTTATAATGGTTTATTAGTATGATTAAAAATAAAAAAAATATAGCGAGTGCTAGTTAATTTGGCTGCACAACGGCAATTAGTTGTTGTTTCTGTAAATAAGCCCAAACATTAGCTACGGCTAAAAATTTTGATAAATATATTAGTCATAAGTAAAATTATAACGGATGTTGATTAACCGCGGCCAAAATTTATTTTTTCGGATTGATTTTGTCTGATCATGATAGATAATATTGATAAACAATGATTCTTAAGTCGTAGTGATTTATAGTGTAGGAAATAATTCATTTTTTTTACAGAAAGCCAAGAGTAAATTACATCAACACTCTCTGATTTAGATTTAATCACAAATATTTCTTAGTTTTTTAAAAATTACAAACATACCCTTTAAAATTGTAGTTGTAATTTACACTAATACTTGCTCAGAAGAAAAAACTTACACAAACAACTCGTGAACGATACTCTCGAATGTTCTTGTAAGTTTATAAAAAGCATGGGTTGCTTTATATGATTAAACTTAATTTTAGAAAATTCCAATGTAATTCACCCTTAAAACAACGAACCCAAAATTTTGTGCATAATCAAAAAGATTGAATTAGCTTGAATTTTTATATCTAAATCCAAATACTTGCATTTGTAATATTTAACGATCATTTTATTATTTAAATTTGAAAAATAATTTTATTAATTTGTCCTGGCATGGCTTGAAAAGTTCAATCAATAGTTTGACAACATGGCATTATTGCTTGATGTTTTCCATCACGTGATTTCATTTATGATGACATCTTTCTATTCGAAGAAAATTTAATTTTGGGCTGACCCATACATACCATCATATGTATACCCTGTAAAATATTTTATACATCTCTAGAAATTAATATTTTAATTAAAAGTATTAGCAACAAGACTAGACTTAATTGATGAAATTAAAATCTTAATGACTATAATGAATGATCTTTTTTCCATTTTAATGTTGCATAATGATATGATACCAATTATATATAGTATACTATGTATTCTCATTTTTAAATTATAGTTTAATTGACGAATATCAATCACACATTAATATGATACTAAAGTACAATAGAAGATCTCCGGAACTTATTATAATGTCACGGTTCAAGTTTTACTAAAATATAGATATTTTTCTACTTTAATAGTAGTTCTTTGTCTATTTTTATAGTAATTATTCGTTAATTATTTTATCTGACATCGATTCTTATAGTTACAATTAGTTATTCATATTTATGATATAATTATAATCAATTCATACAAGAATTATTTCAAAAAAATAATAATAATAAAGGATAGTTAGTCCCTTTGATTGCGTTCAAAGTCACTTTAGTCCATCGAGTTCATTTCTTAGCATTAGCATTCTAAACTTTAGTTTTAGTCTTATATTGACCCCTATGACAATTTTTTGGTGAAAATATGATCGATAAATTGTCATGCGATTGGCACATGACTTAGTATGCAAGAGCAATTTTGTCATTATGCATTTAAAAATAAAGCAGCCAATCCATGTTCTAAGACACTAGTGCGTTTAGCAAACAAGTGAAGGGAAAGCAAGAGGATCAGTCCTAGAAAGCGGGAGTGGAACCGCGGGTAAAATATAAAAGCAAAACGAGAAATAAACATAATTAAAATTAATTCTACGACCAACCAAGAGGTGTAGCCTTGGTGTAACTGGGCGTTCGATGTAGTATGTGGATTAAAAATAAAAAACAAAATCCATCATACAAGGCTATAGATAAATGAACAAAAGAGATGCGGTAAATAAATTAAAGTATACCTCTTTTGTTTTTTGTTTAACCGGTGATGCATGTTCGACCCCCTTGTTCACCCTAGGTTCTAGCGTAGAAGTCCTCTAGAGATGATCCACATCACACCATGGTAAGATAGTTTTTTAATCTCTTTGCTAGAAGAAATAAAAATCAATATGAAGATGATGAAAGAGAACTACACTATCAATTAGTGTATTCTCTTCATAAGAAAAGTCTTTACAACTCTACACTTGATCCTAGATCAATGAGAGTTAGAGAATTAGAGGATGAGGGGAGAGAAGAGAGAGGGCTGAGAGCTCCATTGGAGATAGTTGGAGTGTGTGTTTTCTACATTCAACTATGTGTTATCGTATGAATAATGAACATATCACACATATATATACTTTATATGGGAAGGTGAAAATGTGTTTAGATATATTCAACTGACCTACAAGGCAACCCCTTTCCTATATAGTATGATCAAATCATGTCATATAGAGAGTGCTCCAATTATGGTCAAGTTTGCACTTTCAAAACCGCAACTTGGTCAACCTTTTTTCCAACAATAGAAGTCAACCCCTTGGCTTATGGACCTTAATTTAGTGGATCAAGTTTCATTTTAATTATATTAAAATAAATCCAAGGTACAATAAATTTAATTAAATCTAATTTAATAAAATCCAAACTAAATTAAGCCCAATGTCATTTAATCCAATTAACGATATAAGCCCAATCCTCCTAATTAAGACAAGTCCAATTAAATTAATTCCATTAATTTAATCTGGGTTATCAATCCAATAGATCATCCTACGTGTAAATAATTCAATTATTTACATCTTTCGAAATTAATTCTAAATTAATTCCTTCTCCTTTCACAGTGATTTGTGTGTGACTCTTTAGGTTTACCTTTCAGCTAGACTTGGGCTAGTGCCCAACATAATTGATTAATTCTAATTTAACTAATCATTCCTAATCAACCACTAATTAGGAAAGCCTGCTACTATGAGTGGTTGTCTAGCAATGGTCCATGACACTACAGATTAGGTAAATATCCGTGTAAATATTTAGGCTTCCGGATTCCATAGGTATGATCTTTCTGTCTATCGTCTCCCGGCCTTAGTTTAGGTCATGAAATTTGGTGTCAGATCCCATCCTAGACTAGGCATCTACGTTTTTTAATACCTAAGACTGCATTTCGCTAAATTGTTCGACATGGAAAATCATTTTTCTATTCAATCAACCACTATAGCTATAGATTTATGAGGTGTTAACGCATCTCCAAGTGCATATGAGATACCACTGTCACGTACTAACAGGGGACATATCCTCTTCTTGGAAAACCCACCATCCTCACTACACATTCTGACTGCACTGGACAAGACTTATAATGATCATGTCTGTAATACAATCTTCTCTTGCCAGATCAAAGATACAACCATCGTGTGCACGTAATTGTCATGGTACCTTAAGTTTGGGGACTACTTTTGTACTATCGAAGTCGGGGAATACTAGTCATACCAATCAAGCCTCCAAGGTTTTCATATGACGATTCCTCCCAAGTCATTTTAGTCAGTTGACTACCTTGTCAACTAACCTACTAAAATTGCATAGATGTCCGTCGTCTATCGTCGATCACACACGACACTCATCCAATAAATGCAATATTTAGTGCCAGTCTCAATAGGACTCTCGATGTCCAATATCAAGGTCCTCGACTTGAAATATTTCAGAACAACCCTCAAAAGTTGATTTCTTAGTTGCCATTCAATGCGCAGTCTAACTACATGGGTTATCTAAATAGTCTGTAGGTATTTGTTGTGACGTTAACATAACGCTTAATGTAATTGGTCAGCACAACAGACATATATGTCAAGGATGAATACTTACCATATTCACCAAGTCAATATTATTTAAAGATCACTGAATCGTTTCTAAAACCGCTAATCTAATTATCTTTTTGGTCACCTATTCCAAATACAAGCACATTCATCATCTAGACCAGGAGTTACATGCCTAGGTCATGTTGCACATTATGGTTGTCATGCCCCTCATGGAGAGCGTGCCAGCGGTGGTGTTCTGAGCTCTAGGACCCAAAACACTAAGCCACCTAAACACATTAACTAAATTCGAAAGGGATTCTCACATCCCTTCCTTATTATTTAAAATTAAAACGATTGTATCCCAATGATTAGCAACTATCCATGCTTAGTTATTACAACTATATAATCATAAGACAAGAGCTGCAAAGCATAATTAATAATAGAAATCATGATATTTCTCTATCCATGACGTTCCGTCTTGATTCACCATCCCCAATACTGCTCGTCATCATTCTCCTCTTCTAACTCATCTGCAAGATTTACGAGTGGGTGAGCGACTGATTGCCCAGTAAGTGGTTCCTTTTCTCTACTAAAGTACTAATGCAAGGGCACACTTAAACATTAGGGAAGGACACGCGTAATAATAAATTATTGGTTAACTAACAAAATTAAAAGCTATACATAAAAATCTACCAAGCAATCAAGTAATGCATTTAAAGGTATATGACGGACGAGAACATGCATTTTTACGATATGTAATAATCCCAATCTAACATTTCCACTTATTTAGCCATATTATATTATGTGGGTAGGCTTATGAGTCCAAATTCACATAGCTTGTACCTCTGATCAGGGCTCCAAATTTTTAATGAAAAGACTATTGCTGCCAACTCGAGGTCAATCATTGGGTAGTTGAGCTCATATGGTTTTAATTGCCTAGATGCATATGGTATAACCTTCTCATTTTGCATCAAGACACACCTGAGCCCATTCTTGGATGCATCGCTATATATCGTGAATCCAACTTTCTCATAAGGTAGAGCCAAGATCGGTGTCGATGCTAGTCTTTGTTTGAGCTCCTCAAAACTCTCCCCACAAGCTGAACACCATTCAAATTTCGCCTTTTTTTTAGTCAGCCTAGTTAAAGGTATTGCTATCTTAGAAAACCCTTCTACGAATTTTCTATAGTAGTCAACTAAGTCGAGGAAACTCCTCACTTCAAATACGTTTGTGGGTTTGGGCCAATCAACTATGACTTCTACCTTCTTGTGATCCATGGATATTCCTTCTGCTGAAATGACATGTCCTAGGAAGGCTACCCTATGAAGCCAAAATTCACATTTACTAAACTTAGCATAAAGTTCCTTATCCTTTATTGTTTGTAGAACAACCCTTAAGGTGCATCTCAGGCTCTTGTACGTCTGGCTAGTACACCAAAATATCGTCAATAAATGCTACCACAAATTTATCAAAGTAGGGCTTAAAGACACGATTCATCAGGTCCATAAAGGCTGCTGGGGCATTTGTTAGCCCAAATGGCAGCACAAGGAATTCATAATGCCCATACCTAGTTCTAAAGGCAGTTTAGGTATGTCATTGGCCTTAATCTTGAGTTAATGATAATCCGAGCTTAGGTCAATTTTAGAGAATATCTTTGCTCCCTTGAGTTGATCGAATAGGTCATCTATCCTTGCCAAGGTGTATTTTTTCTTGACGGTGACTCAATTGAGATCCCTGTAGTCAATGCATAACCTCATACTACCCTCCTTTTTCTTAACAAACATTATTGGGTCTCCCCAAGGTGACATACTAGGCCGTATTTGTTTCTTATCTACCAATTCTTATAATTTTACCTTTAGCTCTTTCATTTCTGCCGGAGCTATTCTATATGAGGCCTTAGTTATGAGGGTGACGCCTGGGATGAGGTTTATTTCGAACTCAATTTCTCTATCAGGAGGGGGTCTAGGTAACTCGACGGGGAATACCTCCAGAAAGTCCCTAACCACTGGGATATCCTCTAGTTGCACCCCTCGGTCTCGAGTATCGCTTATCAGAGCTAAATATGCTTGACACCCCCTCCTAATGTCTGTCGAAGCCCGTGTTGCCAAGAGCAATGGCTTAGTTTCCTTTTGTCGTTCCTTATCAGATCCATAGAATGAGAACACCTTACCCTCAGGAGGGTAGAAATTTATCACCTTATTCCTGCAGTCCACATGAGCATAGCTCTTCGATAACCAATTCATTCCTAAAATCACATCAAATTCCCGCATATTGATTTGTATCAAATCAACCTTAAACAAGGAATGTCATCATGGCCTACAACACAATCCCTATACACCAAATTGGCCTCCAGGATTTTGTTCCCCAGTGTAGCTACTCGATAAGGTTCGTTAAAGAGTTTAGTTTGATCCTTAACTGCCTAGCAAATCTCTTGGATATAAAGAAATGTGTAGCGCCATAATTAAATAAGGTATAAGCGATGGAGTTGTTGATCGTAAGTTTACCTGTAACCACATCCTCTGCATCTTTGGCTTCCTCCTGTGTCAAGGCAAATACTCTAGCATTCCCTTTGGGTTGCGGTTGGGCACGAGTAGGGACAACAGCTGGTTTGGAGAGGGTTCTCGGATTGGGATGAGGGCACTCAAAAATTTTATGATCTTGCTGTCCACATCGAAAACATGCCCCTGAACCCTAACGACACTCCCCTGGATGCCTCTTGTGACAACGACCACATTCATCTATTTGGCCCACATGAAAAATTGTTATTGGCAAAGTGACTATTTTATTTGTTGATGCACCTGGCCGACGAATAGTTTGCCCTCTAATCGGTTGTGGTACAAGTCTAGACCTCTTCAAATCGTTCTCGATATCTCTCCTGGCGACTCCATCTCACAGTTCTCGATAACTTAGCTATCATCCAAAGGATCATCTGTTGAAGTGGAAAATTTTGATACAATTCTCCATCCTTGGTGGGATGAACGCAAGAATTCCTCTATCCACAGTTCAATAACTAGGGGAGTTTTGTTTGATCTATGCAAGGAAACAGGAGTCTCGTTTGATCTATACAAGAAAACTATCATCCCTTTGGATCATATGAAGTTAGCGATGAGGTCTCCCTCAACTAGAGTCTCATGCTGCTAAGTATCTGTCTTGCGTAAGTACTGTGTATAAGATACCTTTATTAATATCTTAGATATCTTATAATTTAAACTAGATATGTCGTTTCTATAGTTAACCAGTTTTTTCATGGTCCAGCACTCTAGACTGCGAAGCTCAACATAAGTTCAGTGTGCGAAAGCTCATGCCAGGTCTACTTCCAAGAAAAGGTAAGAACTACAGGGCAATTATGATTTCTTTTACAGAGGATCAAAGTTTTAGGAGTATGCTGCCAAAGAGAACTGTGAGATGGAAAAGGAAAGAGATTATATATTAGCCAACAAGGACAAGATTGTTAAGTCGTACAGTACTCAGGTTAAGTACAATAAGATATTGGAAAGTCGTTTGGATGATTTGGAAATAGGTGGCTTGATGGGAGTGCATCAAGGTTTGGAGCAACATTACTCCACTGATTAGTACTAAAGATTGATTCAACAAAGCTATCTGCAAGGGACGAAAGCATTTATGGAGTCTCCTGTATTTGAAGCCATTGTCGACACCAAAGGTTTTTATGAGTTGGTGAATACATGCGACAAATGTAGGCCCATATTCAATACCTAAGGGGATTTAAAGAGGAATGATGAACATTTAAATTATTATCCTGATGATAAAAAGGTTGTTGGTGTTCCCCGAAAATATGAATTATATTATCTTCTTGCCCCGCCAACCATGGATCCATCAGGTGATAATGAACAGGTAAGGATGGCGACTGAGACCGTAGAAGAAGGGATTGCTTCCGCTTCCGTAGGAGTATCTACCCCAAATGCTTCCATTCCTGGTATTAGTCTCCAACAAGCTATTCAAGCTTCTGATCATGCTGCCCCTTGAAAGAGAAAACTGAATCAGTGCCAGTGCCAATGGGCGACGGGATCAATGTGGTAAGTCTTGAAGAGACCAATACAGATCCTGATACAACTCTTTTTTCTCTCTCTGCCACACTAAAACAAAAATCGAAAGAGATCCTAGAAGAAAAAAATATTTATGATCTGAGTGTCTTGCTAGGTACGGACGGTGTTATTGTTCCTTTATTTGCTTTATTTATGATCTGAATTATGTGAGTTTTATTGTTCCTTTATTTGCTTTGTCTTTTTCAGACAAAGTTGAGAGTTTGAGACCTTAGCATAGTGTTTGGATTTGTGTTTTGGGTGTTCTGTTTTGATTTTTTTGAGATAGAGAGAGAAAAATAGAGATAAATAAGTGTGTGTTTGAGATAAATAGTATTTTGGATTTGTGTTTTGAAATAATATAAAATAGTTTAAAATAAGTGGTGTATTTTAATGTTGGGATTTGGGAGACAAATGTTACTGTTGATTGTCAAATCATGTCCTTTTTTATATATACAAATATGTATATATATAAATATTGTATGTTTAATGTTGCATTTTTTGTTGACAAAAAATACTGTTCATTGTCAAATCATGTCTTTTGTAATTATATTTATATATGTAAGTGTGTGTGTGTGTGTGTGTGTGTATTATATATAAAAAATTCAAAAACAAGAAAAACACCCAGATAAGGTGTAAAAATATAAAAACAAACATTGGGTGGTGTTTTGTTTTGTCTCGGGAACTGACCAAAACAAAATAAGACATAAAACCAAACAAAGCCTAGTGTTTTTCAAACATTTTAGGGTTGAAGGTCGTTTTCAGACCTTTGTCTTGAACTTTTTTAAATTAGAGGTCAATTTTAGAACTTTGTCTTTTTGGGACATTTTAAGATTTGAGGTCGTTTTTAGGCATTTTAATTCCTAAAGGCAATATGCTCCATTGTTTGCCAATTTAACAATCTTGAAGGGACCTTCCCCATTTAGGTTCAATTTTCTAAAATGTTTGGAAGCTTCAAGTTTCTTTAGAACTAGGTCTCCTACTTGAAAGCCTCTACTCCTTACCTTCTTATTATACATTTTCTCCGTCTTCCTCTTATATTGGACAATCTTTGCATATGCAATTTCTCTTTTTCTGGTAACAAAATTAGATCAGTTCGCATTGTTTTTAATTTTTCAATAGAGTCATACATATGATTTCTAGTTGATTACATTCTTATCTTCGTCGGAATTACTGTTTATGATCCGTATACCATAAAGAATAGAGTTTCACCAATAGAATTCTTAGGAGTAGTACGATACACCCATAATACCATGGCAATTCATCTACCCAACTTCGTTTGAGCCCTTCAAGGCGGGTTTTCAAATGTTGTAGTATGATTCGATTCATGACCTCAACCTGCCCATTGGCCTGCGGATTGGAAACTGAAGTGAAATTTGTTTTGTATCTTCGTTTCCTTGTCCCAGTCCTTTGCTTTCTTTTCCTAAAATTGAGTCCGGTTGTCAAAAATCAGAACCATTGGGACTCCATAAGGCCACACAATGTTTTTTTTTTGTAGGAACTTTATAATTTCATTGTCATTGATAATTGCAATAGCTTGCGCTTCCACCCACTTGGTGAGATATTCCACTACCATAATAACAGACTTTTATGACTTTTTTCTAATAGAAAGATCCTAGAATATCTGTTCCTGACTGATCAAATGATATATGACTAGGATAGACAACAGATCTCTTGGAGGTACATGAGGTATGTCTGAATGTTACTAACAACTCTTACATCTTTTGGTGAACTCCAAGGTATCTTTAGACAAAGTTTGCGAAAAGTACCCTTACTGCAGTTCCTTTTGAGCAAAAGCCCCTCTACCTGAGTGGTTTTCACAACTCCCTTCTTGGATTTCTCTCGTCATATAGGTGGCTTGGCTTCTTCTCCATTTAGACATCTCAATAAGATTCCAACATGTTATCTTTTGTACAACTCACCATCTATCATTGTAAATCTTGATGATCGAATTCTCATCTTTCAATTATAATTCTCATATATCGTTCTCTCCCCTTTCAATCTCATCTTTCAAATGAAAGCAGTCCATGACCTTTATCAAGATAGAATTTGCAATAAAATTTTGATCCTATCTTAGATGGTAGGCCATGTTTTTTGGCCACTACAACAGTTTTCTTCTCAATATTCATCAAGGTCCCCGCCCTCAAAATAGTTAAGGTGTATAGTCATGAACGTTTGAGTGTCGTGTCTTTTTCAGACTTAGACTTCGATTTGTCCTTTCTTTTTTTTTTTCTTTTTCTACTCTTTCCATCCTCGCAAAGTTGGACTTTCTACTCATTCTCCTTCAAGATATTCATTCTCCTCTTGAAAATACTTTTCATCGATAAAGTGAGGTTCCTCAACATATGCAGGAAGGTCCATAGCCAATATAGACACCAGAGGCATTTGCTTCAAACCATGCACCAAGATATAGGTCATCATATCCACCCTCAAATTAGGCACAACAAATACCTCAGTATTAAATCTGTCAATAAATCTCCTCAGGGTCTCATTCTCCTTCTACCTAACAGCAAATAGATGGGTTGCTGACCTTTTGGGACTTTTCTTGTTGGCAAAGTAGTGCGAAAACTCTCTTGAGAGTTGATCATATGAAACAACAATTGCTAGCACTATGGAACAGAACCACTCTTGCGTTCTTCCATACAAAGTGGTGTTAATGATCCGATAGTTTTGGGTATCCCACAGTTGATAGAGTTGCATAATGTTTTCAAAGGCTGTCAAATACTCTTTTGGGTCCTCATCCAATCATACTCTGGTAGGTTTGGAATGTTAAATCCTGGAGCTAAAATTTTTGCTAATAGCTTAAGGACAAAAAGCGATCATCTCTTCAAAACAACATTTTCAGGAATTGCAGTTGGGGCCTTAAATTTTCAATTATGTGGATGATGCAGTCAACCTATTCATGCAGTTTTCTAATTCATCAACTCATCTCGATTCTCGTCACCCTGGGTGACCATTCGACTATTCGGCTCTTAGAAGAAGCTCGCTGATCTTTCTCTCTCAAGCTCTCTCACGAGGAATTGGTGGGGCTCATTTTTCTTGAGGTGGGAAAAAGTCACTTCTCAAGCATGGATTCGCAGCTAGAGTTTCTAGGATATATGGTTCAACACATCCTTCTTCTCCACTTCCATTGACCAGGGTGGCGGTGATGGTGGCCATGCCTCTATCTACTGCCGCATTTTTGCCTTAGGTCCAGCCTGAAACATAGTAATTGCCTCTGGCATTTTCAGGTGGGTTAGTTGGGTACATACCTGATGGTCCTACGACAACTTGTTCTCCCCTATAGCCTATAGAGTCAGATCCCATTCTATATCACTCGAAAAGAATTAGAGAATGTTCTCAAAAGATGGCGCCAAATGTTGTTCTTAGAAATACAAATAAGGTATCTTGGATATATAAAGTGAGTGTTTAAGGTCTTCACTACTCAAAATACTTCGAATAATCTCTTAGAGGTGCTCTAAATCCTATAAAACAAGACTGCATAGGGCTAAACCAGAAGGGGTTCCGGCAATGGCTCTCCGACACTCATTAGAGTTCAAGGTCTTTGAAAGAGAAAGTGTAAATAGTCGGATAGCAAAATGTACCTGATGAGGGGCGCCAATATTATATATATACAATAGTTGTGCAATTCACGTGCACCCTTAATACATAATCTACAGTGTGCAGTTGTCGTATACTAAGAGAATATTGAAATTGTGGTTTCAGCTGAAAAGGTTGTATTTTTTTCAGTCAATAATGCTGGCTCTTATACAAGTACAGAGTCTATGTACTATGAAAGTGAAATAATATATATAAAGATTTTTGGCAGGGGCTTGAACATATTTTTTTCCTGAAGGTCTCCTTAGGAGTCTTCTAGGATGATTCCTGAATACAAAAGTCTCTTTAATCTTTAAGATCTCTAATGTGTTCGTCATTAAATATCCCTATCACATATTAAGGTTGCACACATAATATATATATAATCCCATATATTTACAAATTTAAATAATACTAACTTGTTAAAATTAATAAAGCATTTTCCATACTCACATATAATAATAATGATAAAAATGATGTCATTATTATGTCATAATGGGGACATGCCAACTTTGACCTTAATGGTTGCTTAAATTTTCAGCTACGTCTTTTCATGGTGTCATTATTGATACCCATAACTTGCCTTCAATCATAATATTACATACACTAATAAGATGATTAAAGCTTTACGATTCAGCCATGGATGCATGATTGCATGTGATTGACTTTTTGGAAAATTGGGATCTTTATTATTTATTTTTGTAAAGAGCTTTATTTAAAGATTCATACATCATATTATAACATCATGATCTCTTGATTATTATAATATACATATAATACATTGGTAACACTGACATTCCTTGTATGGGGTCCAATTACATAAATATAATTTATTATTTTTTTTTTTACAAAATTATTGTAATAATGATAAGTGCACTACTTATTAAGTGATAAAATTTTACACAAATACTTTCGAAGGTGCATTACACTAGCATGCCTTTAAGGGGTGTATCTATAATTTTACAAATATATGGGATATTTATGTAATTAGATTTAATCTGAGGCAGAGTCAATATAATTTATTCTTTGAGAAAATAAAATTTTAATCACTAACTATAGGGGTGGTGTACTTTTAGTTCTTTCTAATTTGAAATTTTCCATTGATGAATGTAATTAAAAAAAGGCACATTTAATTCAAATCTCATTTCAAGAAAACTAAATTGATTGAAAATTTTCACATGCTTTGCACCTGACTTAGTTAATTAATTGGAGCTTTCTAATTTTTTCTGCTACTTTTGTTGACGTGGCATAAGGAATGTTAGAAAAAAATATTAAATTTTAATCTTATAACTATAGATGGGGTGACATATTTAGTCTAAATCGCACGGGAGCAAATATGCCACATCAAGAATTTTGAGGTGATTTTAGCATTTTTATTTTTAAAAGCATCGTGTACCAATACGTGTTAATTTTGGGTGAACTTAGTATTTTCGAGACCTCTGGACTGAGTATGCTATTTTTTTTTAATTATAATCTTTAATTACAAATTCAAAATTATTCTTTGCCATTTTTTCTTTATTAATCACAAGTGTCATCATCTTACATTGAAAATAAAAATTAATCTTGTTTAGAAGGGGTGAAAGAGTTAAACCCCACCAATAAGTATAATTCTGTGGTAATACTGTAACTCCTTTATTAGTATTTAACTTGCATATTTAAAAATATTACCTATTTTTTAGAAATTATATTGTTTTTGGGCTAAATTCAACAAAAATTCATCATTTTTTCATCCAAAATCATACTATTTTAACTAGTATTAGGAAAAGCATTAAGTTAATATGAGTCTTATCAATTCAAACAATAATAGCTTTTGATAAACATATGTGGTAATATATATATATATATATATATATATATATATATATATATATATATATATAAGTGGATTAAATTAAAAATAGGTTTCTTTTAACCTTAAAATATAATTAAACCCCTAAAAGTTTCAAAAAGAAATACACACACACTTAACTTTATTTTCTTTTTCTATTCCATATATATAAATTTAAAAAAAAACACTTTCAAATAAAACCAAAGAAAAGCAGCATTTGTTAGAATCCAGATTGGGTTTTTTTTTTATATTAAAGCTGTTTGTATAATTTAGAGCTATTAATTGTATGTTTGACCTAAAGCTATGCTAATTAATTTTATTTTTTAATATGTTAGTGTTACAAATAAAATGTCAATTAATTATGACTTATTACTTTCTAAGAAGACGCACACAAAAAAATATGGGTAGATATCTTGCATTTAATTTAAATGATATATAGATGGATAAAATTATAGTTGGTCCCTAAATTTGTGTATAAACTTACTTCAGTTCTTCAAACTTATATCTTGATGTGCTTAGTCCTAAATTTTTTTTAGAAAAATGAAAATTGGCTGAAAATTGGTATGTAACTGCACTTAGCATAGTTTGCATGGGTATCATCTATATCTATACTATATAAAAAAAAAAGCTTTCACACTCACAAACAGCTGTTACTTACACTGCTAACACCAATTTTTTTATAAAGTCAAAAATGCCCTTCAACCAATAGAATAACAAACGTATTTAACTTTTTAAATTTTACATTAATTATTTCTTTCTTTTATTTCTAATGTCATGTATTAATTTATATATATATTTATATTATTTATATAATATTATTTCTAATAGGCAAAATTACATTTTTGTCCTGTAACTTTAGGTAGTTACTAGTTTTAGTCCTGTATCTTACTTCATTTACACATTTATTCATTTTTTTTACGAATTTAGTCCTGAGCATCTCACATTTGGTCCTTTTTTTGGCAAATTTAGTCATATATTGACAATTTTGGTCCCTTTCACACTATAAAAATCTTATTTTTTGTCCTGTAACTATGAGCCGTTATGATCAAAATTGTCAATATGACTAAATTTGTCAAAAAATGACCAAATATGAGATGCTCAGGACTAAATTAATAAAAAAAAAAAGATAAATATGCAAATGAAGTAAGTATAATGACTAAAAGTGTAATGACCCAAAGTGTAATTTTACCTTTCTAATATATTTTAAAATATGAAAAAAATTTATTCATTATATGTATACAGAAACGGCATGCCACAACGGCTAGTTATTATAAATAGAATCCTTTGAGTATAGCAACTTTAGATTACCCCAATTTACCTTCATTTCATTTCTTTCTTTTAGAATTATTTGGTCAGATTAGTAATTTCAATATTTTTTAATTATTTTTTTTCATAATCACCCACTACCCACATTTCTCTTTCTCCATATTTATTATAATTTATTATTTTAACAAAATTCTTTTTTCTTATCATCCTATATCAAATTTCTTTTATATGCTCGCGGAAACCGCTTGCTATATCTAATTTTTTAAAAAAGAAGACTGAAAACCTAGCCATGTTCAGAGGCACAGGTGTGTTTTAAGATTATGCATAAAAAAATGAGAGTTACATACCGAGGCCGTGCTACCGACATGATCATGCTCTTCAATAGAGAATTTCAACACACTAACAGACGGAAAAAGCTCTAAACCGTATTTTTATCCCAAATTTCACGTTCTTAATAAAATTTTTGTCCAATCGTGATTTTACAAAATTTTAAGCTATTTTTTATGAGGAGGATTCAAACGTTTTTAAAGGGAGAAGAAATTATTTTAGCTGAGAATATGTTCATTTCATTACATAATATTAAGTATATTTATTATAATAATTAGTTCACACACAATATCTACTTAATATTCATGTGCATTTCTAGCCCTCTCAATACCTCTTCGACACCACAAACCGGCCAACTACAAAAGTTAGCACTATTTTCTTTATAAATATACCGTTCTATGCTTTTCGGAGCTTCCATAGATAATTTTCCAAATGTCTCACTTTCTTTAGTATGCTAGATTTAATTTATTTAGAAATAATTACACTTTCTTTTCCTATGATTTGATATAATTACACGTAAAATTTTTGTAGTTTGAAAAATTACATCTAACACTCTTAAGATTTGCTTTCGTCTAACAAATAAGTCCATTCGTTAGTCAAAATTCATCAAATTTAGCTGATATGAACAAAAAAAAAAAAAATAGATAAAAATTTATATTTAACACTCATTGACTTATCGTTGATTTATTGCAGGTCAAATAAATTATTTATGGTTAAATTATCTTCATATGTTTACACACTAATGCATGGGAGGAGGTACATCTTCATCATTCTAAGGGTAGATTAGTCGAAAAATAATATTTGACCAGTAATAAGTTAGTCAAAAGCAAATATTAATTTTTAATATCAACAAATTCAACAAATTTTACTAATGGAGGAACCGATTTATTAGATGAAAGTAAATTTCAAGAGTACGAAATGAAAATTTTTAAACTATAGGGGATCTATATGTAATTGCACAAACCTCAGGAGAGAGAGTGTAATTGTCGCATTTATTTAACACGTTTGTACATCGATGGGTCAGACTCGTGCCATACAAAATAGTTAATTTTTTTTATTATTTTTGCTAATTTTATAAATTTAAGAAATTAAAGTAAGCAAAAATAAAATTAAATCGATAATTTTATCCTCCAAAATATTAAAATTCATATTTTCACTGAAAACACCCGAAAAAGACCAATCCGATATTAAAATTAGAATTTAGATAAGTTAATATAAAAAATAAAAATAAATTTAAAAGATTAAAATAATATTAAACACAAATTTAAGAGAGCAAATATAATATTTATCTTTTTATAAAATTATGATTTTTATAGAAATTTAGTACAAAACAAATATGAAATTAAGTAGTAGTAATAACTCATACATGACTCTTTTGATGTCACCTGAATCAAAATTAAGAGTCCAAAAGATTAATGATTGGATATTGTGCAGACATTTATTACAATGATTACTTACACTCAGGTAGTCCGTGATCATCACCAACTTAACGGAATGTCCCAACGGTAAGAAAACATAACCAATATTTCTCCATTTGCCCTCAATTTCAACAACTATTCCTCACCCGCACCACACATTGGATTTGTGTGCAAAATAGGGAAAAATATAATTTACTTCATATAATACGTGAAATAAATAAAAAAATATTTTCATTAAAAAAATAGTAAATTATCCTCTATATTTTATAAAATAAAATAAATTATAATTATCCATCTATCTAAAAGGGATAATTTACTTTATTTTTTTAAAAGTTTTTTTTTTGCTCATTTCACATATAACAGGAGGATAAATTGCATTTAATCCATGTAAAATACAATAAAATTCTGCTTAATACTTATATAACTATAAAGTTAAATTCATTTTGACCCAATGTGATATGAAAAAATATAAAATAAAAAAACCTATGAAAATTTAAATATATAAAATCACCCTTATGTTATGAATAATAATTCATACAGCCCCCTGGTCAATCTGGTCTTAGGTGGCCTTTTGAATATTTTTTTTCATATCACAGGGGTCGAATTTTTTCCTATAACTATATAATAATTATCAAATATAATAAATGTATTTTTCATTATATATGTGGTATTGGAATTTTTTTAAATTAAATAAATGAAATGAAAGTTATAAAAAAATCGATGCATATTTACGAAAATTATCATATAGAAAGACTACGATACGAGTTATTCTGTTAAAAAATAGAGCAAAAATTAACAATTTCAGATTTTTCAGAAATCAAAATTTTGAGTTTGTAAAATGAAAAATATTTTAATGTAATTTTTTAGATATAAATTTAAGAAATCTAGAATTTACCTCTAAGAATAAAGAGAATCTATTTTGATTTTTCAAGTAGTGACTATAGTTTTTTATTATTACGTGATTTAGCATTGGAATTCTTTTACAATCATTTAAAATAGAATTTTATTTTCAAAATTTATCCTAAATGCGTGAATTAAAAATCTATACTATTTATTAAGTACGAGGGCGTCATAAAACGTTCTTTTGTTGACAAAATGTACATTAACGGTAACACTCGAAAGCATGCTTTTATGTAAAATGACTATTTTATTTACGGATAATCTATAAAAGTATTCCATACATTTAAAATAAATAAAATTATTTAAAAAATATCAATATTATGACTGATTCTTTATATTCTTTTTCTTATCTTTCATATACTTAAATAAAAATATTAAAGAATTTAAATTATATACACACATGATCAAGCATTTATTCTTTTCGCACAAATCAGGTAAATTAAAATAGCAGGAGTTGGTCTACTATATATTATGACTTGTTATCTATTGTAATAATAGTTGTTATTGAATAAATACGATTATATAATAATTTTTATTAAATATATATGTCAACAAATATTATACTTATAATTAATTTATTTCAATTAATAATAATTTATCACTTTTACTTTAAAAAAAATATTCAAAGAGTTTGAGGGCATACTAAAGTGCAAAAAAAGGCTTTTGCAGTAGCAAAACCCCACCATCGCAACTTTTTTTAACTGAGAATATATGAATATAAAAATAAAAAGTTCACAGTGAGAGTGATAAAAGTTGGTGATAAGAATGATGAGAGGAGAGGCAAAGACTTATATAGACATGATTCAGCCCCGCCACATTCCTCTGCTTCACTTTCACCAGAAATGATGCCAAATTTTCAGAAACCAAGGATTAAAATATGCGCAGCCCACCAGGAGATGACACTGAGAAAGGGACTAAAAAGATGGCAAATTTTGAGGGAACGAGGATTAAAATAGTTGCAGAAATCACACGGAAAGGGAATATTTATGAACAGCGAGAGGAATTACGGCGTGGGGGGGAAGGGGAAAGTGGAGGGCCTCGTGGGTTGGGTTTGGTTCAGTTTAAAACTTTAAAGCAAACGCCACCTTCATCCACTCTTCACGTTTCTTGTTTTGGCCTTTTTTGAGTGGGTTTTTTTGCCAACCGTACTGTGCTTTTGTTTGTTTTTTTAAAATATATATACAATTCTTGTCATTGTTTTTTCTGTCTGTGATCTCATCCTACCGCTGTCCATTCAATCTTGAGTAAGGGGAATAGCAAATGGGTTCGTCGACAAATCCTCCAAGAATGGTGCTCTATCTGTACCTTTCACTCTCTGTTTTTCTTGCGGTGATTGGCCCATCCGTTTCTTCTAAGGTAATCACTGCAGAATATTTGTATTATAGGTACAAGTATATCTGTGTTTGAGTGTGTGTTTGTGTGAGTGATTGATTCTAAGTGGGATGTGATTTTGAGGGATGAATTTGTTGCTTTGCTTCTCCAGTTGTATGTGGTGTACATGGGCAGCAGCAGAGGTAGTGATGGCCCAGATGAGATTTTAAGGCAAAACCATGAAATACTCACTGCTCTTCATAGAGGAAGGTTGTTGCTTCCTTCTCTGATTTCTTCTGCTGTTTGGGTTTTTGTGCTTCCTCTTTTTCTTGTATTGATTGATTGATTTATTGCTTTTGCTTTTGATCTCACTCTGTGATATTTTGCTATAAATGCAGTGTGGAACAGGCCAAGGCTTCTCATGTATATAGTTATAGACATGGTTTCAGAGGGTTTGCTGCCAGGTTGACTGAAGAGCAAGCTTCTGAAGTGGCAGGCAAATACTTCCCTTTTGCTACTAAATGCTATTTATGATTTTGAGATCAATTTGTTTAATTCAGGATGGTGGTCTATTTCTTGTTTTGGAATAATTGCTATTTATTGACACAATACTAATGTCAGTGTGATTGGATTTGAATGGCTAAATGAAAATCAGAAATGCCTGGAGTTGTGTCAGTTTTTCCCAACACTAAAAGGAGCCTTCACACTACTCATTCTTGGGATTTCATGGGCCTTGTTGCTGAAGAAACTATGGAAATCCCAGGTTATTCCACCAAGAACCAAGTTAATGTCATCATTGGTTTTATTGATACAGGTAAGTAGCGTAATGCTTTGCCGACTAATTATTGTCAAATAGTAGTTTATTTGTGGCAGAAGATTGATATTGTTTCATGGCTTTGTCTCTTTGTATGTATATAAGATATGCGGCATAACCCTCAAAAGTAGTTGAAATGTAGCTATTTATTTTCATCAAATGATCTGGTTGATTATTGTATCTTGAGATACTGAGTTTGAGGAGGGCAAGTCATTCTATCAAAAGTACATTTAAACTATGAGTACAGTTAAAACATCCTCTGTCACAAGAATGACAGAGCTTTCGTTTTGATCAGATCGTGCTCTTTTTTCACGTTCTCTTTCTTCCGCGTGTTGCTGCTATGCTGACTGCTGATACGTAGTAGGACACTGCGGAAAAGGGAAAAAAGTATTGCACCTTTAAATTTAAAAGGACATGTCAAATGTCTTCTTGAAGATCATATTTTCTGAAGACTTCTCCTGTTTCTTTTCTTGTCGTCTCGTTCAAATGTTAGAACTTGTGATTTATGTAAAGAAGCTTTTGATCACAGGAATTTGGCCCGAGTCCCCAAGTTTTAGTGATGCTGGCATGCCCCCTGTTCCGGCTGGATGGAAGGGACAGTGCCAACCAGGAGAAGCATTCAACAGTTCAACATGCAACAGGTTTAAAATGCTATGGTCCTACTTTGCCTGTAGTGGCACATTGATATTGTTTGTTCTCTGAACCGGATCGCCATGTTGGCGGAAATTTTTGTTCGTATAGGAAAGTCATTGGTGCAAGATACTACCTAAATGGATATCAGGCTGAAGAAGAATCAGAGAAGATTGTTACATTTAGATCTGCAAGGGACAGCACTGGTCACGGGAGTCACACAGCTTCAACTGCTGCAGGTCGTTATGTTAATGACATGAATTACAGTGGGTTGGCAGCTGGTGGAGCTAGAGGAGGTGCCCCAATGGCTAGGATTGCTGTATACAAGACTTGTTGGAGCTCCGCTTGCTACGATGTTGACCTGTTGGCTGCTTTTGATGACGCCGTTAGGGATGGCGTGCATATATTATCACTGTCTTTGGGTGCTGATTCACCACAGGGAGATTATTTTAATGATGCCATTTCCATCGGGTCCTTCCATGCTGTTGGCCATGGAATAACCGTGGTTGCTTCAGTTGGAAATGAAGGGAGTTCAGGGTCTGGAACAAATCTTGCTCCTTGGATTATTACCGTGGGTGCTAGTTCAACAGATAGAGATTTTACATCTGGCATCATTCTTGGAAATGGAGCTCACCTTTCGGTAACCTTTTAATCCCTTGAATTTTTAAGAGTTGCCGAATTTCTTGATCCGTAAAAGGCCATATTGTTCTGTAGGGTGAAAGTCTGAGTCTTCAGAAGATGAATGCCTCAGCTAGAATCATATCTGCTTCTGAAGCCTATGCAGGATATTTTACTCCTTACCAATCCAGGTGAAGGAAAAGGTAGCTCGTTGTGTGTGCATTACGGATATTTATGCTCTATGTGGAAATCTCAAGTTCTTTTAATTTTTCATGTTCATCACTCTAGTTACTGTTTGGAGAGTTCTTTGAATATCACAAAGGCAAGGGGCAAAGTTCTGGTTTGCCGACATGCTGGGAGCTCAACAGAGTCCAAGCTTGCAAAAGGTGCGGTAGTTAAACAAGCTGGTGGAGTTGGAATGGTTCTTATCGATGAAGCAGACAGAGATGTTGCCATCCCTTTCACAATCCCGGCAGCAATTGTTGGAAAAAGGACAGGCTATAAGATATTGGCTTACTTAAATTCTTCAAGGTTTGTTCTCTACACTTAATTCCTTATGGTTTTCTTGGATTTTACACCCTCCTCTTTCACTGACTTATTTATGGGGAACAGTAATCCTACATCAATGATTCTGTCTGCCAAGACTGTTTTAGGAGCCCAAGCTGCTCCTCGAGTAGCGCCATTTTCTTCTAAAGGTCCCAATGCATTAACTCCTGAAATCCTTAAGGTAACTCGCTACAAACCTTCGAAAAAGTTGTGGTAGGAAACTAATCTGATTATTTCAGCAAACCCAAGTTTGCTTCATCTGATGTGTGACCCCTTTGTTTTTAACTATGGATAGCTACTTGTTTTTGTTAGCTTTTCTCCCGGAAACGGATTCTCATTCTTAGCGTGCCAATCTCTTACATATTTGATTAATTTGTAGCCTGATATCATAGCACCTGGACTGAATATCCTGGCTGCCTGGTCTCCAGCAACAGCAAATATGAAGTTCAACATACTTTCTGGAACTTCCATGGCTTGTCCCCATGTAACAGGGATTGTTGCCTTGATAAAATCTGTGCACGCGTCTTGGTCTCCATCTGCCATCAAATCCACAATTTGACAACTGGTAAACAAATCCAAGATCATGTTATTCTATGAATAGAACATGTGTATGTTGGACAGGCCAACAAAACCGAAAGTTTCACAAGTGTTTGGACTTGGCATAAAGTTCTAACAAAGAGTCTAAATTTTGGAACTTTTTTGGTGCAGCTACTACACTGAACAAGCACCGGAAACCTATCACAGCAGGTCCAGATGGACGAAAGGCAAATCCATTCGATTTCGGCTCTGGCTTCGTGAACCCAAGAGCAGTACTTGATCCTGGTCTAGTATACGATGCAACATCCGCTGATTATAGAGCTTTTCTCTGTTCACTTGGTTATAGTGACCGATCACTGCAGCTGATCACGAGAGACAACAGCACTTGCAATCAAGCCTTCACAACGGCATCCAGCCTTAACTATCCGTCCATTACGGTCCCCAGTCTGAAAAACTCGTTTTCAGTCTCCCGAACAGTGACCAATGTTGGAAGGCCAAGAAGTGTCTATAAAGCAGTAGTGTTTCCCCCGGCCGGTATCAATGTTACCGTAGTGCCTAAAAGACTGGTCTTTAATCGCTACGGCCAGAAGATCAATTTCACCGTAACATTTGAGTTAACTGCTCCATCGAAAGATTATGTTTTCGGGTCCTTGTCGTGGAGAAATAGAAGATCCTGGGTGACCACCCCGCTTGTTGTCCGGGCTGTACGTTCCAAGTTTGGTCTGTGGATATAAACTGTTAGAAGATTACAGTCGTTAGAGTTGATGCATATAGAAGCTAGATGAAGGAACATGGAAACTCGAAGCAGGGTGGAACTCTACCTCCATTCTCAACCTGCCCGGAGGTAGGCGACATAAGAATCACACGATAAAAATGTTGTATACTTGCTATGTGATGGAGTTTCCACTGTCGAAGGAGTGGCTTTTCAAATTATCTGGATACATATATCTTTAGCCTATCAAAAGGGTAGCTTGATCTTTCTTCCTCTCCAGCTCTCATGCCAAGGAATTATTTGTTGTTAAAACTAAGATAAAGGTAGTAGATTCATTTTTTATATAGAACCTGTAATCCACACATTATTCATTTTTGGGCGCCGTTTGGTTTGTATGATTAGGCATGATAAAATTATTTATCATGCCTAATCACATGTTTAGTTAGCATTATTAGAGCCCGATTAATACCGAACCCAATTTTATTAATCACAACAAAGGTATTATGAATCAAGCCCATTTCATTAGTGTTAGTAATCCTACAAGTTAATATTAATTTTTTTTTTCATAATTTACCTTTGGATACTCTCCTTTCTCTCTCCTCGTCTCCACTCTCTCCCCTTTTTTTCCCATTTGCCTTTTTTGTTAGGAAAAATTGCATAATACCCCCTTGTGTTTTCTGAAAATTGCTAAAAATTTACATGTGTTAGTTAAATAGTCTAAAGAGACACTCTTTATAATTATAAACCTTGCAAAATAAAAAAAAATCTCTCCGTTAAAAAAGATAGAGTTGCTTACACGCGCCAGAAAATGAGAGTTGGATACCATTTTGACCTATTTTTAGCCTTTGACCATTTTGAATGGACAAAATTACCCCTATCTTATACCATTATCCCTCTCTTTATTTTTTTTTATTAATTCTATACCTTTTTCACATTTTATTCAAAAATATTACAAATACTGAACAATTAATATTCATAAAATACTTATACGTAAAAAATATCACTACATCAAATTAAATTAATATACATTTTTTGTATATGAAAATATCAAATATTTAGGATTATTTTAATATTTATATATTTTTAAAATTAAAAGGGTAAATTGCATAAAACTCCATGTGTTTTAATTTTTTAGCTAAAATACCCCTTTGTTAATTTTATAGGCAAAAAAACTCTTATATTTTTTAAAATAATGCACACTCTCCCCTCCATTCATTAGGGTTAACGATGTTAAATCTTTCAAAGAATTAACCGTTATGCCCTTTTATGACAGCCATTGGTCTTCACTAGATAAAAATGAACGGTTCAGATTTTAATTAATTTTAATATATATTTTGTATTATATATAAATATAGTTATATATATATATACATTTATATATATATATCATGTATATATTTGTATATATATTATTATACATATATATATATATATATATATATATATATAGTAGCTGCCCAAACCTTGGGCGACCTCGTCGTCGCCCCCGATCTAGGCGACAGAGATCGTCTGGGCGACCCCTGCTGCCCAGATCCACGGCGAAGAGGTGGGCGGAGGCCGAGGGGGTTCCCCCCCCCCCCCCCTTTTTAATTTTTTTGTATTTTTTTATTATTTTGTCTATAAATATATACAATATTAAACAATCAAAATTTAAAATTTTTATTTTTAAAAAAATTAGTAAAAATAATTTATTTTTCAAAATTTAAATATAATAAAATAACTACTATAATTTATTTTAAAAACATGGTAATTGTAATTAAATATTATTTATAATAATATAATTTGTTGAAATATATTTAAAGTAAACCCAAGCCACCCCCCCCCCCCTGCCGTGCGCCTCTGCTTCCACCTCAGAGCTCCGCCTCACCACTGCTTCTGCCTCTTTTCACTTCTCCACAACTGATTTGGACACTCCCACCTCGCTCGTCGTTGCCCACCTAAATTTGGGCGGCGATGGGCGTTGTCGCCCATCCTGACCTGGGCATGACGTCGCTGCCTAGATCTGGCAACTTTGTAGGCGACGACACTTGTCGCCTAGTAGTGATTGCCGATGGAGGTGTTATACAGTATTGTATATATAATAAATTTACATATGTATATATACAATACATTTTTAAAATACATAAATTTGAACCGTTTATTTTTAAATTTAATTAGATCTTATGGTTCTGATAAGATACAAAAGATCCAACTGTCATTATATTAACAATCATTTATAATATATAAGGGTATAAGTATAACGAAAAGTCATAAAAGAAAAAATTGACGCCGTTAAGTGAAATAAATAGCAAGGGGAGAGTGTGCAAAATTTAAAAAAATATAGAAATTTTTTGCTTATATTTTTAATACATGGGGTTTTTAGTTGAATTTTCATAACACATGGGGTTGTATGCAATTTTTCTTTTTGTTATTTGTAAAGCTTGTGCATGATTAAAAAATATATTTTAAATTATAATAATTTAATAATAAAAAATAGTAAGAATGTCACCTCTTTATTTTTTAGACATTTGAAACATATTTGAATTTTTATAATTAATTACTTAATTGAATACGTATTTTCAACTTCAGCTTTATATAAATATAGAATAAATATATATTTTAAAATTAATTTTATTTTAAGCAATTGTATTTCGATAAGTAATTTAATTGTTTTTTTATTTTTTTAAATCATTCATAAGCTACAATATTAAAATATAAATACCTTAAAAATGGATACCCTTTAGAGTCTTTTACATATAATTATACGTTACAATCATTTCAACCAAACACCAGATTATAGTATTAAATGAAATATCCCACATGCAATACCTCAAACCAAATATATTATAATGCAAGATAGGATTAATAATTATTAAATTTTTCATCCTATCTAATCCTATCACGCCTAATTCTATCACACGAACCAGACGACCCCTTGATATTTTAGTTTATGACAAATTCTATTCTCCCCCCCCCCCCCCCCCCCCATAAATGCTTTAATCGATTAGTAAACTTTAACTATAGGATTGAACAAATTTTATATATAAAAATACTTACCAATAAAACTACATTTTCCTTTTCTTTTTCCCCATACTCCTAAATATTGTATTATTACTCGTATATTTTCCGTTTAAAATATAATTTATTTAATATAGTAAAATAATAATATTTAAAACTCAAATTGGTTTAAATGGAATTTTCAATCTGGTAGTATGCTACCAAAGGAATTATAAAAATAATTAATTAATAACATTTATGCAATTCTTTTCTTTTTTTTTTTTTTTTTTTTTTGCGGTCTACACATTACGTTGCATTTCTCAAAGTAATTTTTTTATCTTAAATAAGAAGCCTAAGGTTTTTGAATTATTTCAATATATATATATATTATATATATATATATATATATATATATATATAGGATAAAAGTGTAACTATGTTAAAGTTATTCAAAAGAGTGACAGTGCTATAGCTTTGATTTTACTCTTAAAAATTTACTATAATAATATCAATGGAAATAATTATTTAAATATAAATTTTACTATTTTTTTAGGATTAATTACACTTAAACCTCCTCTAAAAATGTGAAAATACACTTTTTCCTAATGAAGTTCCATTCACAGCTGAACTCTTTTCATTAGGGTTTGAATGAGAAATGCTAAACATTAGCAAAAAATTTACATAAGTTTTTTATTTTACCCCGCATTTAATATTCTCATGTAATACTTTTGTACTTATAAGAAAAAAAATTGTAATGAATGTTAACCTCATTTCAAATATATATATATATATATATATATATATATATATTATTTATCCTTTATAAATATAAATATATAAAAATATAAATGAGGGATAAAATTAAAAATTTATATAATTTATGTTAGGGTTAGCATTTTTCGTCTAAATCATAGCAGAAAAGTGTCAGGTGTAAAGGAAGAATTTTAGAAGGGGGTGTAAGTGTAATTTTGAATTTTTTGTGGGAAAAAGTATAATTTCGTATTTTTAGAGAAATTTTAAGTGTAATTAACCCTTCTTTTTTATATGTATTAGTTTTCTAAAGCCCTCACAAATAAATTGTCAAATATTGAATCTGTGATCAGTTTTGAGTTTTTAGAATTATTTTACTATTAAATAATCATATTTTAGTTTAGAAAGTTTAGAGTAATAATGCTTTTTAGGAGTATGGGAAAGAAGTTTCATATTTTATCGTAACTATTCTATTTTATAAACTTCATTCAAACCAAAGTGTTGAAGTAGAGAGGCATTTTAAGCATTTACAGAATCACAAGGGATTAGGTGATGCAATTGAGAATAAAAGGAAGTAAATCAAACAAGAATAGAGTATAGGAGAGCATAGAGGAATTTACCCTTTAGTCTTTTTTTTTTTTTTAAATATATCAATATTTTTAAATCAACTGACATAATATGATATTAGTATGCAATATGTCAATATTTTTAAATCAACCAAAATATTTGAAAAAAATAAAAAAATAATATATTACTATTAAAAGTAGACATTTAACAACATCTGTAGGACTCAAATTTATGACAACTATCCTTTAGGTTAATTAAAGTTTAATTACAATGACATTTTAAAATTAGATCAAAATACATAAATCATCTTCTTTGCAAAATTATAGATACACCTTCTCGGTGTTAGTGTACTTTGCAAAAGTAGAAGTACAACCTCTAAAGGGGTGTTGATATAATTTGCCTCAGAGGAAATTTATATAAACTTTTATCATTAAATGGAAGGTGACCTTGTATTACAACTATAATGGTCTACTTATAATTTTGTAAAGGATACATGTTTGTGTATTTTAATATAATTGTAGATATGTAAAATTTCATGTCCAATTGAATGATGACAAATGTAAAATAATATATTATTTATCAATTTTTATTTATATTCTGAAATTTACTAAATTAATTACAAGTATAAATAGTCAATGTAATTGGTATTTTAATATATATTTTGTCATCAAAATTAATGACCGACAAGTGGCAAAATAAAGTGTTCCGACCAATCAAATCATGTTTCGCATTCAAAGATTTCATCCAATCAGACCACACCATGTGGAGCAATTGCATGTATGCTCCACTCAAATCAAAACAAATATTTATGATATTTATCTCTTTAAAAAATGCAAATATTGAAGAGATAATATCAAATTGACCAATCATATCATTCCAAATATGATATATTTATCTCAAGAAGAGATAATACAAAAGGTGTTCAATCGTATCACAACTCTACCTCTTTGACACCTATATAAAGGAGTCCTCATACCTCATTCAAAACACACAGAGCTCGAGAACTAAGAACAAAGTAGAGGAAAATTATAAATAATTCTCTCTACGCAGTTCTTCAAAGCTCAAGAATATTCAAAGGCATTTAAGACAAAGATCGAGTCTTTCGTCAAAGGTGTGCCACAAATTATAGCGGTTAATTCGGGATTATATGCCCTAAATCCTCGAATTAACGTTATAAGTATTCAAATATCCTCTCAAGAAGATCCAAGTGGCAAATCCACTTTCAAATCATCAAATTCCAGTCTAGACTATAGCGTTTAATTCGGGATCACTGGCGAAAACCCTCGAATTAACGTTATAGAAATTCAAATTCAAGTCCAAATGAGATCTACGTGGAGATTACCTTTTGAATTAGTCAAATTTGTCAAATATATATTTTGGAGGGAATAATTAAGGGATAGAATAGAGATTGTACTCACATTGATATTTTAATCCAAATATTTTTATTTGTGATAATTTGTTTGTGTTTTGATTTTTCAGACACTGTAAAATTAGCGCTCACAAATTTTGGCACGCCCAGTGGGATGGCTCTACCCTTCATCTCTTTCCTTCAACAAAGAAGAAAAGCATTCAAATGGATACTCAAGGAAAAGTTATGAAGTCAGTGAATTCCAATATCAAAGTCTTCGAACTCAAGTACCAAGAGTGTCGGTGTTACTACAAGGAGCATGTTGAAAAAGCTCAAAAAATCTTCCCAAATGTCTCCTCCGCTGAGTACGTCTAGAAGAACTTGCACTCACCTAGCTATGCAGGCGAAAGTGATGCAAATAAATCTCCTCCGTCCTCTCCTCGCTCCATGTCTAGGTACTCTGTGGCTCTAGTTATGGTGACTAATGCGACAACCATAGAGGAACAACTTGCAAGTCTGACAAGAGCCATTGAAGGACCCATGAAGCATGTCCAAGAGCAAGACGCACAGATTGCTCGATTGATCAACAAGGCAGATAATGTTGATGCAAGTCATGTCATGGGGAAACAAGTTGAGGCTCATGATGAAGTAGAAGGGCCCACAAAGCAATATTATACTGAAAAGGATAAGTATGCAAAGGAGTTTCAAATTTCTTATGACGGATTGATTCCCATGGACCAACTAAAAGAATTCACTGAAGGAACCATCAGAAGCAAGATCGAGGGAAGCTCAAAGTCATCCCTTACTTACTCTAAGCCTTACACTCCAAGGATAGATAGCTTGAAGATGCCAATGGGTTATCAACCACCAAAGTTTCAGCAATTGATTGTAAAGGTAACCCTAAACAGCACGTGGCTCATTTCATTAAAACGTGCAACAATGCAGGAACTTATGGTGATCATTTGGTCAAACAGTTTGTTCGATCGCTGAAAGGCAATGCATTTGATTGGTACACTGACTTAGAGGCCGGCTCAATTGATGGATGGGAACAACTAGAGCAAGAATTCATCAATCGCTTCTACAGCACTCGACGAACTGTCAGTATGGTTGAGCTTACAAATTCTCGTCAATGAAAAGAAGAGCCAGTCATTGATTATATCAATAGGTGGAGGAATCTAAGTCTTAATTGCAAAGATCGATTATCTGAAGCCTCTGCCATCGAGATGTGTAGGAATGCCTTAGGGACTTTGCTATATCCTCCAAGGAATCTTGCCTAAATCCTTTGAAGAATTGGCCACTCGAGCACATGATATGGAGTTGAGTATGATAGCAAGTGGGGTTGAAGGGCCATCTATCCAGGAGCTTCGCAGAAACAAGGAAACAAGATGTGAAGAAAGGGGGCAAGCCCTTTTCAAAAGCTCCAAGCAAAGAATCAATGACAGTGAACGTTGCACCATTCAAGCTCAAAAGCACTGCAAAAGATAATGTTGCCCCAAGGAATAATGTTCCTTACGAGAGGCTATAGAGGAAACTGACTTTGAAGGAAATGTAAGCAAGAGAATATCCATTACTTGACTCTGATGTTCCTAGGATATTTGATGATTTGTTGGAGGCTAACCTTATTGATCTACCAGAAATGAAGCGACCCGAGGAAGCCAAACGAAAGGATGACCTAAAATATTGCAAATACCATCGCTTAGTTGGGCACACAATACAAGATTGCTTCGTGTTCAAGGACAAGGTTATGCAATTGGCTCGCCAAGGTAAGATCTCTCTTGAAGAGGATTCGGCTGCAACAAATGCTATTACAATTGAGAGCGGACATGTCGATGGCAACAAAGATTCATGTAACGCCGTGCATGGGGATAATATCACAAGCAATGAGGATACACTATTCGAAAAGGAGGATTCCTCTAATGATGATGATTGCATGTCTACAATTACCTTCACTGACGAAGATCTGCTTCTTGGGACTAAACCTCATAATCATCCTTTGTTCGTTGTTGGATATGTACGTGAACAGAAAGTGAATAGAATATTGATTGACGGAGAATCTGCAGTCAATATCTTACCTCTACGAATTTTGAAAGAACTAGAAATCCCTATAGATGAAATCTCGAATAGCCACCTCACGATCCAAGGCTTCAATCAAGGAGGACAAAGGTTGTCGACATTATAAGGATACAATTGACTATGGAGGACATGGTGTCGAGTGCATTATTCCATGTCATAGACGCCAAGACTTCCTACAACATGCTTCTCGGTCGTCCCTGGTTACATGAAAATGCAGTGGTTCCATCTACATGGCATCAATGTTTTAAATATTGTCGCAACGGTATAGTGAAAAAGGTACTCGGCGACAACAAACCTTTTACTGAAGTTGAGTCACACTTTGTTGATGCTAAGTACTATATTGAGGATGCTAAGAAGGAAAAAGAAGTAAAGCCCCCCGAAGAGCCAAAGTCATGCAATAATCAAAACACAAGAAAGAATGATTCATCTACCCTCGAAGTTAAATTGTCAAAATGTCTGACTTTACCATTGACTCAGATCAACATGAAGCAACCATCTAAGCCACCAGTCAAGGAATTTGTGCCCTCAACCCAAGAAGAGGAAGGAGGACATGTGGCATTAGCCATAGACGAAAAGAGATTCGATTCTAAAGCCTTCAAACTCCTTATTAAAGTCGGATACGATCCCAAAGAAAAGCTCAGCCTTGGGAGATTTCTTCCTGAAGCCACCGGCAAGAAACTCCACGGACTCAATGCTACCTAAATAATGCTCAAGAAAAAAGGACATGCAATTCAAGATTCTCGAGTAGGTTTGGGTTTTCCTCCACCTAAGCTTGTTCGCATTGCTATAAAGAGAGTCAACAGCAATTATGTTTCTGAAGGATTTTCTTCAACTGAAGATCATAAGAGGGAAGAAAATTTGAGAGAATCTGTCTTTAACAGACTTGGCCCCCATAGAAAAGAATTTCACAGAATAGCCAACAGACAATCCGTCTTTGATAGGTTGGGTCCATGTAAAAGAGTGGGACATCAAAAGAAATGCGCATATAAGGTGGCGGTACGTCTAAAGAAAAAATCAAGTCTTCACATACACAAAAACTTAAAAGCTTGAACCCTTTTAAAATGAAGCACCAGACAACCTTAATCGTATCATGTGGCAGAGTTTTAAAGGCTAAAGTGCAAATCGTGATATTCACACAAGTACAATCTGATGACCAGGATGATAAAGAAAATGTAGCATCGTCTAAGTACATTAGCAATGGTGCTGAAGAAGATATTTCACAAACTTACCACATCACCTTAATTGAAGATGGTGAGGTTGAAGAAGAAGACGCCAAAGATGCTCCTGCAGAACTTGAGGAGGATATTAAAGCCACCATCGATGAATTGAAAGAAGTTAACTAGGCGATATTGAAAAACCTCGACCAATTTACATAAGTGCCTTACTAACTCAGGAAGAAGAAGAAACTTATATTGCATTACTCCACGAGTTTAAAGATGTATTTGCATGGTCCTACAAGGAAATGCCCGGGTAAGACCCAAAGGTTATTGTGCACTACCTATCAGTAAAGAAAGGAGCCCGTCCTGTCAAACAAGGCCAGCGTAGATTTCGACCTGAGTTAATCCCATTGATTGAAGGTGAAGTGAACAAACTCACTGAAGTCGGTTTCATTCGAGAGGTTAAGTATCCCATGTGGATTTCCAGCATCGTCCCTGTAAGAAAGAAGAATGGGCAAATTCGAGTATATGTTGATTTTCAGGGATCTAAATAATGCATGCCCTAAAGATGACTTCCCATTACCAATCGCTAAACTGATGATAGATGCCACTACGGGTCATGAAGCTTTATCCTTCATAGATGGATCATCTGGATACAACAAAATACATATGGCACCGGCAGATGAGGAATTCACGGCATTTACCACTCTTAAAGGTATATATTGCTACAAAGTTATGCCTTTTGGGCTAAAGAATGCCGACACCACATATCAAAGGGTAATGCAAAGGATCTTCGATGACATGCTTCACAAGAATGTTTAATGCTATGTTGATGACTTAGTGGTAAAGTCAAAGAAGCGAGAGGATCATTTTCATGACTTGAGGAAGGTTTTTGAACGCTTGAGGAGATATCAACTAAAGATGAACCGTTCTAAATGTGTGTTTGGAGTTACATCCGGGAAATTTCTTGGATTCATCGTCCGCCAGCGGGGTATAGAAATTGAGAAAGCAAACATTGATGCCATCTTGAGAATGCCAGAACCTCGAGACATCCACGAGCTCAAAAGTTTGCAAGGAAAGACGTACCGTTTCAATGGGATGAAGCCTGTGACAAAGCATTTAAAAGCATAAAGTACTACTTAATGAAGCCTCCAGTCTTGGTTGCACCTGTTCCAGGGTGCCCTTTAATTCTTTACATTGCTGCTCAGGAGCACTCTGTAGAAATCCTGCTTGCTCAGAAAAATGATGAAGGAAAGGAGAATGCTTTGTACTACTTGAGCAGGACGATGGCGCCGAATGGACTCAAATATTCACCTATTAAAAAGTTGTGCCTGGCACTCATTTTCTCAATCCAGAAGTTGAAGCATTATTTCCAATCTCATAGTATTCATTTGCTCTCAAAGGCTAACCCTTTGAAGTATTTCATGACAAAACCAGTACTTTTGGATAGGCTTGCAAGATGGTATCTCCAACTGCAATAATTTGAAATCACATATGTTCCTCAAAAAGTTGTAAAAGGGCAATTTCTAGCAGACTTTCTAGCTGATCATCCCATGTCTACCGAATGGGAGTTATCCAATGACTTGCCTGATGAAGATGTTCTCGTGATCGAAGTTACACCTCCTTGGAAGATGTACTTTGACGGAGTTTCCTATAAAGAAGGAGTTGGCGCTGGAGTTGTGTTTGTTACATCAAAAGGGGAAGTACTACCTTACTCCTTTACATTCACACAAAATTGCTCAAACAATGTTGTGGAATATCAAGCTCTAATCTTGGGATTAGAAATAGCAGTTGATGCAAAAAAACTACCTCTCAAAGTAAACGGAGATTCTCAGCTAGTGGTCAATCAACTCATTGGTCTTTATGAATTCAAAAAACCTGATTTGCTTCTATATCATAACTATGCAAAAAGGCTGATGGGATGGTTGGAGATGTAGAACTCGAGCATCTACCGAGAAAAGATAACAAACAAGCTGATGCCTTGACAAAACTCGCTTCAACACTTTCAATGACCGACAAAGAAACACGTATACCAATATGTAAGAGTTGGGTCATACCACCAATCTTCAGTGACGATGAGGACGACATGTTCCAAGAAGAAGAAAATCACGTCATGGAGGTTTTTGAAGTTGAAGAAGATGATTGGCGACAACTGCTGGTTGACTACTTGAAATACGGGAAGCTACCCAATGATCTAAGACGGAGGACTGACACCCGCCGGCGAGCAACTCGTTTCATCTATTACAAAGTTACGCTCTATAGACGATTTGATGGAATTTTCTTACGCTGCATAAGTGAGAATGAAAAGGTTCAAGCTATGGAATAAGCTCATTCTAGGATTTGTGGTGCTCACCAATCGGGAACAAAACTATATTTTCGCATAAAGAAAATCGACTATTATTGGCCTACTATGGTCAAAGATTGCATAGACTATACAAGAAGATGCCAAGTTTGTCAATTGATACCAACCACCTGAGCCATTGCATCCTACCGTTGCTTCATGGTCTTTCGATGCTTGGGGTTTAGATGTTGTGGGACCTTTGACGAAGTCCTCCGGAGGTCACTTGTATATTCTGGCTGTAACAGATTATTTCTCTAAATGGGCTAAAGCAGTACCTCTTAAAGAAGTGAAGAAGGAGAATGTTGCTGATTTTATCCGCACCCACATCATTTATCATTACGAAGTGCCTAGATACATCATCACTGATAACAGGAAGCCCTTTTGCAATAGCTTGATAGACAAGTTATGTCAAAAGTTTGGTTTTAAACAAAGAAATTCCTCTATGTATTATGCTGCTGCCAATGGTCTTGCTGAAGTATTTAACAAAACTTTGTGCAACCTACTGAAGAAAGTGGTGGTTAAGTTAAAGCATGATTGGCACGAGAGGATCGAAGAAGCTCTATGAGCATACAAGACCACTGTTAGAACACCTACTCAAGCAACTCCCTATGCACTAGTCTATGGATAGAGGCGGTCCTTCCACTTGAGTAGCAAATCCCATCATTAAGGATAGCCATACAAGAAGGACTTACTGAGGAAGAAAATGCTCAAATACGAATTGAAGAGTTGGAAGCTCTCGATGAAAAGAGAGTAGAAGCACAACTAAGGCTCGAGTGTTACCAATCCCGATTCTCTAGGGCGTTCAATAAGAATGTGCGTCTGTGTTCTTTTCAGGTTGGCGATTTAATTCTTGCAATGAGGAGACCTATAATCACAATGCATCAAACGGAAAATAAATTTTTGCCAAAGTGGGATGGTCCGTATGTTGTCAAAGAAGCCTACACAAATGGTGTATATAAATTGGTCGCTAAAGATGGTTTGAGAATTGGCCCAATCAATGGGAAGTTTTTGAAATGATACTACGCTTGAAAAAAAAAGATAAAAAAAAACAACAACAAAAAAAAAAAAGAGAAAAACAAAAAGACTCCTAGCCCGCATGAGTATAAACTGTGAACGGCTCTCCCTTTTTCAAACAAATAATTTGTACTTTGAACTACGTTTTGACTTGATCCTCCAACGAGGCATGTAGGAAGCTTGAGATATATTTTCAAGTTCAGTCACATGTAAAAAAAATCACATGTCATGAATCAATTTTGAGACATGTTCACTCCTTCACTTCACTGCACTAGATGTTCGTGAACAAGTCTCGAGGGGCTTTTGTAGACATGTAAAATTTCATGTCCAATTGAATGATGACAAGTGTAAAATAATATTACTTATCAATTTTTATTTATATTCTGGAATTTACTAAATTAATTCCAAGTATAAATAGTCAATATAATTGATATTTTAATATATATTTTTCATCAAAATTAATGGCTGACAAGTGACATAATGAAGTGTTCCGACCAATCAAATCATGCTTCGCAGTCAAAGATTACAGCCAATCAGACCACGCCACTTGGAGCAATTGCATGTATGCTCCAATCAAATCAAGACAAATATTTTTATATTTTATCTTTTTAAAAAATACAAATGTTAAAGAGATAATATCAAATTGACCAACCATATCATTCCAAATATATGATATATTTATCTCTTTTAATTAAATTGTAAAGAGATAATACAAAAGGTGTTCAATTGTATCACAACTCTACCTCTTTGACACCTATATAAATGGGTCCTCATAACTCATTCAAAACACACAGAGCTCGAGAATAAAGAGCAAAACAGAGGAAAATTGCAAATAATTCTCTCTACACAGTTCTTCAAAGCTCAAGAATATTCAAAGGCATTCAAAATAAAGATCGAGTCTTTTATCAAAGGTGCGCCACAAATTATAGCATTTAATTCGGGATTTTATGCACTAAATCCTTGAATTAACGTTATAAGTATTCAAATATCCTCTCAAGAAGATCCAAGTGGCAAATCCACTTTCTAATCATCAAATTCCAGTCAAGACTATAGCGTTTAATTCGGGATTACTGGCGAAAACCCTCGAATTAACGTTATAAAAATTCAAATTCAAGTCCAAAGGAGATCTACGTGGAGATTAGCCTTTGAATTAGTCAAATTTATCAAATATATATTTTGGAGGAAATAATCAAGGGATAGAATAGAGATTTTACTCACATTGATATTTTAATCCAAATATTTTTATTTGTGATAATTTGTTTGTGTTTTGAATTTTTAGACATGATAAAATTAGCACTCACAATAATCTCTGGAAATGTCTATATAATTTACCCTAATTATAACAATGTTTTTGAGAGTTAGTGTAATATTTGCCCCTTCAGTTTTTGAAATTATAAAACCATCCCCTCAAATTCATAAGGTTACATGGTAGGGTAAAATCCATATTACCCTTTGTGATACATAAAATGTTCAAATAATTTCATGTAATAATAAAAAAAAAATCATATAAACACCTGTAAAATTTAAAAAGGTTCACATTACTCCCTCGCCTTTGGAATTGTATTTCACGCGCCTAAAATGCGATTGAGTATGTATATTTTGCCCCTAAATGACCAAACTACCACTGTGTTTGAATTATATAATTTTAAAAATATAATATAAAAAAATAATTTAGGTATATGTATATATATTTAAAGAAACCTAAAAAATATAAAGTAAAAAAATAGAGACAACTAGCTGATGGACGGGAGATTAGTGGTGGGTTGGGTGTCAAAATGCTCGTCATCAGACAGGCTTTCTAATGGTGGTAAGCACACGTTGAGAGATGGTCGGACGATGGAGAAAAAAGCGATAGAAGATGGGGGGGACGAGTTAGGGTTTTTTGAGCGAAAAAATTGAAATAACTCACTAACGGGTTGGACATTTGCAATGGGTGGGGTATCAAAATGCTCGTTGTTAGACGAGCTTTCTAATGGTTGTAAGCTTGCTACTAAAGGTGATTGGACGGCGGAGATATGGGAGTAGAAGAAAACTAATTTTAGGATATATATACACATACAAATTATATATCTGTATATTAAACAATATATAATTATATGTATAAATAATATATTTTAATTTTTTTTATAAGCATGAGTAAATTTGAGCCATAAATTTAAATCAGATGAAACATAAGACATTGATTTAAAAATAGTATTTTTATTATTGTAACATCAAACTCATGTTCAAATACACTAGGGGCCAGTGCACCTTTTTAAATTTGACAGGGGGTTATATTGTATTTTCTCACAAGGGCCTATTTGAACATTTTGGGTATCACAGGGGTAATATGGATTTACCCTACTCACCCTTTTTATTAGACCTCATTTATTTTGAGTATTCAATTAAATGAATGATAGAATTATTTCTAATTAAATGAATAATAAAAAAGGTATGAATTAATTATAAGCTATTTATTTAGATGTATTATTGCATCAGGATAAAATTTAATCATGTGTTTTCTTTGATTGATACACATGGGCTGAATGGAGAAATTTCATTTGAAATCTTTGAACCGTATTAAAGACAAAAATATTATGGGCGAAATTGAGAAATCACATGCTTACCAAGTTGGTTGTAGTCATTAGGATAACTCATCTCAGCTCTCCAAGTGGGGTGAATTATGTAGGTAGAATAATGACAAAAGCCCATGGTCCAATACTGAGCACCCGTACCTCAAAGTAAATACTATATTTATAAAAAAATAAACACTTATTGAGTTAATATTATTTTTCTTATTCAAACTAATACATCAAAATAAACAAAACTTAGAGTTCTTAAAGAAAAATATGGTGCCAGTAAAAAGTTCCATCGATTTTCTCAATTTACTCTTAGTAATTTGCCAAATTTATAGGTGTCGGTTTGTAATGAATTAATGATTTATAGGGAGTCAATTATAAAATATTATTATTTGCATTATACATATCTCATCGTGAAAACAAGAAAGATATGTATCTAAAAATATCACATAATGAAATGAAGTATAATTTTGCAAACCCGAAACTCCTGTTGCCCTGCTTTTGGCCCAATAGGTAGATGTGGATGATGGTTTTAATTATTTTATATATTAAAATCTTTATTTTGCTATCACATTCTAGATTGAAAGTTAAATATAAACTCAATATATTTTTTTTTTATCTTCAATAATTTTTTAAATTTTTTCAGCAATTTCCATGGAGTATTTTTTTATAGTCTTTTTTTTTTTTTAATTTCATAAAATAAAATAAAAAATAGAAAGCCCATTTTGTTGTTGTTAATCTTCTTCGGTGAGAGCTCTGCCACCTGAACTGTTGAGGATGAACAACAAGAAAATGGATTTTTATTTTTAACCCATTTATCTATACTATATATAATTGAAGAGCACTCTATTGGTATCTTCAATTTATTGGTATGTTAATTTTTTTAAAATTATATATTTTTTTTAAACTTCCCCACTTATCATGATTTTTTATAACTACATTTTGGTAGTTTTTTTTTATTCATTTTTATCTTATATATATTTTAAATAATTCTTAACTCTATAAAAGTAAATAATATAGTTTTAATAACTATTATATTCTAAATATTTAAAAATTATGCACATACGTAGAATGTACCACACTTAGTAGTCTGATAATTTGAATATGCTTGGGGCATGTTTACTTATTGTGATAAGTGAGTAATATCCCTTAGGTTGTGTTTACTTGACATGATTAGGTTGTATAAGTGAAATAGTACAACTTAATCAGGCGTTTACTTCAATTGATGGGGGCTCGAGTTTTGAACCCTAGCCTGACTGATTTCACTGTAGCACTTATATAATTTATCCCTCATTTTTTTTAGCTAGATGACTTATCACCCATTTAGTGGCCATGTGAAAAGTTTGAACGCCCTTTATTTTGAAGTTAAATTTACATTGTTAACCTCCTACATACATCAAAGAAGACAAACTGGTGACTTAGGTGAGTGCTCTGTATGAACTCCCCATTTTATTTGGTTATGGTGTTTTTCTTCAATAGTCGTTGTAACACCTTCAAAATCTAATTTATTTTAGCTGTGAATCGTAGCATAAACCCCGATCTACGAGTTGCTTGTTCGGATTTGGTTTTGATTTTGTTTTGGTTTTGTCATTGTACAGAAATCTTGAGGTAGGAGTCGGCGTTGGCAATAGATTAAGCTTAAAGGTTGGTTTGCTCGTTTGTAGTTCATGGGCAAGTTTATTTAATTTTTTGCTTCATTTTTTTTTTACCAAATTATTGTGGTGCTTATGCAAAATTGCTTTTATTTAATAAAATGTACATTATTATATTTGATGGTGTAATATAATATTTTGTGTTATCTAGGGATTATTGTTATATATGTTTTGAAATATAGTTTTTATATTCATTTTTCGTCGAATCTTGAATATTATTTTTTTTATTTTTGTATATTTTTCATTTACATTGTATTTGTTGTTTTGCTTTTCATACGCAGCTTGGGTGTTTTTTTTTTTTTTTCTTGAAATTGTACATTCACAGTTGTGGAATTGCTTATTTTGTGTAAATACCATGTTTGTGTTAGGATGCAATTCAAAGAGAAATTAGAAGTTTATGTTGCTATTCAAGATGTTTTGGTTGATGCATTCCGGATGTTAATGTTATTTAATCAATTATATCATTTTCGGAGGTCACAATTAGAATATTCACGAGCATTCAAAACAAAGTAACTACACAAATTCATCTTATGCGGAAGCTTGTTGAATTTAGTAACATCGCATGTATTGAAAACTTAAGAATGAGTAGGAATACATTTGGGGAGTTGGTTCTTATATTAAAAACCAAGGAGGATTGGAAGATTCAAAACACGTTCTACTATCTTTACAAGTAGCCATGTTTTTAGGCGTTTTAGCACATCATAAGAAAAATCGTAATGTAAATATGACTTCATACACTCCGGATGAACTATTACTAAGCACTTTCATCGTGTATTTAACGTTGTTTTGAGACTCCACCCTTTTGTTGCTCGCCAATCCTACCCCGGTGCCACCAAACAGTAGTTGTTCGAGGTGGAGTGGTTTGATGTAATTGTTTTACTCTCCTTTTGACATTTATTATGAAATGCACATAATTCCAATTTCTCTTATTAAAAATCATGCAGGGTTGTTTGGGAGTTTTGGATGGAACGTACATTGATGTTTGTTTAAAGCAGAAGACATGGTTAGATATAGAACGCGTAAATGATCTATTGCTGTGAATGTTCTTGGTGTGTGTGATAGAGATATGCATTTTATATACATTCTAGTAGGATGGGAAGATAGTGCCGCTGATAGTAGAGTACTTCGAGATGCAATTACACGTTCCATTGGCCTTAAAATACCTAGAGGTATGAATCGTTTGAAGGTGTAATTGTTTAGCAATTACATAATTCGACGACAAGTAACATTGACATTATTATTGATTGAATTTGTAGAGAATTATTATTTGGTTGACAGTGGATACAGCAACGGTAAAGGATTTTTGTCACCATACCGAGTTGTTCGTTATCATCTCAAAGAATGGGAGTCAGGAAACAACACGCCACAAAGTCATCAAGAGTTTTTCAATATGAAGCATGCATCTGCTTGTAACATGATCGAACGCACATTCGGTCTACTAAAAGCTCATTGGGCAATATTAAGATCCCCTTCATTCTATGACATCGATGACCAGAATCGCATAATTATAGCTTGTCGTCTTTTACATAATTTCATATGTCAAGAGATGTCTGTTGATCCATTAGAAATGATGGTGAATGAGTCTATCTCTCTTGATGACGCCGAAAACACCGAATACATAGGCACTGTGGAGACAAATTTAGTTTGGAATTCGTGGAGCGATGAAACTGCTAAGTCAATGTATATTGAGTGGCGTGGACACTCGTGATTTTTATTTCTTGCTTTTCAGTTGCATGACTTAAACTTAAGCGGATTTGTCATTTATGGCTTTATGTTGTGAAAACATTGTGTGATAGAGTAATGCTTTTATAGTGAAATCTTAATAAGTGTGTTGTCTTGCTTTATGAATAATGATTTAATTTTTTGTGTATGCACTTTAGACTATATAATCGTATATAGTTTGATGTGTTCTTGTGTTCTCCGTGCTTAGTTAGTTACTCATGGATGATGATGCTGGGAGCAAAGGAGTTCGTAGAAGAGAGGTTAAACAGGATGGAAAATTATCATGCCGTGTGTGGTCCACCGCAGAGGAAGAAGCATTGCTGGAATATTTAAGGGAGATTGTGCATACGGGTTGGATGAAGGAAGCGGATCGGCCCGAGAAGCGCAAAAAATCGAAAAATAATTAAACATGCGAATAAAGTAATAAATAAATCCAGATCAAGGGGTGTACCCTTGATCTTTCCCGGGCATTCGGTGTATTAAATAAAACATAGGACATAGAGTTTAATACGAGAAACACAAGATGTGAAAACGTAAATAAAGATTTACCATTATCGTTTTTCTCGTAGGGCTAGGGGTGTTCAACAAAATTGTCGGACCGCCCCAACCGATCGACCCAATCCAAACCGCACCGCAATTAGCGGGCTAAAGGTGGGTTGGGTTGGTCTTGGGCTAGTTAAGAAAAGACCGCATTTTAGCAATCGGGTTTGATTTTATGTTTACGTAGACTGCATAGACCGCGTTCGACCGCGATGATGATAATAGTAGTAGTAGTAATAATAATAAGAAGAAAAAGAAGAAGAAGATGAAGGTGAGCACTAATAATATACTAGAATTCTTCATATGTTTATACAAAAGTTTTGATTATGCATAAACATTCAAGTTGGTATTGTATAATATATATGTATAAATATGTAGATGAGATCAATTAATTCATTAATTCTTGGTTATTGACAATCTTCTATATTTTTTATGCCGTTGATAAAGGCAAGAACTTGAAATAGATGATATCATGATTTTGTTATAATTTATTTTCATTACCATCTTATTTTATTTTAAATAATTTTTATTTAATATTTATATATTATTATGATCAGTTTTTTATATAATTAATTCAAAGTAATAAATTGTTCACAATCTTATTCATAAAAAAATGATAATTTTTTTACTAATATTTGTATTCTTTTAAAATAAACATATAACTATGTATAAGTGCTTATTTTTTACACATTGTAATTGATATATCATATTTTCATAATTAACACTACAGAAAAATATATTTATTTTGACAAAATAATTGAAACAAAAGTATAAGTTGTCCCAAAATACTAATATAATTGTATAGGTGATTGTCTATATACTAAAGACCGCAAAAACCGCCCCAACCCGCCGCAACCCAATTAGACCGCAAAGTGCGGTTTTGATGATAGTTGGGTTGGGCTTGGGTAGAGCTTTCTAAAGACCGCAATTAATGGGTTGGGCCAAAAAATTACCTAAACTGCCCCAACCCGCACCGCATACACTCCTACGTACGGCTACAAGTGTTGTCTCCTCTCCGTTTTTGTTTCCGGATCCGTCCACGAAGAGATCTTGATCTGGAGACCCTCCCAAGAATGACACACCACCACTAGAGGATGTAGAGATTTCGTGCTAGCAAAATCTCCATAGAAGAAATGGAGATCAAAACAATCGCTATGAATTAACGTGTTTTGATCTCTCTTTCGTTTTTCTTTGATCTCTAAGACGAAATGAAAAACTTGAAGATGGAGAATATGGGAGAGAGAGGGAGGCACAAAATTTTGAGGTTTGGAGAGGCTAGTATGTGTTGTATGCGTGGCTAGGGTTTAATGAAGGTATATATATGACCTAATCATACACATACAAGGAATCCTAATCTAGTTAGGCTCCAAAACAACCATTATAACCCTAGCCACCCTCATGCATGAAATTTACTCCAAAATCAACCAAAGAACCTTTCAAAATTTGTCCTCCTTGACTTAGCCAAGGTCCAACCAAGGCCTTGGGTTTATATTTAATGAACCAGACTCGATAGGATCAAGCCCACGTCTCATGGACTTATATTAAATCTAATTTAATCATAAGCCCAACATTAAATTCCTTATCTTTTAATCTAATTAAAAGATCCAAGCCCATGCTCTCTCTTTCAATTTATAAATTCAATTTATAAATTGGACCAAGCCCAATAAAAATAATCCAATTACTTTTACTAGCTAACTTGAAATTCTAATTAATCCAATAAATTAAATTTCAAGTCATCCATCAAATTGATTGGTCTAAATAAATGATCAAAGATTAATTTAATCCAATTAAGTTAATCCGACTCTTCTAGAATTAATTTTAAATTAATTATATCCCACTGTAGTGGTAGGGTGTGACTCTTTAGGTTCACCCTCAGCTAGACTTGGGCATGTGTGAATAACACAATTCGTTAAATCTAATTTAATTAATTATTTCTGATTATCCCATAACCCGAAATGGCCTGTTACCATGGGTGGTAATCTAGCAACAGTCCATGGCATTAGAGACTAGGTAAATGTTGGCGTGAACATTTAAGCTTCGAATCCATACGAGTATGATCCTACTGTCAACCGTCTCTTAGCCTTAGTCTAGGCTATGGAATTGGGTATCGGTTCCCATTTTTTACTAGGAAACTATGCTTAACATTCGAGATGCGTTTACTCTACTGATCCGATCTAGGAAATCTATCCCTAATGGATCAATCGATTTGGCCAAAGACTTTTAGAGTCTAAACCATCTCAAGGTGCATGAGAGAACTCTCTGTCATATAATGATAGTGGACAGATCCTCTTTTGGAATCCACCGTCCTCGCTACATACTCTCGAGTGCACTGGATAAGACTTATGATGACCATGCCTCAAGACACAACCACCGCTTGCCATATCCAAGATACAGTCTTTGTATGCACGTGACTGCCATGATTCCTCAAGTCAGAGGACTAATTATGGTACAATCGGAATAGGGAATCCTAGTCATACCGACCAAGCCTTAAGAGGCTTACATATGACGATTTCCGCGAGTCACTTCAGTTAGTTGACTACCTTGCCAACTAACCCACTAAAACTGCACAGACAACCTACGTCTCCGACCGACGAAACACGGCTGCAATACTTAGTGCAAGCCTCCATAGGACCCTCAATGCCTAGTCTCGAGGTCCTCAACTTGGAACGTTTCAGACCAACCCTAAGGAATTGGTTTCATAGCTGTCAAACCTATGCGCAACCCAACTCCATGGATTTAACCTTTCTGTCTGTGGGCATCGGTCCGTGGGCATGTCGTTGTGATATTGAAACCCCATTCAATACCAGTGGTAAGTACAATGAAATGTATTGCCATCTTGATGAATTCTTACCGTATTAATCAATCTAATATTATTTGATAAAGATTGTTCAATGAAAAATAACCAATCCAATTGGCTTTTGGTCACCCATTCCAACAGTGGAAGTCTGACAATGGCTTCCAGACAGGTTACTTAGTGTTCTAGAACAGTTGTTGAATAGTACTCGATCGAATAGCGGATTAAAGGTGAAACCACATATAAGTTCTAAGAATCACGTGTGGAAGAAGACGTATGGTTGTATTAATGAGATGATGGGCCGTAGTGGTTTTGGTTGGAATCAGACCACAAACACTATTAACGTAAAGGATGACGTTTTCGACAACTTCACTAAGGTAAATATATGCTCCTTTAATTTAATTGTCCATTGAATATGAATAGTAATACGTTGTTGTCGTAACAGGATTATATTATAGATCGATTCTTTCGCAAAGACGTTGCGGTACAAATTATACCCGTACTATGCACAATGGTCTGAGGTGTTTGGAAGGGATAGAGCAACGGGTGAACGTGGCCTTGGTCCTATTATTGCACCACGAAATACTTGCAACACGATAGAAATTGAGCACTCTAAAATGTTCCTGTTATGCCTGAATATTATGTTCCTACACCTGATCCTAGTTTATATGGAGATGATGATGAGTTTATGAACTCGTTCGCATATGCTACAACACCAGCGAATGTGAATCGAGCTGATATAGTGCGAGTTAGTTCACGAAAGCGGAAAATGGTTGTTACTGACATATACGATAAATTTGACGAGAAATTTGAGGCATTTTGTTAATGTTACTGACCATAGATTAGGTGACATCGCCAAACGGTTGGCATGGAGGCTGAAGAATTACAAGCTCGTAAGCTGGTGTGGAGTGTCGTTGAATCGATTCCTGATTTGACGATTGAAGAGAAATGAATTGTTTCAAAAAAAACTAGTAAGTAATAAAGTAGATTTGGACTTGTTTCTAACTATGTCAATGGCTGGTAAGGAAACATTTGTCAAAATGTTGGTCGGGTAAGGTGTAGAAGGTAGTAGATGTTGTTAAGCCATTCTTTTTTAAAACATGTAAAGATGACTTATCTAGCCATCCGTTGGCCTAATTTGACATATGATTACACCCAGCTACATTAAACCATTTTGAGGGAATTTAGTGTTTGTAACACTATTATTTTGTGATGTTTTAGTATTAACATTTTGCCATTGCAGTAGATCATTATAATATGAAAATTATATTTCTGTGAATTGCAGCTTTGATTACTAGTTTTATCTACAGTACATTACAACTTTACAATTTAAATTCTAATGTGAAATATTGTACTTCGTAGGCATATATTTTATATAACTATATTTCGGGACGTCCAGATTGGCCTGAGAAGCGCGGCGGAAGCGCGAAAAATCAAAAAATAATAAATCATAATGCGATAATCATATGAATTATTCTCGATCAAAGGATGTACCCTTGATCTTTCCTGGGTGTTTGGTGTATAAGAATAAAATCATAGGCTAAAAATACACGAGAAAATACAAGGAGCAAAATCGTAAATGGAGTTTTACCTTTCGTCGTTTTCTTGTACGGCTACATGCATGGACTCCTCTCCTTTATGGATCCATTAACTTAGAGGGTTCAAGTGTAGAGCCCTCTAAAGCAAGTCAAAACCGCACAATGAAAAATGAATTTAACCCTCTTGTTAGAAAGGATTAGATCCGGTGGAAGAGAAGACAAATTCCGAATCACACTATTAATTAGTGTATCCGAATTTTCCTCATTCTCAATTTGAATCCAATTCAAAGAGGACATAAGAATAATGGGAGAAAAGAAATTTTTTTAGATTTTACTGAAAATTCGAGAGCAATAGGTGCATAGGAGGGAGAGAGAGAGAGAGAGAGAGAATGAGAATTGTGCTATTCATTTTCACACCATAAAAGCAACCGTGAGCATGCCTAGATTAGACAGTTTTGTTGATAATGGAACTAATTCCATATACTAGCACACAACTCCTCTAACTGAAACTTACAAAAAGGCAAAACTCCCACCTCACTCTCCATGGTGATGTGGCCAAGCACCTATGCACATGAAACCACCTCTCTCTCTCTCTCTCTTCTCTAATTTGGCTAGGGCTCTAATATATTTGGATTGGATTTATTTTAATTTGTCCAACAAATTAATCAAGCCCAATTCTTAATTCATCGGGCTTATTTATTTAATTCAATTAAATAAATACTCAATAGAAAACTCATGCGAACATTTAATCTAATTAAATAAATGCAAGTCCAAATATGCAATTAATAATATTCAATTTATTATTAATCAAGCCCAAACAATTAATTAGTCCAACTAATTAATTTTAAGCTATCTCTATTAATTAATGAATCCAATCTACTAATTAAAGAAATCCATCTACTGATTAATTAATTAATTCAATTCATAAATTAATTAGCTCAAGCAATTCTAAAAATAATCCAATTAATTTAAAATTCTAACCCCAAATTTAATCAATTAATTAAATTCTTGGCTATCCATCCAATGGATTATTCCAAATAAATGATCCAATCATTTATTTTCTTTTCCATAATTAAGTTAATCCAAATTAAATTAATCCATTTCTTCTATAATTAATTGCAAACTAATTCCATCACTTCCACAATGCTTTGTGTGTGACCTTTTAGGTTCACCCTCAGCTAGTCTTGGGCACGCGTGACCAACACAATTAATTAAATCTAATTTTATTAATTATTTCTGATTATCACATAACCAGACATCGCCAATTTTCATAGGTGGTCGTCTAGCAACGGTCCATGGCACTAGAGACTAGGTGAATTTTGGCATGAACATCCAAGCTCCGAATCCATACGAGTACGATCCTATTGTCAACCATCTCGTGGCTTTAGTCTAGGGCATGAAATTAGGTGTCGGTTTCCATCCTTTACTAGGGAACTAAGCTCAATACTCGAGATGTGTTTACTCTATTGATCCGATCTAGGAAACCTATCCCTAATCAATCAATTGCTTTGGTCAAAGACTTTTAGAGTCTAAACCATCTTAGAGCACATAGGAGAACTTACTATCATATACTGACAAGGGACAGATCCTTTCTTGGGATCCACCGTCATCGCTATATACATCGATTGCACTAGATAAGGCTTATGATGATCATGCCTCATGACACAACCACCGCTTGCCATATATCCAAGATACAGTCCTCATATGCACGTGACTGCTATGATTTCCTCAAGTTCGAGGACTAATCTCGTACTATTAGAACTGAGAATCCCAATCATACCGATCAAGCCTTAAGAGGCTTCCATATGATGATTCCCGCGGTCACTTCAGTCAGTTGACTATTTTGCCAACTAACCCACTAAAAACTGCACAAACGACCTACATCTCCTACTGACGAAACATGACTGCAATACTTAGTGCAAGTCTCCATAGGACCCTCGATGCCCAGTCTCGAGGTCCTTGACTTAGAACGTTTCAGACCAACCCTCAGGAGTTAGTTTCATAAGTCGCCAAACCTATGCGCAACCCAACTCCACGGGTTTAACCTTTCGGTCCGTGGGAATTTTGTTGTGATATTGAAACCACGTTCAATATCAGTGGTAAGCAGAAAAAAACACATTGCCATCTTGATGAATTCTTACCGTATTCATCAATCTAATATTATTTGATAAAGATTGTCGAATGAAAAATAGCTAATCTAATTGACTTTTGATCACCAATTCCAACAATCTCCCACTTGACCATTAAGCCAATTACCCATGTTGCTCAAAACCTTCTAAGCATGAGCAATCTAAGATACCGGCAGTCAGTTTGGGGTCTACTTTATTTTCTGCTTGATCTACACGGTCCAATCGTGTATTTTCTCACCATAACTTCCTATGGTTGTTATCTAAAAAATTTCAATTCTTGTGATGCGATCTCGAACCCATAAGGCTCTCGCCTTAGCCTTGTCGTTTACCTCCAAGGCTACAACTGGCTCGACCGTGCTAGGCATCACATCCATCCAATGGATATATATGGTTTTTCAATCCAAACCACTTCTAAGACTAGTCATTAAAGTCGTTCCACATTCGACTTTAATATGGAGCGTCATCTTGATATCCTTTGAAGCTACCATGTCTACCATCTAGTTCGAACGTAATTGTACTTTGATAACTTATCCATTATTCACATTAGTTTGAAGTTAGTATCGCTTTAGCCCTTTCAAAATCAAATCTCCACAAAGCGTGTGTCAGAAATACTTCTTTAATCCTTATTCAGGTATTAAAGATTACTCTTGACAACTGTTTACCGCCATATCGGTGTATTCTCGATATACGTTGTGTCACGCTCACAGCATAACAACATCAGGTCCAACACACCAAATCAACACTTTTATGCTGTCTTAGGCACAGACGTAGGGAATGTGCAAGAACTGAGATTTCTCATCAGTTAGACGCAACTGAGTTCTGAACAACTTAAGCTTTCTCATTAATCAACCATGACTGAGTCTCAAACAGCTTGAGTTTTCTCATCAGTCTCCTGCAACTGATTCTTGAACAGCTCATCCCTAATGTAGGAATCCAATTCTTTTTAAGGAGAATTTCATGAACTTTTTTTATATGTCTTAGTGTTCCCAAACATCTTAACCTCATTCTAAATGAGTAAGACGTTTACACACAAAATACATTGGAACTCACTCCAACTCTCACTGACCTTGGGCTCATTCTATCATATCATACCTAGTATGATCCTTTGATAAAATCGAATACTCTAGTTTTATGAAGTATCAACTCTAGTTGAACTTCCTAGTGAATTCTTAGGCTCCAAGCCATTGATTCCGAAAAATGTCCCACATCGCTCCTCATATCCTTTTGGAATAAATCCAATTCCATGGATAAATAAGGACTGGAATGTGGTCAATAAGAGAATTATATATAATTACGAATGATGCTTTTGAGAAGTTGTATGAAAATTTACTCCCACTGTTTCCTTGACGTGTGTAGGATGATAGTTTCATCATACAATAAGGGCCAATTTGTTTCAGTGAAACACCGATCAAACGAAATCCAACTTAGCTTGATTTATTCCTTATCAGAGACCGATCGATTGTGGTCCTTTAAAAAAGAACTTCACCCAGTGAGAATCATATTCTCATTTTTTATGTTAAAAAAACTCCCACTAAACACATCCCTCTCAATCCAATCGAAAGGCAATCATTTTGGTTCACCACTCTGAGTCTAATTCTTTGAACCTCATCAAACAAAATTAGACTTGTGAACCCCCACACTAATCTTGTGTATTTAGATGACCTACAGATTTTGCACTGGATCCAATCTAATGTGTAAATGGTAAACTCATTTTGTCCCACAAAAGAGTTTTTTTCGGTCTTTCTCCTTCTCAGTAAAGGTTTTGAGAGCTAATGGATTCAAATTGCCTATTTGTAATGCTCTTTGAACCCATCAATATCTCCCTTCCTCAACTAGAAGAGATTGACCTGCCAAAACTATATAGTTTCATTCTTGATTCTCATTTTATTCGTTATTAAAAATGAGCTTAGGACACGCCCTTCTCCAATAGCCCTTCTTTCGGCAATAAATGCAAATATCATTCGAAATTCTAGATTGACGAATTATCTTCCTCTTTCATTTACTCCCGCCTAGTGATGTAACAGGAGCACTCAAAGTGCTAGCAGCAGTAGAAGATGTCTCATCCTTCTTCCTCTTTTTGCGTCCGTCAATTTTGCCCTTTACTTTAGAGGTTGAAGCCTCTCCCACTAGTACCGACAGCTCAGATTGTTCAATCATTGTCTCGTATTGGACCAATATATTAATTAACTCATGAAGGTTTTCCTCAGGCCCATTCATGTTATAGTTGATAATAAATTGATCAAGGGAGGAAGATAGTGATTGTAGAAGCAAGTCAACGTACGTTTATTGCTCCTTGAAACCAGCCGGGAGGTCTTTGAGCTTCTCCACTAGGGAAAGCATCATTACTGCATTCTCTCATACGAATGATCCCTTAATCATTATCATGCCAAAAAGTGTCTTTGTCACAGCATATCTAATATGCCATTCCGGTACCACATAAAGTTCTTTCACGGGTGTATTATCAACTAGACGTCCTCATACCTTTCGTACTGTTTATGGATCTCGTTACTCATCGAGCCAATTCACGTTACTTGGTGTTAGACCGACCCATCAACTGAATCATAGCGCAAACTATCCCCCCCCCCACGACTTATGAGATGGGAGAATAGAAGCATAGTCTCTTCATTTACAATAATAGTTCAGCTTTATTTCAGTCCATACGTGCCACGACTCATGAGACCACGTATGAGTGAAATCAGCTTCCTCACTATATTACAATGGATGGAAAGCATGAAAATTACATTACTTGGTGTTAGTCCTAATCCATCAACCGAATCATAGCACACATTATGGGCCCCCACGACTAGTGAGACAGGAAAATAGGTGTGTATTCACTTCATTCACAATAATAGTGCAGCTTCATTTCAGTCCAAACGTGCCACGACTCGTGAGACCACATATGGGTGAAATTGGCTTTCGCACTACATTATTGCAGATGGATTGTATGGAATAACAAGCCATTGTTTTATTTTCATTTATTAGGATCTAATATTTTAATTTGGTTCAACCAAGTGAGAGTTCATTTTAATATGAGCAAGACCTCATTACAATATTAGTATCTTGCAAGATAAATATATCAAATATATTAACACATTAAATAAAATGCATTGCATGCAAAATAAAAGCCTAGCACGCCCCTGTTAGATGATCACAAGCCCAAAAACCTATGTGACCCACTGAGCCCACAGTGGATCTATGGTCAGTCTAAGGGTAGGCCTACGCTATTACAAGATATTTAAACCATTAACACATTATGGGCCTTGTAATCTCTTTTTATTTCTTGATCTCCTTTGTGGGCTTCGTCCTTCAGGCCTCTTCTCCATGGATCTCCGTAGGTCAACCCATGGTCTCCTCCATGGGCCTCCATCTCTGGGCTTGCTCATTACAATTATTAAAAATAAAAGTAAAATATGTTATCCTATTCTACTCTCATTACAACTTAAAAGAAACCCCAATCATCAGTTGGGGGGAGTACATTAATAGGGAGAAAACAAACCTTAAATATATTAGGCTAAAAACAAAGAAATAGAGAAAATAAGAAGCACGCAGGCCCCAACCTAACAGAAAATAAAACCATCAACAGGCTCCAATGGGATTCGTGATCATCTATGTTAATCAAATTAATAAACTATAGCACATTTATTTTCAAAATAAACATGCACACAAAATATGACGCAAACCGTGCATTATAATAATAATATCCAATATCATAAATTAATTACACATCCAATTTCAGGAATTTATATGTAAAATAATGCAACTTAATAATGAACATAAGTGCAACCCAAGCAAAAAATTAATTCTTGTTTGAAAATCCATTCAAATTAATTTTAGCAATTTAACCTTGAAAAATACCAAATCTAAACCAAAAACTAAATTCACCAAAATTAATCATTTTCAAAAAAATATGCAGAACAATCAAAACTAAAACATATGATAATTTTGAAAAAATAGGAAAAAATCGGACCAAATAGTCGGCAGCAGGCGCGCGCGCGCCAGGCGCCCACGCGCTGCCTACCGCGTGCACACCAACGGGGGCATTGGTTGGCCACGCGCGTAGGGCTCTCGCCTGCGCGTGCGTGCCTGCTAGATGGCTGGGAGGCAGCGGTCGTTGTTGCATCTTTTTTTATTTTTTCAGAAACTCCTTTTTTTCTGCAAATTCAGAAACAACAGGAAAATAATCAATTTTCAAAAATTTCAAATTTCAAAAATTCTCATGCCCAAAATTAAATACAAAATTAAAACACATAAACCCTAGATCTATATATGCAATTAAAATCCAAAAATTATGCTTCTAAAGCCGATTTAAAACATGCTGAAAACACATTAAACATATTTGATTCTAGGCATATATACTAAACCGGACTCTTATACCACTTGTAGGTAGCGGATCGGCCCGGGAAGCTTAGCGGAAGCACGAAAAATCAAAAAATAATAAATTATAATGCGACAATCATTTAAATTAATCGTGATCAAGGCGTGTACCCTTGATCTTTCTCGGGTGTTTGGTGTATAAGAATAAAACCATAGGCCAAGAATACACAAGAAAGGATAAGGAGTGGAAACCATAAGTGGAATTTTCCCTTTCGTCATTTCTCATACAGCTACATGCATTGACTCCTCTCATTTTTGGATCCATTCACTTAGAGGGTTCAAGTGTAGAAACCCTCTAAAGCAAGTCCACGCCACACAATGAAAGATGAATTTAACCCTCTTGTTAGAAAGGATTAGATCCGGTGGAAGAAAAGGCAAATTCTGAATCAGACTATTAATTAGTGTATCCTGATTTCCCTCATTCTCAATTTGAATTCAATTAATTAAATTAAATTTAATTAATTATTTTTTATTATTCCATAACCAGAAATCGCCCATTACTATGGGTGGCCGTCTAGCAACGGTCCATGGCACTAGAGACTAGGTGAATGTTGGCGTGAATATTTAGGCTCCGAATCCATACGAGTACGATCCTACTGTCAACTGCCTCTTAGCCTTAATCTAGGGTATGGAATTGGGTGTCAGCTCCCATTATTGATTAGGCAACTGTGCTTAATACTCGAGATGCGTTTACTCTATTGATCCAATCTAAGAAACCTATCCTTGATCAATCTATCGCTTTGGCCAAAGACTTTTAGAGTCTAAACCATCTCAGGGCGCATAGGAGAACTCACTATCATATACTGATCGGGGACAACTCCTTTCTTGAAACTTTAAAGGAGCTCGTGGATCGGCCCGGAAATAGGCGAGCAGAAGCGGTGATAAAATAAACGTAAATTAAGATAATATGACAATTAAAACCATGGATCCAACGGGTGTACCTTTGAAATTTTCGGGCACTCAATGTGGTTAATGAAATAAGCCATTTAAATTTTTGGGGCTATGGTGAAAATATAAGAACGAAGATTGCAAAATAGAAAAATGAAAATTTACCTTCAAAGCTTTCGTTCCTTGCCTTTCGTTCACGCTAGACCCCAACGTAGAAGTCCTCCAAAGTGCATCCACACCACACTGGAAGTTTGGAGTTTGTGATTCTCTTTGCTAGAAGAGAATAAAGAAAAAAACACACCAATTGTGTTAGGAGAGAGGGGGCGGCCGGCTAGGGTTCTAGGGAGGGAGAGTATTTTTCTTTTTGTTATGTTATGATTAATTATTTCAAATAATTAACCCTAGCATATATATATAATATATATATATATATATATATATATATATATATATACCTTGTATGAAACCATTAAAATATGTCTAGGTTTATTTTAATATCCATAAGGTAATATATTCTTAACAAGGCACTTTCCAAAAGTGAAAATTCCTAGTCAAATATTTCATTCCTAGACAAGTATGCTTTAATTAGGGGTGATGGCCGATTTTTATGAATAAAAATAATACACCCACTTGATTTTAATTAATCTAATTTAATTAAAATTCACCTAATTAAGCCCATCATACTTTTAATCCAATTAAATGTATGAGCCCAAATAGTCTTTATTAATTTAATAAGTCCAACTTATTAAATAATAAAAGCAAGCCCAGTATAAATTAATCCCATTAATTTAATCTTGGGCTAGTCCATCCAATGGATCTCTCTCATTTTAAGTAATCCAATTACTTACGAAATTAATTCTCAATTAATTTCTTATCCTTTATTGGTGATGTTGTGTGCGACTCTTTAGGTTCACCCTTCAACTAGACTTGGGCTAGTGTCGAACACTATTAATAATTCTTGATCAACCCTTGACCAAGAAAGCCCGTCGCCATGGATAGCCGTCTAGCAACGGTCCATGGCACTAGAGACTAGGTGAATTTCTGTGTGAACTTTTAGGCCTCGAGTCCATACGGGTGTGGTACTTCCATCTACCGCCTCCCAGCCTTGGTCTAGAGTATGAAATTTGGTGTCGATTCCCATCCTGGATTAGACGTCTATGCTTAAATACTTGAGATCGGGTTACGCCAAATTATTCGATATAGGAACCCATTTCCTACTCGACCAATGACTGTGGCCACAGTTTCTTAAAGCGTAGTCGCATCTCCGAGTGCGTAAGAGATACGTCTGTCATGTAATGATAGGGGATGGATCCTCTTCTTAAAACTCACCTTCCTCGCTACATACTTTGACTGCAATAGACAAGGTATATGATGATCATGTCTGTGACACAATCACCTCTTGCACAGATCTAAGATATAGTCATCGTATGCACGTGACTGTCGTGGTTCCTCAAGTCTGAGGACTATTCCCGTACTATCAAAGTCGGGACTCATTTCATACCGACTAAGCCTCCAAGGCTTCCATATGATAATCCCCGCAAGTTAGTTTAGTCAATTTGACACCTAGTCAATCGACCTATCAAGATGGCATAGACGTCCCACGTCTGTTGCTGATGGAATGTGGCACTCATCCAATGAATGTGACTCTTAATGCAAGTCTTCACAGGACGCTCGATGCCCATTGTCGAGGTCCTCGACTTAGAATATTTAGACCCAACCCTAGGCAATTGATTTTATGACCGCCATCTAATGCGCGGTCCAACTGTTGCATGGTTGTTGAATTGGTATGTGGACTTTGTTCTGATGTTGAAAATAATTACAAACATGCATGATGAGTACAACAAATTATATGCCAATGGTGAAACACTCATCTTATTCACTCAATAATATTACATAAAGAAAAAGTTGTGTCTTAGATTGGATTACATGTATACCAATATAATTGGCTTCCAGGTCACTTATCCTAACAATCTCCCACTTGACCTAAAGCCAATCACCCATCGACATCAATCCTATCTTATCTAGATGCTGAGTATGAGCAATTTACTACATTTGCTTGGTAAGTGGATCTGCTGTGTATCCTGCTGAGCTGACTAGGTCCATCCTAACGTCACCTCTGCTCACCATCTCTCTAAGCAGATGGTAGTGCCTAAAAATGTGTTTGGAACGGTGATGAGATCTCAATTCCTTTACTTGTGCTATCGTCCTATTATTATCATAGAAGATAACTACGGGCTCTGCAATACTAGGTACGACACCAACTCTTAGATGTAGTTTTTCATCCAAATCGCTTTCCTAGCTGCATCTGAAGCTGCTATGTATTCAGCTTCAGAGGGGAATCTGTTGTGCTAGCCTGCTTTGAACTTTTCCAATCAACCACACCACCATTCAGCTTGAATACAAAACTTGATTGGGACTTGGCATCATCATCGTCCAACTGGAAGCTACCGTCGCTGTAGTCTTCCAGTATCAATTCTCCACCATCGTAGATCAAAAACATATTTTTAGTCCTTTTTAGGTACTTAAGTATGATCTTGACCGTGTTCCAGTGCGCCTCCCTGGCGCATGTCTGATATCTGCTCGTTACGCTCAAAGCGTAGGCGACATCAGGCCTGGTGTACTAGACAACATATTGAATGCTTTTCCACGGTTGAAGCATAGGGGATGTCTGACATCCTTTTAAGCTCCTCATCAGTATTGGGAGACTACTTCTTGGATAACTTAATCCCATGTCTCATTGGAAGGAATCCCCATTTTGAGTTTTCCATCTTGAATCTTTTCAAGACTTTCTCAATGTACGAGGATTAGGTTAGTCCTAACATCCTTCTAGATCTATCCCTATAGATCTTGACGCCAAGGATGTAGGAAACCTCACCCTTATTCTTCATGGAAAATTGTGTGAACAACCATGCTTTAATGTCGCCTAACATTTTAACATCATTGTCAATGAGCAAGGATGCCAACGACATAAAGCACAAGGTACGCAACCGAGCTCCCATTGATCTTCTTGTATACACAAGTTCTTGATGAAATCATAACCCCGTATGACTTCATCAAAACGTGTGTTCCAGCTTTGGAAAATTTGTTTGAGGCCATCGATGGACCTTTGGAGATGACAGACTTTCTGTTATTCTCCAATGGAAATGAAACCCTCCGGCTGATCCATTAAAAATAACATATTCTCAGCCCTATTCGAAATATACATACCCATAGCTACAACACATTAAAAATAAAAAAAAATCAAAATTGCTTTCAGATTGGCTTCCTTAGATCACAGTATGTAAATACGAACATATTTTAACGAATATTATAGACTACACATATCGATATCTACTACACATTCAAACACTCCAAAAAATAAAATATAGTAAGATTCGTTCTTTACCAACAATTTTTCTATACAATCTATGCAAAATCATATCATCCACATATTACAATCAAGCTAAGGGTCACAGTTTTTGAACTAAGATTTTTTAACGAATATTAAACATTAACATACCCATACATAAAACACAATAATATGAAAAATCAAAAATTGATTGCGCGTTTCAAGAGACTTAAGCAGAAATTGAAACTTATGACTTTTAAGAAATAAAATATTAAAATAGATTGCATAACAAAAAATATGATAATTGTCGGGTCGGGTCGGGTCGGGTCGGGTCGGGATGGATTTTTAACATGGCAAAGCGGGGTGGGGCGGTTATGGGGCGGACAAAAATTTAATGAGGCAAGTCTCGAGTCCAAACGGACCCATACCAAACCCCTCCATTGCCATCACTAGTTTTGACTATATGCATTTGGTAAGGTGGAATACTATTTAATAAATATATTTGATTAAGAGGGAGTTTGGCTAAAGCTATTTCAAAATTATAACTTTATAATTTTATAAGATTTTTTTAGAGCTTATATATAAGATGTTAAATTCTATTTAAAAAATTAAGTTTATAAAATATTTGGATAAAATAAAATTGTGTAATTTATAAGATATTTGATGAGAAAAGGATACTTTCAACTTTTCCTAAAACACAGTTTGTCCGTATAAATGTATATGTAATTGATTTATTTGTGTAATCACAAGTATATCATTTATTTAGTGGTAAATGTTTATATAAATATTTTCTAAGGTATATTATACTAACGTCCCTAAAAAAGTGTATCTATAATTTTACCAAAAATAAAAAATATTTGTATATTTAAATTTAATTTTAAAAATATCAATATAATTTACCCTACAAATAAGTATGGGAATATTGGATAAGCTGGTTATCTATATTAGGCTTCCAATATTGAGATTTGGATCCATTGAAGTTAATCGGATATTCAGTATTTTATCTATGAATAACGGTGAAAAACTATATTTATTAACAACGTTTTAATAGGGACAATTATACTTCTACCCTAAAGTTTGGTATAATTACATGTAAATTTTCTGTGATTTGGAAATTACATCTAGCACCTCTGAGATTTTTCTTTCTAACAAATAATCTCTCATTTGCCAAAATTGATTTTGCTAATATTAACGAAAAAATTAAATGAAAATTGATACTTACCCTCAATTGATTACTGATTTATTGCAGGTCAAATAATTTTTTTTGGACTAAACTATCCTTATAACGATGAAGATATACATCCTCATATGCATTAACTCGTGAAGACGTATGATGATATATAATTCGGTCATAAAAAAATTATTTAACCTGTCATAAATCAGTAATTATAAGTCAATTGGGGTAAATAAATATTTTTTTTTTATTGATTTTTATTTTGTTAATATTAGCAATTCGATGAATCTTGACCAACGGAGAAACTTATTTGTAGATGAAAGCAAACCTCATGAATGCTAAATATAATTTATATTATAGGAAATTTACGTAATTACACCAAACCTCCAAGAAGGGAGGGTAATTACCCCTATTTAATATATGCAATTCTAGTTTTCCATACGCCTTTTCTAAGTCTACATTGAGGTTTATATAGCATTGTTTATTATATTTTTTTGAGATAAATTATATTGACACTTCCAAAATTATATTCAAATACTGAAATACTTCTTAGTTTTTATAAAATTATAAATACACTACTTAAGGTTGTTATTGTAATTACAATAACACATCCTATACAGAGACAAAAACTTACACAAATATCTCCTAAAAAAATATTATAGGGGTACATCTATAATTTTATAAGGTACTTGTGTATTTGAACCTAATCTCTGGAGATATAAATGTAGTATAATCTTTTTTTTTTTATTTATTATGTGTACTAACTCACGTGTCCGATAATAATGTTAACCGTTGATAGGGGAAGGCTAAAATTTTCTAGTAGGCATCGTATACGATTTATCAAAACAATTTAATTAATTTTGGTGTTACGTGATGTAAACTTATGCGACGGTATTATGAAGTTAGGTATGCAATAATAAGTACTTATATAGGTAAATTACTATGGGTTTTTATTAAAATTTATTATCATTAAAAATATATTTTCGTTGTTTGAAAAAATACAAAATTTTCTAAAATAAATGGTTGTCTAACAAATACATCATATCATGGGCTTTCACGAGAGAATATTTGTCATATCTATACTATTATAAAAGAAAACTCATTTGACGTACCAATTTTACCCAAAGTTACCCTTTATTTCATTTCTTCTCTTTAAAAAAAAAATTGGTCAATTTAGTAAGTTTAATATTTTTTTAATAATTTCATAATTATTCATTTTTCTTAACTACCCACTGCTCCACATTCCTCTCATACCTTAATTCTTCATATTTATTATAATTTTTAGTTATAATTTATTCTTTTCATAATCTTTTTTTATCATCTTTTACAAAAAAAGAATTTGTATGCTTGCTGGAACCGCATGCAATAAAAATTAGTGAACATAAATACCAAGAGGGTATTTATACTTTTCTAAATAATGAGAGAGTAGTTATAATTATGTCAAATTTTAGAAGAGTCCGTTGTAATTTATTCTCATTAGTATTTAAAAGTATTGGAGAATGGTCAAGCACTAAGGTGTAACACTCTAGCATTAAGAAATGAACCGCACCAGTTAAAGTTGGAAATGACAAATCTTGAATAGAAAACAAGGCCAATTATATTAACGTCCTAAAGTTAGGTATAATTATATAATCAATTTTGTTTATAAAATTATATGCACATTCTTTAAATTTGTAGTTGGAATTACAACTATACTCATATTCAATGGTGAAATTTTGTTAAGATAAATATATATATATATGGTATATTATATTTTACTTTCGAAAATTAGGTCTAATTACACAAATATCTCATGTTCTTTGTAAAATTACAGATACATCTCTTGAAGTTGTAATTATAGTTATAAGTACACCTCCTATTCAACGATGAAGCTTTAAGCAAAAAACCCCTTTGTACATTGCACTAACAACCCCTCAAGGGTGTTCCCCGTTTTATAAAAGATATAGTGTTTTTATGTAATTAGACTTAATCTCAGGGGGTGTCGATCAAATTTACGCTAAAAAATAGAAAAAATTGCATAAAAATCTGTTGTACTATAGAAATTCAGTTATAACTGGTGTATAAAAAGATAAAAAAGTTAAATATTGAAATAAAAACTAAATGTTAGATCAATTAAGTAGAATCTTAAACAAAATATGTAGTTATCTTTTTTGTTAAAAAAATAAAAATTTGAAAATGAACAACAAAATTAAACTATAGAATAAAAATTTAAAAGATGAAACTATAATATATATTTATATATATAATTAAAAATTGGTGCATAAAAATAAACAAAGGGTAAATACTTCAACAAAAATAATGGCAGATTAAGTATAATCATATAAATAAATATTAAATGAAATATGTTTTCTTGAACACTAGATAAATCTATTCATTCATGTAGAAAAACAAAAACAGAAAAAGAATGAAATATAAAAAAGAACAACAAAAGTAAACTATAAAAAAGATAATTGATGAAACTATAATATATAGAAAAAGAACTAGTGTACCATTAAGAGAAAAAGAAAAAAAAAGAAAAACCTGCCGGTCGTATAAATGATACGAAAGAGCAAATATTTAATCAGAAATAAAAATTAAATTATAGATTAAGTAGAATTATATAAATAAATGTCCAAACGAAATATGTATCTATTAACACTAAATAAATTTATTTTTCTTAAAAAAAATAAAATCAAGCAATCACTATAAAACTGGAAAAACTAACACTATAAGAGGAATAAATGTTAAAATTATTATTTAATAAAAAGAAAATTATAGAGATTATTATTCAATAATTTTTAAGTATCATAAAAAGTATAATATAAAATAAAATAAAATGACATCATGATAAAGAGTAAAACATTAGTTTAGCCACAGGAGTTGAGGGTAAAAGATAAATAAATACTAAAATAGCTTAAAAGATCATAGAGAAAAACAAATGCATTAATACTATAGAAAAGCATAAGTTGTCGCTGCACCCATAGAAAAACAATTAATGAAGCAGACTGGATGCTAAGTTTTGAAATCATTTAATAGAAAATAGAAAATTGATCAAATTGAGCCTATCTAATAAATGAATAAATATAGAAAATTATAGTTTCTTCCCTTGAGGTTTGGTGTAATTATACGTAGACTTTTTGTAGTTTTGAGAATTACATCTAGAATACTAGATGTTTGCTTCCGTCTAACAAATAAGTCTCTATGTTTGTCAAAATTAATCGAATTTGTTGATATCAATAAAATTTATTTTAGAAAAATCAATATTTACTTCGATTGACTTGTTATTGACTTATAGTAGATCAAATATTTTTTTCTATGACTAAATTATCCTCATATGTTTTCACACGTTAATTCATGTGATGAGGTATATCTTCTCATTATAAGGATAGTTTTGTTTGAAAAAAAATGTTTGACCTACAATAAGTCAATCAAGAGTAAATATCAATTTTCATTCAATTTTTTTGTTAAAATTAGCAAATTCACTAAATTTTCACTAATGGGGGGACTTTTTGTTAGATGAAAGCAAATCTCAAGATTGTTAGATATAATTTTCCAAACTACAAGGGATCTACGTGTAATTACAAAAGACCTCAGGGGAGGAGAGTGTAATTATCCCTATATTTTATTCTATGTAAATAAAAATATAATGGGGATCATGATTATTAGGTAATTATTTCAGATAAATATTAATTAATTAGTATCATAATCTTGGAGATATAATTTGGATATTTATAAAATAAATATTTTATATTAAAATAGATAACATTTCCAATCAATAAGACTTTTTCTTGTAATTAATAATTCAATTATAATCTTTGATATAAGATTCAAATAAATACAAAATAAGTATTTAATACATTAAATAGATGATTTTTTCTAATCAATGAGATTTTTATTGATAATTAAAAATAATAATTATAATCTTAAATTAAGATTTAGATAAATACAAAATAAATAATATTTCTAACTAATGAATTTTATTTATTAGTAATTAAAAAATTCAAAAATATCATAAAAAGTATTTAGTTAAAATTGAATTAATTTGGTCAGCCATTGTTCTGCTATATATATATATATATTAAACTTAATTCGTTTAATTTTATTGTTACATCAATTATCACACCATAACATTTCGTAAATTTGACAATCATAATTAGGGATAATTACACTCCCTCTCTTGAAGTTTGGTATAATTACACGTGCACTGCTGGTTTTGAAAAATTACATCTAGCACTCCTAAGATATGCTTTCATCTAACAAATAAGTCCTTCCATTAGTTAAAATTCACCAAATTAATTGATATTAACAAAATAATCTATATTAACACTTAATTGACTTATTACTGATTTATTGCAAGTCAAATAAATCTTTTTATAACCAAATTACCCTCATACGTCTTCACACGTTAATGTATTTGAGGACGTATATCTTCACCATTATAAGGGTAATTTAGTTCGAAAAACTTTATTTATCATTCAATAAGTCAGTAATAAGTCAATCAAGGGTTAATATAAATTTTTTTCTAATTTTTTGTGTTAATATCGGTCAATTCGATGAATTTTATAACGAAGAGACTTATTTGTTAGATGTAGGCAAATCTCAGAAATGTTAGATGTAAATTTTCTAAATCATAAAGAATCTATGTATAATTACACCAAACCTCAGGAAAAGAAGTGTAATTGTCCCTCATAATTATTCATGTAACCAACTGTGTTGAATTTATTATATAGATTTATTGTAATTGCTCATTCTTGCCTATACGCATCCATACTTTGGAAAAATATTTATTGCAGCCATAAATACATTTGTACGCATTTACGGCTGCAACCTAACTGCTACGTATTGGGCGAGCCACATTCTGTTTTGGAAAAGTTAATTATTATTGCATGCGACTCTTGCGTGCATATAAAAATTTAGCAATAATTATATTCTCTTTCTCTAAAATTTAATATAATTACATATAGATGTCTTGTAGTTTGAAAAATTATATTTGGCACTCCTAAAGTGTGCTATAATCTAATAAATATAGATCTTTTTTCTAATTTTTTGTTAATATCCGTAATTCAGTGAATTTAAACTAATAGAGAGACTTATTTATTAGATGGAAGCAAATCTCATGAGTGTTAGATGTAATTTTTTAAACTACAGGGGGTCTACATGTAATTATACCAGACCTCAGGGGAAGGGAGTGTAATTATCCCAAAAAATTATAGTGTGAGATGTAAGAGAAAAAATTATAAAAAGATATAAAAGGTAGTGAGGTGATGAAAATGAGAAAAAATAAATATAAAGAATACGAGAAAGAGAAAATTAATAGTAATAGGGTTTATTAAAATTATAAAAGTTTGTGCGGGCAAAAAAACATAGAGAATGAGAGGGAGAAATGGAGTAGTGGGTTGAGAAGCAAAAAAAAAAAATAATTTTAAAATAATTAAAAATTTATTTAAAATTTATTATTATGGGCAATGTTTTTTTAAAAAAAATAAAATGAACGAAATGGTAAAGAATTGGTACGATCAATGAGTTCTCTTTTATAATAGTATAGAGTATACATAACAAAACATAAACACTAATCGATGCAAAAGATTAGAAAGAAATTTTTTTTAATAACTAACATTGATACTCTATGAGGTTAGGTTGAATTATACAAATATTTTCTATCATTTTATAAAATTACCTGTATACATCTTGAGAGGGTATTAGTGCATTGTACGCAAAGGGTGTCTGTACAAAGTTTTGATATTGAAGATGGTGTGTACTTGTAACTATAATTATAAGTTTAAGAAGTGTACTTGTAATTTTCAAAGAACAAGGAGCATTTGTGTAATTATCTGACCTAGGGGTGTAATTAATATAATTTACTTGAACTTTTGTATATATTTAAGAGCTATAAAATTTAGAAATAATTTTTATTAAAGTCGTTATGGTACATCATTTCTGTGTGTATAATAACTAATTATTTTATATTTTAAAATATATTATAAATAAAAATAAGATATATAAACTAACACATCACATTTAAAATAAATAAATTAAATTAAATTAATTAGAAATATTATCGACACAAAAGAAATATGTGAGTAAAATTTTCATATTAGTATAGATAAATAGTATAGATCATATAGACGAGAGAAAAAATTTGAATACAGACTATTAATATCACATTAGGACATTATTGATAATTTAAAAAATTGATATTATGGCATAAATAACCACTATTTTGGTGAGTATTAATGTGGTTTTCTTATATAGTATTAGATTAAAGAAAATGACCTCATCCTACCTAACTATTTGTATCTTTCTCGTAATTCTCGTATCTATATCTTCATTAATTATCTATGTATATCTATCTATATTATTTATTAAGAGAGAGATTTAGAATAACGACCATAATTCACGAAATATAATTTCCTAAAATACCCTTGATTATATTTATTTAGACAATAAATAATAATTTTTTGTTAATTAATTTTATTAACAATGATTATTTATACATATTAAAATCAATATAGCTTATCAGTTTGAACAATTATTTATTATAATATTTTTCCGGTTCAACCAATTAATAAATATAATAAAAATTAATTCTACACACGCATAGAGTGTGTTTCAATAGTTAGTACTGTCAATTAAGTGGGAGCGGCATTTAATAATTGCCATTGGTAGACAAAATATATATAGACTAAATTACCCTCAAGCATCTTTATTTTTTCATCATCTCGCTAAAATTAATTTTCTTTCAATATTTGTTTCTCATTTATATTTAAGGTTAGGTATTAATTTATCAATTTTATTAGCTATTTCATTTTATCTTCTCTCCTTTTCGCTAAATTAAATTAATATAATAATACATAAAGCGTGCTTCGATACTATCTATACTATATATTAAACGAGAGTATTTTTTTGTGTCTTCCATTTATGGGTGCTCTTTTTTCTTTTTTCATCCACTACCCCTTCACATTTTCTCCTAATTTACAAATGGTAAAAATTATTTTTTAAGTAGTTATTTATTTTTAGTTATTTTTTCTCTTGCTCCCGGTCAAAATATATTCTTTAAAAATTACTTAACTTTTGTATCATAATTGTTTTCATATTATCATTTTTTCTACAACAAATATTTTTAGTAAATGATATTAATTATTTATATTTTTAAAATTTTTCTGCACATGCATTGAATGTGCCCCATATAGCTAGTATCTATATCTATAATATTATAAAAAAAAACCCTTCGATCGTACTAATTTTTATTATCCCAATTTACCCTTTACCCTTTAATTTATTCTATTTTTTTCAAAAAATTGTCTATAATAGTATTTTAATATTTTTTAAAATTATTTTATAATTACTATTCTTTCCCCTTTCAACCACTATTCGATATTTCTCTCTCACATCTCTACTTAATTTTATTCTCACTTTCTTCATTTCACAAACTTTCTTCTTCTCACGAATTTCCTTCTTTATCTCCTTTCAATATTGCTTCATATACTAACAATAAGCATTAAAGTAGTAAACGAAGTCGAGAATGCACATCCACGATCATTGATTTATGTTGATGAACAAGGCGAAAAACTGTTACAAATTAATTTTATGTGTTCCTTAACATACATATCTTGCTTTAATTTCAATCGGATTACTATGTGTGTTAAATTTAACTTTTTCTGTTGTCTAGTGATTGTGCATTAATCGTACTCACGATCTTCATTAGTTTTCCTTGAAATCATCTCTATTCTGATTATTGTGGTTTATAATATCTGGAAAGTCATGCATTAATATTTTAGTTTAATTATTGAGATTAGTATGTGAGTTTTTTCTTTTTTCTTTTTCCTGAAGAATTGATGAACTATTGTGATTATGGCTTCTTGGAATTACTGAACAGATTGTTCCAAATAATGAGTTATTTGAATTTAAGAACTCTTTTCTTAAGCAGTTGATTTTTCTTTGATTTTGCAGATCTTTATGTTATTTTTTTCTTTTTGATTGGAATCTGATTTATTTTTTGTCTCTTGCAAAATTACTGATGGTACTTTCTTAACGTTGTTTTGCGATCTGTTTATTAAATTGTTGAGCTTAATGCTCTTCTTGTACACTAGTTCCACTATTTTTGTACGATAAAATGTTACTATTTTGATTTGTACCAATATAATAATACAAAGGTTTGATTTATTTCTATATATCGGTATTATTAATCAAAACTCGTATACGAGCATAATACTAAAAATTATATACAATATATTTGGCAAGAAGCTAGCATCCAAGATTATTCATGGTGGTGGGAAACTATTTCGATTCTATTTAGTATTTATTTATTCGTGAGGAGAATGTTAAGAGAGGAAAAAGCAGAAGCTCATGAGGAAAAGAAACGTGAAGTAGTGCATTGAAAATTAAATAAGTTGCAATTGTGTGATTACTAAAATTAATTTAAGTTACTATTGTGCCTAACTTTTTTCTTTTTTCTTTTAAGAAATGAAATAAATTAAAGAATACAATAAAAGAATTTATTTAATGCATGGTTAAAGTCAACTGAGGAGTAGATTAGTGGCAGACGTGGTCATTGACTCACCTTACTTCTAGTTGAACGACCCAATTAATCCTAAATATACTTGTTTATGATATTTATAAAGTTCTTCTTGAATAATTACTTTTTCGTCGATATCTATCAATCTATCTATACTGTAAAAAAATTCTTTTCTGGTACAAATTTTTGAGTACCTATATTTACCATTTAATTCATTTTTTGTGTTAAAAAAAAAAAATTGGTCATAATAGTAAATTCAATATTTTTAATAATCTCATAATTATACTTTTTTTTTTCTTTCTCTCGACCCACTACTCTATGTTACCCTCTCACCTTTTTCATGTTCTTTTGTACTCATAAACTTTTATATTTTTAATAAATCTACAATTATTGTTTATTTCTTTGTCTTACCCTACATTTATTTATTCTCACAAATTTCTTTCTTTAACCTCACCTTTTACTACCTCTATATCTTTTCACAATTTTTTTTTCTCAATGTCACACTATGATTCTTTTTTATATGCTCGCAAAAACAGCGCGTGACCACTATTATTATTAAGTGGGAAGGACTTATAGACTTATAGTAACTACCACTTATCAACAAAATGCATATAAATTAAAGTACTCTTAAATACACTTATCTTTAAAAAAAAATGCAAAACACCTCCGTGTGATATTAGATATGTGCATAATACCTCCATGCGAAAAAAATAAACAACAAAATAATCCCCCTTAAAAAGGAATGTATAATGCATGCTCTCTCTTTGTAATTTTGGATGATTTTTATTAATAAAAAATTATTATATATATATAAATATATAAATAATATATTACTATTACATTTTGAATTAAATTTTATATAATTATATATACTATACAATAAAACATATTATCTTATTAAAAAAATTCAAACCCAAAAGCCCCCTCCCTGTCTCTCCACCCGTGGCCGCTGCTACCCACCTCCTTCCCCCTCATCGTCGCCCCCCAACCTTTCCCCATCGCCACCCCCAACACTCTCCCCATCGCCCCGCGTCCCCGCACCTTTCCGTCATCGCCCCCCTTCTTTTGTCACCCCTATGCCCCCTAGCCCTTCCCGTGTCGCCTCCCCCCTTTTCCCCAGTTCCCATCGCCGCCCCCACCCATTCCCCTTACCCGTCACCACCCTCGCAACCCGTCCCCACCCCCTCGCCCCAACTCCCCCCCCCCAGTAGCTGCCCTCCCCCTCCAGCATCGCTACCATCACCGTTGGCCCCCTGCCCTCCCTCCAGCCCTTCTCTCTCTCTCTCTCTCTCTATATATATATATATATATACACACACACATATAATTAAAATTATATACAAAAACATATTACATGTATATTTTAAATTAAAATTTATATAAAATATAAATTATTTAAATGTACAGTTAAATGTATACCATCAATTGAAATTAAGTAAAATCTAGACCATTGATCTATCAATCAAATTTCGATCTTAGATTCAAATAAGATCCAACTATTGTAAATAATGCAAATATTATTTTATAAAAAATATATTTAAAAAAAATATAAAAAAGCATGTGTAACACATGCAACCGCTTGAGGAGTCTTCTTACTTCATGTTTAGAATATATGGGATAAATTGTTATTTTATTTTTTATATATAGGATAAATTGCTTACTTTTAATATTAAAGTGATAAATTGCATTTAACCCCTTATCTTTCTATCATCTCTTTAAAGCATATTTTCTACTAATAACTTTTATTAATAAAATTTAAAGTTAATTCATTTGTACCAATTTTGATTAGTTACTGATTTTATACGATATTTCATTTATTTAAATAAACACAATAAAATATTCAAAAATTAAATACAATAAAAAATTAAATTATGCATCACATCCTCTAGACTTCAAATTGTGAGGGTTTTAAAATAACTAATTCTGATTAATAAAATATGTAATGACTAAAATATCATAAAACATATTCCCTGAAAAAAATAATTTTAAATCTTTTCGAAAAAAGCATAGTATTATTGAACTGAAAACCATTTAGGCAAAATGCCCACATAAATAAGACAATTACAAACAACGCTAAAATAATTTATCTTTGTGCACTCGACTTTATCAATAGTTCTCTATCATATGTATCTAAAGGTATAATATTTTAATAGTCTTCATAAATTATTTATTTTTCTTTTGGTGAACTAAAAAAAAAAAACAAAAATTAAAATAACACACATGACTAAATGTGCCCCAATCACTAATTTTATACGAATAGTTCATCAATGTATATTCTAAAACATTTAAAAACTATATAACACCATATCATATAATGTAACAATGATTCCATGCACAAATCCCAGCATGATGCATTCTTGCAAGGTACCCATTCTTTTTTTTTTTTTTTTCTTTTTTAATCAAAGGTGTGATCATCATATATTGGAGACCAAATTAATTCCGTTCGAAGCGAAATTGAAAGAGTTAAACCCATTAAAAAAAAAAAACTATTATTAGTTATAATATTAGAGTTTATGACAAAAAAACATAGTAAATGAGTACTATTAATTACGGTTAAATAAAATTAATGTAAAAAATTAACATTTTCACCATGAAAATATTATTTGCCCCTGTTAAGAGCAATGATCAAAATATTTCTCATGAATTTTAGCTATAATAAATATTTTAGTCACCATCGCAAAAACCATGATTAATAACTTATGCGTGATTGTGGTCAATAGCTATTTGTTACGGCTATTTATTATTAATCATGACAATCAACTGTAGTTAAGTTTTATAATTCTACTACTGACCCCTTTTTAATAAGTATAATTTTAAAATTTTTTGAACCTTTGCATGTCGGTAAGAACTCGTCTTGACATCCAATTACTTGTGCCATTTTGTAATATCTTGGGGATTAACAGTTTGGTAAACTGATCGTACTGAATTGATCAAAAAATTTAGCTACGTACTGAATTTCGGGCAAATTCGGTATTCAATATAGTATCTGTAATTAGAGCCGATAGATCGTACCATACCGAAATTAACAAATGTATATTATATATAATATAATTTTCTACATAAATATAATAAATAAAAAATTATATACATAAATATTACATATCAATCTATTTAAAAAAAACCTAAATTCAATTATTTTAATAAACACAATTAAATAACAACCACATCAAATTTAAAGTTGGATTGAATTTTAGGGAAGGAACACGGTCAATAACATCATTAGCCCCTTTCCAAGAAAAGGCGATTTGCTGAGGATTAGCCCAAAGGACAAGGAGCACAGAACAGCCCGCGAAACATTTGACATGTAAACTCCACACGGCACGTGGCTTAGATGTTGTGGGACATTTAAGCTGCATCCAGAAAGTGTTGGCTGGAAACTAGCTGCAATAAAGGACGCTACTTCCAACTTCCCAGACGCCACTGGAACAAGGACGGTACTTCCCAGAAGCCCACTTCAAAAACTCACCCAATTCACTGCTTCTTGCCTGCATCATCGCATTCAGGCTCTCTTCTTGTTTACTGGGTCGCCCAGCATTTTCTTGGGTCGGTTGGGCTACTTTCCATGGCGTTGGAGGCAGACGGGGATGTCAGGGAGCGGAAATCGCCGTCTGCTGAGGCCGCGGCGCCCTCGACCCCAGCGGAATTTAGGGGCTCTCCGGGACCGATTCTTCATGCGGTATTGGCGCTTGCGTTGTGGTTGGGTTCGGTTCATTTCAACGTTGTTGTCGTCCTCGCTTCCTTCATCTTCCTCCCGTTTCAGAAAGCACTCGGGTTGTGTGTCAGTGTGTTTGTGGTTGTGTGCGTGTGTGTCAGGTAACTTCTGTCATCTGAAAAATGTGTTTGGTGTTTGTTTCAGAGTTATCGGATTGCTTCTGATACTGATGGTGATTCCAATTGATGAGAGGAGCAAATTGGGTCGGAAGTTATCCAGGTACTTTTTTGCAATTTGCTGCCGCATCAGTGGCTTTTTCTGTTGATTATAATCTGAAATCTTTTTTCATTTATTGTGTATTTGAATATATGATCTGTTCATCATTCTGTGCTAGTGGGTTAAACATATTGGTAAATGATTTATCAGGTATATATGTAAGCACGCGGTTGGTTATTTCCCCGTGAATTTGTATGTGGAGGACATCAAAGCTTTTGATCCTAATGAGGCCTATGGTAATTCTAGTTTTTTGTTTTCTCCCTCTTTTTCTTCCATTTGTGGTTCATATGTTGATAAGTCATTTAACTAATGAAACCCAAAGGATATAAATTTTATTCTTTTTCCTATATGGTGAAGCTAGTGTCTTTGTTGATGGTCGGGAACTCCGTTAATGTCATCGCAATGTTTGTGACATTTGGGATTATTCCCTTTAGGCACTTCAAATTATGGAAATGGGCGGATTTTGGATTTGGAGCATAGGATCATCCAGGAGTTAGTGTTTTGTCAGTTGGTAATGATGCAGTGGGTTGGATTTTGGTGGTTGTGGCTTTGAAGCAACAGTAATCCATTTCGGAATTTTGGGTAAATTGACATTGATCTGATCAATCAAGAGGGAGCTCCGGATTGCTCGCAATCTTGATCTCCATGTTGAACAGAAACTGGCTGGTCAAGGACGTTCAGGGTTGCTTATGATATTGTAAATTGGGACCTAACGTAATATCTGAGAAACCACATTAGGATTGGCCGGGTGGTCCTGAGCAAAGATCCTCTGTCGATGGTAACTTGGTGAAGATCAAGCGGCGCAAATACACTCCAATGGTTAAATCGGTAAAACTTGGGCTTGCTGAATACTGAAAGTGCATACTTCTAGGAACCTGATTAGGGTACTTATAGTATTAGCTCTTGTGAGGTCAAGTATTGGTTTTAGTTTGGCAGTCCCCTGACATAAATCTAGTATGAGCGTATGCATCTGGCCGCAATTTTAGTAATTGTGATTAAGGGTTTCAGTTAAGACTTCTAAGATGTGATGATTCTTATTAATGTTTACAAGCTGATGAGAACCAATAACCTTCATTCTGGCTGATTCATTTTGTGACATTGAGTTCATTTCCCTTAGACACTCCTGTAATTTCTTGACTCTAGTGCCTTTGTCGGGGTCTTGGTGGATTCAACCTCGACCTGGCCACCGATTCTCACTTACTGCTGTTGATATAATGATGTTCTACATAAGTTTTAACTTTGGTATAAAATTATACATGACAATAGAAGAATGAAGATGAAGGATATGTGAGAAAATCTTGGATGAGAAAACCAAATTGTAATTCTCATTTCCTTTATCATCATCTCCATTTAAATTTATAATGCAGGTGATAACTATGGATTTCAATAATCATTGGTATAGGTAACAACCAAGGTCCTTGAGCCTCTCTCTGAAAATGTTTGGTCCTCTCTAGTGCATGTGCAAGACTGTCTCAAATGGTGTTGCTCAAACAACTTGTTTGGCCAGTTCCCTTTTATATCCTTTGGGTCCTTTAGTGCATGACTCCTAGTTTGAAACTCGACAATTTCCAAGTTCTATTATGATGATTTGCCGGCAACAGTTTTGTACATCAAACTACTAGATTGATATTCATTTGCATGTGCCAAAAGTTTGATGCGTTGCCATTCCGCTTTTGCATCATATGTTAAGATACTTGATGAAGAACCTGGCATGATTGCAATAATCAAGAGGCACATAAGCTCATGCAGATTTGGAATGTGAAATTTCAAGGATGGTGATGTGATGATGGTGTGCACTGGACATGCAAGAGTCCCAATGGATTCCCATAAATAGCTTCATTTCACATCATAAGATTTTAAGCAAATCGGTTCAAATGTCTATGATCTGTATTCGCCGGAGGATCATGTAAGTAATGTTTCTGGTGCCATTGTAACACAGCTGAAATTATTCCTACACAGCGATAGTCGTGTGGCTTGATCTCCATCAGGACCATGAATAAGAGAACAACTTGAAATATGATTGGTGACAGACAGTCTCTATGGTAAATGAATTTATTAAAAGTATCTTCTCTTAGGGTAGGGGATCTCTAATGATGAGTCCCAAACCTTTCTTACTGTATCGCAAATGCAATCCAAAGTAGATCCAGGCATTTTCTTTGTTTGTTATAGTTCTGATTTAACGTACAGGATATTATTTGATTTTGTAAGATATTATGAACTGTGGAAGCAGGACGTAGTTCTTGCTCATTTATGCTAGTTCATGACATGTCTGGCTAATGGTAGCCAAAAGTTTTTAGACAACTGAGTTCTTGTCTTACAGAAATTTTGACCTTATCCTTGCAGTTTTTGGTTATGAGCCGCATTCAGTTTGGCCTATTGGAGTTGTTGCACTTGCTGACCATACGGGTTTCATGCCTCTCCCGAAAGTGAAAGTTCTTGCGAGTACTGCTGTAAGAATTGGATGCTTATACGTATGATGAACTCATAATATTTACATGTCATAACTACATGTAATAAAGAAGAAACTTTGATCAGGTGTTCTACACCCCACTCCTCAGACATGTGTGGTCGTGGTTGGGACTTACACCAGCCACAAGGAAAAATTTTACTTCCCTTCTGCTATCTGGTTATAGCTGTATCATAGTGCCAGGGGGAGTTCAGGAGGCCTACTATATGGAGCGTGGCTCTGAGGTTTATCCTTTACAACTCATTAACTTTCTGCTCAGGACACAGTTTCTAATAGTGCGTCTACTTGACATTAACTGATCAGCATCTCCTATTTTCGGGCCGTCTCATTTCCTTGTTTGGCTTTCCAGGAGACATGCAAGAAATATGTACTCTAACTATTATTTCTCGAAACCACATTTTTGATCTCTTGAGTTTTGATAAGCTGATGCTTTCTAGTGTTGTGGTGATCTTTTTACAGTGTAATACTATTGTCCTAGTTTACAGCAATCCTTGGCAATACCTCTCCTAGGGAAAAACACTGTTAGCAAAAATGGTATTGAAACAGAAAAAATAGGACGCGAGAAAAAAATTACCAAGAAAAAGGAATTGTTTTGGTGTTTAGCAGCATCAGTTGATCTTAGAAAGCATCATCTTGAACTTTTATAATTTGCAGCTGTATTTCTTTAAACATTGGATATATAATCTTTGACCAGATTGCACTAGCTCATGTGTGGCAAAGAAGAGTATTTAGTTATTCTATCCATTTCTTTTGTCAGAGGTGGTTTAGGGGGTTGTGTTGGCGGTACAGGGCCCTGGTAGATATGTGAGAGAATTGAAATAAGTTCTTTCCTTCTGTTCTATCCACATTGACCTACCTCCAGTGGCTCAATTTTCTGCTTTTTAATGCACAGATTGCCTTTCTTCAAAAAAGAAAGGGATTTGTACGTATTGCTATCGAGACGGGCAAACCTCTGGTTCCTGTTTTCTGCTTCGGTCAGGTATACTTTTTCCCGTTGTTTGTTTATGTTGGTATGAAAATGCTTATTTATCTGTGCAGGACTAGCCGATAATCAGCTGCCAAAACTCATTGTGTAACATTTACATATTAATATATCTATATCTTGAAATGCAATCAGGCTTTCCCTATTGATTACTGCTTTTCATGTTTTGTCGACTTTATGGGCAAATATTTTATGTTTTCTAAGATATTATCTATGTTCTATATGATGCTTGCTTCTGCGTATATGTCACGTTATATATTAAATCCTAAACTATTACAATAACTAGGTTCAATAGCACTTAGGCTAGCATCGTGACACTGCCGTAAAGGACCGTTGGCGCGCCTTTGGTCACCATGATGCCGTAGTTGTGTTCTTGAGAGTTCTGATGTTTGAAAGACCTTTCTGCGCATCTAACTCTCGTAAAATAAGACCAGGATCATGTGACAAAAATCTAGAATGGCATGCCAAAATGTTTAGAATGCTTATGGATGGGACCGTATGAAGCTAGACTTCACGGGATTAAAGCCTGCAAACTTGTGAACTAAAATCAAGCATAAGCTACATAACACACCATTGGCTTCTCTATTTAATGAAATGTGAGGTAACATGTGAAGAAATGACCTCAATGCACTTATAGGTTGTAAAAAGCAGATGGAAATAAAAATCAAAACGAGGATTTGTTGGAATCAAAATTAATTTTTGCCCGAGTGTAAGTGCAAAATCTAAGTGTCACACTTCGCACCATGTAGCCTTTTTTTTGCATATATCTATACAGATAGTATGAATACCCTGAAAGTTCGTTTCATTTTTTGAATCAACTCAATGAACCTATTGCTCCTATTAATTTACTTTGTATATTCATTACTTCCTATTAATTACTTTTGTATTTTATAAATTCATTTTAGTTATTTTCGTCTGTTTCTCTCCACAATGTAATTTACTTGCTAAAACACACTCTTGTGGTAACATCGGAAAAAACCGGGAGAATCGAAGAGACACCATAACTTTTATCTCTATATTGATTATATCTCTATCTCTATTCTGAATGCATGGCCGCTCCTTCGAAATTTCTGACATCTCTATGATAAGATTATTCTTGATGGTATTTTTCTAAATGAATATTGTTATTATCTTAAATTTTAATTTGATCATATCTTTTGTTAATAATTTGAGTTTAGAAATTACAAATTAACATTACAAAGTTCCAAAAATTGTGAGAAGATTTAAACTCATATCATTGATGTTGAACATTGTGATACTATTAACTTATGAAATTACTTTGACATTAAATTGAAAATAATAAGTTTAATTTCTTTATGGTGTGGATATTGAAAATTAATACCCATCATAAGAAACTTCTATCAGGATTTTGTGCTTATTGTTGATGTATCTCATTTTGTTTGAATCAGTGATTTTTTTTTTTTTTTTACTTTTATATATAAATTTAATATAACTCATGGTTTACATCACTTTTTTTCTTTACTATTTTATTTTTATAAAATTCATTAATGAAATAATTAAGTATAATTGTCTTTCATTAATACTGTAAAAGAAAATTTGGATATCAGCAAATAACAATATAACATATAGTGTTTTATAGTATTTTACGGTTAATAGATTATTTGATCAAAACGTACTGATACATTTAAGTTCTGATAGACAAGTTTAATTATTCACGAATTTAAGATGAATCGTAAAAGAATTATACTAATGGACAGTTAGCTAGTTAGGTTAGGTAAGTAGTCTTGAAAACTAAATATTATGTCCAAAAACTCAAAACATAATAACATGTTTACATTCATATAATATGATTCTCCTAAAATATTTTGAAATTATCAATATTCTTCTGCCGACAAATGTAAGATATAAAATTATACCTAAAGATTACATAGAACTTATTAATGAAAAGAATTTAACTACCAAAGAAAAATTGGCAAGCAAGGTTAAGAAATTATTCTTAAAAGCAAGTATAAATTTCAAGAATATATCTTTATATGCGGTATCTTTTGCCTCATTGTAATACATTGTGTAATATATGAGACGGACGATCAATAATACAACCTTTAATATTGAATGATTAAAATAAGTATATTTATATATGAGTTTATAAATTTTAAATCATAATTATAAAAATTTATGAAATTTATCTATGAATTGGAAGAATAACAATATTCCTATAAAATATCTATGAAAAGTATATTAACCAATATAGTTCAAATTAGCAATAATAATAATGAATATGCTTGATTATAATAGTCAAAACATCTTCTAATTGTTGACTTATATTTCACACTAATTTTATGCATGTAATATTCTTTAAAATTATTTGCAACACGCTATGTTTTTCTAGTTCAATAAAGATTACAATGATACCTGATTGTTTAAAATATCATTAAATTATTTGTCATTCCATAATGGTTTTCGGCCCTTTTCCAGATGCCTGATATTAGTTAATGTCTGATTGTTTCATTATACAGTCTGATGTGTACAAGTGGTGGAAGCCTAGTTGGAAAATTTACAGGGAATTCTCTCGAGCTATTAGATTCGCACCAATCGTTTTCTGGGGTGTACTAGGGTATGTTCTAATTTAGAAGATTGTACTACTGGTTTTATGATATTCTCTCTGTGTCTTTCAGCTTCTTGCATAGCTTCTTTGAATAGATAACTGATGTTGAAAACAGATAACTGTAGTTGAAAACACAATTTTGTTCGACATCAAGCAACATTGCTAAAACACAATTACTGATGTTGGAGATCTTACGGGGCAGAGTTGAATACTTTAAAGAGTGCTCATTTATACTAATATTCAAATTCATTTGGTTCTTTTGCAGTTTACCTGTACCTTTTAGGCGTCCGATACATGTGGTAGTTGGTCGACCGATTCTGCTCAAGAAAAATCCACAACCATCTGAGGAAGAGGTATGCTTTGTATGACCCGTTATGCATATAATCTTCATTTTGGCAAATGTTATGAGGTAGATTGGCTCTTGCTTCAATTATGCTGCAAATCCTCCTTCGAATAAAGGGCAACAAATAGGAGTCTACAGGTTATATGTACTAGGGAATGGGAATAAAGGGCAACAAATAGGAATCTACAGGAACCATGGGAACAATTCGTCAAAGGCTCAACCACTAATATATAGCATTCCTCGAATAACCATCCATTCTATAAGCTTTCTTGAAGAACTTCCTTCTAGTGTTTACTGTATTTCAGGACTTCGTCAATGAAATTGGAAATTCCCTTTTTGAATATTGCTGTTGTCTATTGCATTTAGTAAGGGAGATTACAAACATAGGATCTATGTTGGAAAATTAGATTACAGAATTCTAGAAATCAAAAATATTATTGGAACAAAAGTGAAAATACAGAAAGTCGAGTACTAAAATCCCTAAAATCTTGGATATTGTCAACTTTCCGCCTTCCTCGGAAGCTGGTGAATACAAAAATTATCATTCCCCGCTTGGCCAGATTTGAGTAGAGTGGGTTTTCAATAATGCTTCAGTGAGTACATTGACTTTTGCAACTTCTATAGTCGAAATTGTTTTGCCCAAGCAATCAAGTCAAGTCTATGATTCTTAAATTCTAAGCTGATTGGTCTTTGGATGAGATGATTTGTATAGACCAACCTTATAAGGGGGGAAAAGGATTTTATCACTCGTCTCCGATGCCACACCATTTTAGTAGCATGTAGGTCAAAATGCTCTCTTTATGTTAATCTACGATAGAAATACCTTTTTTTTTTTTAAACGAAATATTAGCTGGTTCTTGCAAACATTAGGTCCATGGATGATTGTATGTGTTTGAGATGACCCTTGCGACTAGACAAGCCACTTCTGTCAGAGACAGGTTGAGATCTTCGGGCGAAGTGACAAAATATGCTAACGTTCTTACATCTTTAATCATGATTCATAGTACCTCTCATATAAGAAATTTTCCTGAATTTGCATGATTGGCATAAATATGAAATTAAGACAGATAACTGTTGCATCACGTTCATGGACATACCGTACATTTCAAAAGGATACTTCTAGTTCTGCTTTCTTATAGCTGTTTGCCTCCGTTGTTAAAATTCTGATGTCATCAAGGCTCACTCTTTCCTTTTTCTCCTAACCTTGGATTCTTGCTAGGTTGCCGAAGTCCATGCCCAGTTTGTTGAAGGACTTAAAAGTCTGTTCGAAAGGCATAAAACGAGGGTCGGCTGCGCTGACCTACCGCTTAGAATCCTCTAGTAGTTTCAGATTCTTCTATTAGTCATTTATTGTTGTACATTTGATGGTACTGTGTAATATTTGAGGTGCCTAAGCACCGGTCCTAGTGTTCTTTAGTGTGAAGATCCAGAATTTCGGCCTCATCTACCACGGTGAAAAGTTCGGGTAATTTTGGGTCTTTGGTACTCAAAAAGCTTCGTGATCCCTTGTAAGCAGTTGGACAATAATTATCAATATATCAAACATTACAAGAGTCATCAAAAGATGATGACCATTTGACAAATGACGTTTTGAATTGATCATATGTAAGCTTTTACTTAAGCAGGACCTGGGGGTGTTCAACAAATTCATAGGGCTGCCTCAATCAATTGGTCCAACTCACATCGATCCACAATTGGCAGATTAAGAATGGATTAGGTTAGTAAAAAAAGCCTGTGTTTTAGTAATTGGGTTTGATTTTATATTTGCTTGCATAGGTCGACTGCAATAATAATATTAAGAACACCACCACCACCACCAATAATAAATATACTACTATCCTTATGTGTATAACTAAAGTTTGGATGATACAAAATTAATATTCAAGAAAATAATAATATTTATGATAATTTTTATGGTATTTGATGCATGCTAAAATAGTATGGGTTCAATGGATATGGACTATCATTCAAAATTTGGGCTGAAGTGTCTGCGGGCTTTGAGGAGAGGACCTACAAAAAATATATTAGCACTCTGACGTCCAAGTTAATTTCAGAATTATGATAAAATGAAGCCAAAATAATAGATAAATTCGAATGAAATTGAGATATGGTGAATGAGATTGATAAAAAATGCAAGAACAAGTAGTAATGTGATTTGTTGGAAATTTGATGATTTATTCTGTATAACAAGTGTATGGTGTACACTTAACTTTTAGATTAGTTGATTCCTAATTTATAGGGATGATCCCAAATTTATTGAGATTGATTTAAAGGTCAAACTTTCCTAATTAGGCTCACTTTTTATAAATACTAGCATTGTACTTGCTCATTAAGAGATATAAAAAAGAATTTATTGCAGGTCTCAACACAGAATTTGATTAGATCCGTATATAGTTGCTAGGAAGGGACACTTTGCCCTCTCTACTGAAACTTCGCAATAATACTTGTTGAGGAGAGTCAAAGAACAATTATGTTAGATTCTCATATGTTAAGAGAGTTCAGCTATGATCTCCAAAAGGTTCCGGAGTGAAACCAATCAAGGGCAGAATGCCAGATCTGAGAATAAGAAAGTAGAGTACTCTAAGCTATTAAACTGAGAAGAAATGTGGTGTTTGTATGGTAAGAAGCCATATCATACGATGGAGAACTATTTTAAACTTCATGGAAAAACACAAGTTTTAGTTGGAATGCTAGACTTAAACTTCAATAAAGAGACCAAACACACTTCACAAATGGAGAAGGATCTACTAAGAAAAACTAACTTTGAAGAGTGATGAAATTGGACTTAAGGAATCTTCTTAATTCCATGAGCGAACCTTCCAGGACATGTTCGTTAGCTCAATCAAGTTAGTGTCTTGTTTCTTATTCTTTTAGTGCCTCTGATTCACCTCTTTCTAGCTCCTGGATCATAGACTCTGGAACAACAAATCACATGACACATACCCCTATCAGGTGTTTTTACATATAATCCATGTTTTGGAAACATAAATGTTAGCGTTGCACATGGCTTACTTGTGACTGTTGCTGGACAAGGACCAATAAATTTAACCCTTCTCTTTCTTTAAAAAATGTATTGCATGTTCCTAAGTTGTCCACTAACCTTTATCCATTCATCAAATAACCAAGGACTTAGACCACAAAATCACATTTTTCCTACACATTGCATTTTAGGATTAGGTAACGGAGAGGACGATTGGATTTTCTAAGGAAAGGATTGGGCTCTATTATCTTGAGGAAGTGAGTTCACTAAAAGATCAACAATCTCTTTCATGCTCATTAGAAGAAAAAAATTCCTCCAGTAAAAATGAAATTTGGCTTCATTACTTCTGCTTTGGACATCAACCTTTCATTTGACTGAAAACCATGTTTCCAACTCTTTTAAAAAATGTTAATGTTAACAACTTCCATTGTGATACTTGTGAAATTTCCAAACATCATCGTGTCATTCCATTAAGCAATACAGGGCCTCAAAACCTTTCTCTTTGATGCATACTGATATTTGGGGTCCATTCAAAATTCCTAACATTTCAGGTGCTAGATGGTTTGTGTCTCTTATTGATGATTGTACAAGAACAACTTGGTTACATCTCATGAAAGAAAAGTCTGAAATAATTATTATTTTTCCATGTTTTCACAAATGATAAGCACACAATTTGGAGCTTCTATTAAAAGAGTTAGATCTGATAATGCAAAAGAGAACTTTAACCAAAGTCTCTCATCTTTCTTTAAAGAGGAAGGAATTATCCGTGAGTTTAATGTGTTAATACAACCCAACAAAATGAGGTTGCTGAACGCAAAAATAGACATTTACTCAATGTTACACGTGCACTACTGTTTCATAACAATGTTCCAAAATGCTTTAGGGGAGGGCTGTTTTACATCAACATACTTAATAACTGGAATGCCGTCTAGGGTGTTAGGATATCAGAGTTCTATAGCTGTGTTGTATAGTTTTCACCTTGATTTTAGTGGCTATTGCATGTTACCACCTAAAGTGTTTGGTTATGTCGCATTTGTTCATGTTCATTCTCACAATAAGGGGCAACTTGATCCAATAGCTTTAGATGTGTGTTTTTGGAATACTCAAACACCAAAAAAGGTTACAAGACTTACCATTGTACTTCTAAAAAATTTTCACTTCTACGAATGCAACTTTTCTTGAAAAATGAGTCTTTTTTTAGAGGAATCCTTCCCTACAAGAGTCAGTTTCCAAAAAAGATAATGATGACATAATGGAGTTTCTTAAATTTGACAGTCTTATGAAAAGTGGTCCTTTAACTTCGCTAAAGAAATCTATCTCTATAAACCTTTAAAATCTCCTCGAAACTCCTACAACTCTTCTGAAACGGAACCTGAACTTATTTATGAGATTCAATTGAAAAATCAACAACCTAGTGTGAAATCTATTGCGCCGCCACAAGTCTACTCAAGAAAGAGAGTTTCCATTTCTGCACCTATGCAAATTCATGAATTCGAACCAGGTACTACATTTGTCTCTTCTCCTTCATCTATTGACAGTGAGCATGCTTTCCACGACCCTATTGAATTAGATTTACCAATTGCACTTAGAAAAGGGACCCGAAAATGCACACAACATCCAATTTCTAACATTATGTCATTTCACATTTCTGTCTCCACAACACAGGAGCTTCCTCACCACCTTAAATTCTATTAGCATTCCTCGAACACTACAAGAGGCTCCCAAGGATAAAAACTGGGTAGAAGCTATGAGAGAGAAAATGCATGCATTAGAGGAAAATAAAACATGGAAAATTGTTAGTTTACTTGATGGAAAAAAATCAGTAGGGTGTAAGTGGGTGTTTACATTAAAATATAAAGTTGATGGGTCATTGTAGAGATACAAAACTAGGTTGGTGGCAAAAAGCTATACTCAAACCTATGGAGTAGATTATCAAGAAACTTTTACACCAGTAGCCAAAATGAATACATTGCGTGTATTATTGTCTGTAGTTGTTAATTTTGGTTGGTCTTCGCAATAATTTGATGTTAAAAATATTTTTTTTGCATGGGGACCTAGAGGAGGAGGTATATTGGATCCTCCTCCAGGATTTGATGAAATTTTAGTGGCACTAAAATGTGCAGATTGAAGAATGCACTATATAGCTTAAAACAGTCGCCCAACGCATGGTTTAGGAGATTTAATAAAGCCACGCTATCAACGAGATATACACAAAGACAATGAGACCATACTCTCTTTGTAAAGCATTCAGCCACAGGTGAAGTTACAAATACTGCTTGTCTATGTGGATGTCATTATGTAACAGGAAATGATCCAATAGAAACGGTCTCCCTTCGGAAATGGTTGGCTTTAAGTTTGAGATTAAGGAACTTGGAAAGTTGAAATATTTTTTGGGCATTGAAATTGCATATTCTAAGCACAACATCTTTCATTCTCAAGGGAAGTATGTTTGGATCTTCTCAAGGAAACTGGAACATTGGTTGTAAGACAGCTAGCACACCTATTGAACCTAACTATTAGATGGTTGGAAATAAAGATGATACTACAGTAGAAAAAGGAAGATATGAGAGATTAGTTGGGAAATTGATCTATTTATCCCACTCTAGACTAGATATAGCTTATGCAGTAAGCATTGTAAGTCAATTCATGCATGATCCTAAAGAAAGACACTTGCAAGCAGTCTATAGGATTCTACATTACCTAAAGGCCGCACCAGGGAGAGGGATCTTAATCAAGAAGGGTAAAGAGCTTACTTTAGAAGCTCATACAGATGAAGACTATGCTGGTTCTATGATAGATAGGAGATCTACATCAGGCTACTGTACTTTTCTTAGAGGTATTCTTGTAACATGGAAGGGTAAAAAATAGCCGGTGGCTGCAGTGTTGAGGCTGAGTTTAGAGCTATGGCACATGGAATTTGAACTTGTTTGCCTGAAAATCATTCTTGATGATATTAGAGTCAAAAGGAAAGGACCAATGAAACTCTAGTGTGATAAAAATATGCCATCAACATTGCAAATAATCCAGTGCAACATGATCGCATTAAACACATTGAAGTTGATAGGCTCTTCATAAAGGAAAAATTGGATAGTGGCTTAATTAGCACACTTTAGATGCCATCAAGTAATTAGTTAGCAGATGTTCTAACAAAAGGGCTGCCAACTTGAAGATTTCAAGAACTTACAAACAAGCTAGGAACATAAAATATCTATTCACCAGCTTAAGGGGATGTGGTCCTAGGTAGCTGTTGACACATAGGTCAACTTGGGGCCTTGTTGGAGTGTGGGCTGCCACATGTATATTTTGGGTTGGACGCGTTATGGGGCCTTAACCATGGTCCGGGCCGTGGGAGGTTTTGAGCCCCCTTCCCTCTTCCTGGGTTACCTGGGCTATCCGGGCTTGTCTGGTTAAGTTGTGGGCTTGGAATACCCGAGGCACCCATGTTATCTTGGGCTAGGCCGCCCCAAGCATACACATCAATATTATATAATATATTTATCTTCTAAATTATGAATGTGTGGATGATTTGTCATATTTTATGTTTGTTCCTTGCTTCGTGATGTCAATTACATCGTTTCATGTAATAATAAAATTTTAAATTTATGCATCCAAATAAGTAATTTTGTAATTAGTTTTTGTAATAATAGTTGTAATTAGTAATATAGTTGAATAAGAATAAAATTCTAATAGAAAATTAATAATAATAATAAAGACTTTTACTCACAACTAATATCTAATTAGATAAAATTAAGGTATAATTACACTCCCTTCCCTGGTGTTTGGTGTAGTTACATATAAATTCTATGTGATTTTGAAAAATTACATCTAACACCAGCAAAGTTTGCTTTCTTCTAACAAATAAGTCCCCCCATCAGTCAAATTATCTTTTTTTGTTGATATTAATAAAAATAATAATAAAAATTTAAATTTACTTCTGATTGCCTTATTACTGACTTATTGCAGGTCAAATAATTTTTTTGTGATCAAATTACCCTCATACGTCTTCATGAGTTAATGGATGTGAGGGGGTATATCGTCACTATTATTAGGGTAGTTCAGTCTGACAAAATTATTTGACCTGCAATAAGTCATTAATAAGTCAATCGAGGGTAAATATAAATTTTTATTTAATTTTTCTATTAATATCAATAAATTTAGTGTATTTTAACTGGAGGGGGGGGGGTTCTAAAGCAGCTAACCAATCTGGATTGTTTCTTTCAAAGTATCCAGACCGATCTTCTATTTTTTTCAAGTTGGTTCTAGGTGCGGTTCAAGAAGGAAAGATAGGTTTGAGGACAGTTGGTCAACTCGAATGAAAGACAATTCTAAATCCGCTTTGTCTACGAACAAGAAATCTATAAATAATGCAACCATGAATCTCATGGAGAGTTCGATCCTCGTTCAGGATGAACGCTGGCGCCATACTTAACACATGCGAGTCGGATGGGAAGTGGTGTTTCTAGTGGCAGATGGGTGAGTAATTTCATAAGAACCTACCCTTGGGAGAGCAAGCCCAATTGATCAGCGCAAGAGAAATAGCTCAGTGGAAAGGGGAGTCTAGCTTCAGAGAGCGATGCTGAAAACATTAAACGAGATGCATCCCCTCTTAGTTCAGTTCAGGAGAACGTGGGTCTCCAAAACCCAATGTCGTAGGTTCAAATCCTATAGAGCGTGATTTTCTTTTTGTCGATCAAATTAGACTGAAATGGATTCAGTCACTTGCACAACAATTAAAATTTGACCTCCAGTAGATTAAATAAAAGAGCACGAAAGGATTTTATCCAAACATTAATCCACTTGGTTTTAAATTTGAGAAAGGTGATTTAGGTGTTAGACAAAAGCAAATCTCAGGAATGGTAGATGTAATTTCTCAAACTACAGGGAGTTTATGCGTATTGATATCAAATCTCAAGGGAGTGGAGTGTAATTGTTCCTAAAATTAATTAAAATATTAATATTAACTTGAAAATTTATATAAACTATATAATTAGGAGAATATACAACTTAGAAATTTGTAAAGCATGTTTTTGAAAGGAACCAAAGCAATCTACGGAACAATAAATCCTTATTTTTATTGTTTGTTCCTGTAACGTGATCATTAAAGTAAGTAATATTTATTGAGAACGTAAAAGTAGTATTGATACTTGATAATAAACATTAATCTTCTATTAAAATGTACCAAGTAAAAAGATTAAATATGTATACTTATTTTACTTTAATGTATTTTTATATTGTGAAGTATATGATGCACATACTTTATTTTTGAATCTATCAAGTAAAAGAAATTAAATAAGTATACTTATTTTACTTTAATGTACTTTTATTGTGAAGTATATGATGCACGTAGTTTATTTTTGTATCCATTACTTCTCTATATTTAATAAATCACTATATATTTTTATTAATAAGTTTTAGTCATTGTATATCCTACACACGCATACATATATATTACACGCGCGTCTTTTTGTGTACTTATTGTGTATGTATATAATTATCTTAGTTTGGATTTACTTATATGAATTGATATTTGCTTATATTAAAAAAATTCATATATTGCATGTAGAAAAATTAACTTTTATAATATAAAAATAATAAATAAAGCAGAAATAATTATTCTTTTCAACTGTATGCTTTTATTTTGTAAATAATAATACTTTTTAAGTTTAAATTAGCAAAATTTATTTATTGATTTATCTTACTATTAAATCTAAGAAATTTTATTGGGATAATACGAGTCATGTGGAATGCACGTGCTTTTTACTAGTATGTATAAATATATATTTAAGATTAATTAGTTAATTAATTCTTAGTTATTGATAATTTTTCATATTTTTTTTTGTGCCATTGATAAATGCAAGGACTTGAATTTCAAATAATGTTTGTATAATATTCGGGTGGCCACTTCCCTGCTTAATTTTGACAATCTTATTCATCAAACATTGATAAAGTTTCTATATTTATTGTTATTCTTCTATAATAAATATATAGCCATGTATATTTTACACATTGTAATTGATATCTCATATTTTTATATTTTTGCTAGTTATCATTATAGAAAAATGCATTTATTATGACAAATAATTAAAATAAAAGCCTAAGTTATCACAAAATAATAATATGAATATATAAATGATTGATTATGTACTAAAAACCACAAAACTCACTCCAACTCAATTAAACCACAAAGCATGATTTGATGATTGTCGAATTATTTATAAATTATCTAAATTGACCCAACTCATACTGCAAATCAAGTCCTGGCCGAAGAAGAGCGGAAATGGCGAGGGGACCCGGTCATTTGGACTGAAGTGCCGCCCCAGATAAAAACCTCAGGATCCGCACCCCGTACTGCCCATTCAAAAAGCCGCCTGAATAGCCAAGGTGGAATGACCACCCCACCTAAATCAAACTTCATATCATATATGCTCAGCGACTCATAAAAAAGTCTCTACAATAATTATGCATAACATGAAAATGCCTTAATAAATTATAATAAGTTTTTATACTATATTTATATTTGTATTATTTTCTCATTCTTAATAATTTGTGCATAATTTTTTTTTATTTAAATTGATAAAAGGATATTGAAGTTTTAAAACTACTTTAAATCACTTTTTCTCTTGGTGTTCCATCTCTTTTTCCCCTTTTTTTAACCCTTCAATGGTCTTATAATTCATTTAATGTAAATTTATATTCTTGCTTTATTTTTATTATTTTCTTAATAAATAATTTTATTTTAGGTTTATGTACTTCAATATAGTATTTTTTTTCATCTAAGTGAATAATATAGTACAAATAATAGATTCAACTATTTTTATTTTTATTTTTATATAGAATTAGATATATGCATAATTAAATAAGAGTTCAAATTTAATATAATAATATGTTAATAACTAGTATTACATACCCGTATATAAATATTAAAAATTATAAAAAAATTAATTGGGGTGAGTCAGGGCGGGTTCGGGATAAAATCCAAAACCAGCTACAAAGCTGACTGGGTTTATATTTTTTGAGCCCAAACCCATTGCTAAAGAACCTGAATCCGCCCCAAATGGTGTTTGATAGTTTGTCCATATAAATTTCATGTCCCACATGAAATAATTAATTAAATTTTCAATACTTAATAAAGAGTTATCCAATTAAATGTTTAAAATAAAAAAACGGAGGGAATAATTAAAGAAGGGAATTTATGTATATATATATATATATATATATTATTTAATATATAAATTCACTTGGCACTTGGACACGTGTGTGTGCACCTGTATCCTATGAAATAAAATAATATTTTATTTTATTTTATTTTCAGAAAATTATGTTTTATAATTATTTTAATCTCTTATAAAAGTTACAAATAATAAAAAAATTCTACTGCAATAAGATGATTTTGTTGGAAATATAAAACTTAAGGTTGCAACTTTTCCAAAAGCATCTGATCAGGAAAAATATGTCTTTATTGAAACAATGTGACTTTTGGATTGAAGAGATGCAAAAGAATGGTTGCATGCTTTCTGAAAAGGTGTTTGAATATCTATAAAAAGATGAAATCAAGTGCTAGAAAAAACACTTTATTTTTATCAGTTCTTCACTTAATACTCTGTCTTTCGAGTTATTCTTGAAAGAAGGCTTCCAACATTGTTGTTCGACAAGCCTTGGTTGCTTTTGTCGTATCTTGGAAGTGAATTTGCTTAACTAGGCAGCAACCATATAATGAGGGCAAATTTCACTATAAGGACAGTGAAATCATGCTTCAAAATTTCTCCAATATTCATTTATCCTCAACATTCTTAAACTAAAATTTATTACTCTGTTAGTGAGATGGAGCCTAGTTCGAGTACTGGTATCAAGATGGTTAATCAAGAATTTGTGAAGTTAAACTGTTTCGATTGAACAAACTACCCGCGTTGGAAGGACAAGATGACGTTCTTGCTAACTTTTATGAAGATTGCTTATGTACTGGACGTTAATCACCCTGCTACAGAACTACAAGAAGGTAATGGTGATCAAATTAGAGCAGCACTTGCCAAACGATGAGAAGATGAATTACTATGTTGTGTCATATTTTGAATACGTTGTCTGATCGTCTGTTTGACTTGTATTCATCAATCAAGTCATCATTGAAAATCTGGAATGCTTTGGAGCAGAAATACAATAACGAAAAACAAGGCACAAATAAGTTTCTCACTATGAAGTACTTTGAATTTGCTATGCGTGATGGTATTTCTATTATTGATCAAGTGCAATTTATATTTCTAAACTTAAAGATTTAAAGATTGAAATTCCAGAGGCAATACAAGTAGGGGCAATTATTGCTAAGCTGCCTTTAAGTTGGAACAACTACAAAAAGAAGTTGTTACATTCCACAAAAGATTTTTCTGTTGATCAATTACTAAAACATCTACGAATTGGAGAGGAAATTCGAATTCGTGATAAGATGCATCGAGTGCAGCCAAATTCCAAAGTAATGCCTAATGTTCCAACAAAAGGCATGTCACATGTTATAATTGTAGAAAGAAAGGGCATATCAAGAAAGATTGTCATTTCAGAAAGAAGTAAAAGACTTTTGGAATGCCTAATGTTCAAGTGGTTGAAACTAATGTTGAAGAAATTATTGCAATGGTTTCAAAACTTGCACATTGGTATGGTCACTGAGTTGAATACGGCTACAGCAGTTAAGTCATTTGACTAGTGGTATGATTTTGGAGCTACCGTTCATGTTTGTAACGATAAGAATCAATTAAAACACTATGAAGATACTGCAGAAGGACAACAAGTTCTGATGGGAAATGCTAATACAACAATAGTTCTTGGCAAAGGAAATGTTGAAGTGTAATTCACATCTGAAAAGCAGCTGTTGTTGACTAATGTTCTTCACGTTTCAGAAATTCGTAAGAATTTGGTGTTTGCTGTTATCTTGTCAAAGAAAGGCTTGAAGACAGTGGTTGAGGCTGATAAACTAATTGTGACAAAGAATGGCGAATTTGTTGGAAATGGATACTATTGTGATGGAATACTCAAACTATGTACTACTATGAATGTTATGAATAAAATTAATAATTTTGCTTATTTTTTCGAGTGTCCTTTATCTTCTTTTATGGCATAAAAGATTAGCTCATGTGAATTTTTGTTATTTAAGTTTTATGAATAAGCATTGTTTAATTACCTATGATAAATTAGAAAATAAAAAATATGAAATATGTGTTCAAGCAAAAATGTGTAAGAAACCTTTTTTCGAAGTCTGAAAGAAATACTACTTTGTTGGAAATCGTACAGACTGATATATGTGAATTAAACGAAATCCTAACTCGTGGAGGAAATAGATATTTTATAACATTCATTGATGATTGTTCTCGTTTTACATCTCTTTATTTAATAAAACATAAAGATGAGGCTTTTGATAAATTTAAATAATACAAATCAATTGTTGAAAATCAAAAGGAAAAGAAAATTAAAATTCTTCGAAGTGATCGAGGAGGAGAATATTTTTTAAAGATTTTTGCTCGTATTGTGAAAAGGCAAAATTACATTTTTAGTCCTGTAACTTTAGGTCATTAGCGCTTTTCGTCCTGTAACTTTCTTGGTTTACACATTTAGTCCTTTTTTTGGCAATTTTAGTCCTGTGCTTAATAAATTTAGTCCTTTTTTGTCAGATTTAGTCCTGCAATTACAATTTTGGTCCTCCGTTAAATTTTTCGGCCAACCCATTTGACCGGAATGCCATGTCAGGCAACACGTCAGCTGTTGGAATGCCACGCAAGCCATTAGGCAAAATTATATTTTTAGTCCTGTAACTTTCTTGATTTACACATTTAGTCATTTTTTGGCATTTTTAGTCCTGTACTTCACAGATTTAGTCCTTTTTTGGTAGATTTAGTCCTGCAATTACAATTTTGGTCCTCCATTAAAGTTTTCGGCTAACCCGTTTGGCCGGAATGCCACGTCAGGTAACACTAGCTGGTGGAATGCCACGCGAGCCATTGTTTTATGGATTTTAAACCAACAACGGAAAGAAATCTTCCCCAAATCAAACCCTAACTCCTTCATTTTCCGCTTCGAAAGAACAGGAAAAAATTGGATGCAATTATTGTCTTCTTGAACCAAAAAGCGAGCTCGAACTTCTAATTTGACTCATCCTTTTGGTTTCTTTAATCGACAGAGATTTTATATATATTAACACCATCCAAGTCAAATTAGAAGTTCGAGCTCGCTTTTTGGTTCAAGAAGACAATAACTACATCCAATTTTTTCCTGTTCTTTCGAAGCAAAAAATGAAGGAGTTAGGGTTTGATTTGAGGAAGATTTCTTCCCGTTGCTAGTTTTAAAATCCATAAAACAATGGCTCGCGTGGCATTCCACCAGCTAGAGTTACCTGACGTGGCATTCCGGCCAAATGGATTAGTCAAAAAATTTAATGGAGGACCAAAATTATAATTACAGGACTAAATCTACCAAAAAAGGACTAAATCTGTGAAGTACAGGACTAAAATTGCTAAAAAAGGACTAAAGGTGTAAATCAATAAAGTTATAGGACTAAAAATGTAATTTTGCCCAATGGCTCGCGTGGCATTCCAGCCGCTGACGTGGCATTCCGGCCAAACGGGTTGGTCGAAAAATTTAACGGAGGACCAAAATTATAATTGCAGGACTAAATCTGACAAAAAAGGACTAAATTTGTTAAGTACAGGACTAAAATTGCCAAAAAAAGGACTAAATGTATAAACCAAGAAAGTTACAGGACGAAAAGCGCTAAAGGCCTAAAGTTACAGGACTAAAAATATAATTTTGCCTTGTGAAAATAATGAGATTATACATCATAATAGTGCACCATATACTCCACAACAAAACGGCTTTACAGAAAGAAAAAACAGAATATTAGTTAATATGACTAACGACATGCTTTTAAATGCAAATTTGCCTAAAAACTTGTGGAGTGAAACTTTATTAATGGCTTGTCCTGTGCACAATAGGATACCTTCTAAGAAATTCAAGATTTCTCCATATGAGATATGGAATGGTCGTAAATCAAATCTGAATTATCTTAAAGTTTGGGGTTGCTTGACTTTTTATAGAGTTTCTGATCCTAAGAGAACAAAATTAGGACCAAGAGCTATAAAAGTGTATTTGTGGGTTATGCTGAAAATTCAAAAGCTTATACACTTTTGGACTTGGATTCAAATATAACTACAGAATCAAGAGATGTAGAACTTTTAGAAAATAAATTCACTGAAGATTTTGTTATTATTCAACCTACTCAAGCACCGGTGATAGATCCTGAGATGAACAATAATAGCGTACTAATTGATGCTCCTACTGAACTTAGAAGGAGCCAAAGGCCTACAAAAGCAAAGAAGTTAGATCCTGATTTCTTATACTTCATTGTTGAAGGTGACATAAATATTCTACTTAATAAGATATCGGTTCTACTAACCGTAGAAGGTGATCCTAAGACATTAACTGAAGCAATGACTTGAAGAGATGTTGCTTTTTGAAAGGAGGCAGCCAATGATGAAATGGACTCACTGTTAGCAAATAATACTTGGGTTCTAACAAACTTACCTCTTGGTTCAAAAGTCATAGGATGTAAATGGGTATTTAGAAGAAAGTACAATACCGATGGATCTATTCAAACATTCAAAGCAAGATTAGTGGCTAAAGACTTTAAACAAAAGGAAGGTGTGGATTACTTTGACACTTATGCACCAGTAGCTTGAATAGCATCCATTAAAGTACTTAGCTCTAGCTTCAATTTATAAATAAATGTCATCAAATGGATGTAAAGACGGAACTTTTAAATGGTGAATTAAGTGAAGAAGTATATATGGAACAACCCGAAGGGTTCGTTCTACCCAGAAATGAAACTAAAGTTTGTAAATTAGTAAAATCCTTGTATGGATTAAAACAAACACCAAACCAGTGGCACGAAAAGTTTGATACCATAATATTATCTTTCCGATTTAGGCATAATACAGTTGATAAATGCATTTATTAAAAATTTAATGATGATTACAGTGTTATTTTTTGTTTGTATGTCGATGATATGTTAATCATTGGAACTAATATGCATGGTGTAAATGAAACCAAAGAGTATCAATGTTCTCAATTTAAAATGGAAGACTTAGGTGAAGTAGATACTATTTTGGGTATCAAAGTGAAAACACATAGTGGGGGTTTTGCTTTAAGCCAATCTCATTATACAGAAAAAATATTAAATAAGTTTAAACATTTGAATATTAAAGCAGTCAGTACCCTTATGATGTTTCTTGTCCACTCGTGGAAAATACGAGTAGAACGGTTGCACAATTAGAACATGCTAGTGCAATTGGAAGTCTAATGTATGCTATGCATTGTAGTAGGCCAGACATTGCCTTTGTTGTTTGTAATCCTAGTATTGAACATTGGAAAGGCATTAGAAGAGTCTTTGGATATCTCAAAGGAATTGCGAATTTGGGATTCCTCTATAATATATTTCCAGCAGTACTAGAGAGTTATTCCGATGCTAGTTGGATAACTAGTATTGGAAATAATAAGTCCACATCTGGGTGGTCTTGTATTCTTGTTGGAGGAGCAGTTGCATGGGCTTCTAAGAAACAAAACCTGTTCAACACATTCTACAATGGAAGCCGAATTTGTTGCATTGGCAGCAACAAGCAAAGAGGCTGAATAGCTAAAGAATTTGTTATTAGATATTAAGTTGTGGCCACAACCAATGCTAGCCATCTCTTTATTGTGTGATATCACGATAGCTATGTCTAGAGCCCTTGATAAATTATATAAAGGGAAAACTAGACACATTAACCTAGGGCATGGTTGTATAAGGGATTTAATATGAGTAGGTGTACTTACCATAACCTTTGTGAGATCACATAGCGGATCCATTGACAAAAGGCCTGTCAAGAGAGTTGGTAAAAAAACACCGGTATTGAAATGGGTTTAAAACCCTTTATTATAAATCACCAGTAGTAGGATCCCAACCTTTCCAATTAACATTATTGTTGTTCGAAAGGTTTAAAGGGTAACAACAAACTACTGATAAGTGATTAAAGTTAACTCGAGATATATATGTATCTACGAGTTGTGAATGAGGAGGTTGAGTTGAATAACTCTTAATGAAGTAAGTATTGATACTTTTAGGTATGAAAAGACTTCACCTAAGTGAACACAAGGAGTGGTGCCGCTTCTAGTAAAAGTTCTGAAAACTTTTATAAGTGTTGATGACTCTAAGATGAAAGCGCAATGCCATATATGTGCTTAAACTTGTTTATGTGAACTTCTCCAAAAACGAGTAAAGATTATGTGTGTAATATTTCAAGTTAGACTTTAGAAATTTTGGTTTTAAGTTTATGCTACCATTAATTTAGTCTAAAATCTAAAATATTTACACTAATTGAAAGTTTAAATCGAAAGAAACTTTCTTGAATGCATAAATCTGGATATTAAGTGAAAGTGATATGTCCAAGCTAAGTGGGGGATTGTTGGATAGCTTGTCCACGTAAATTTCATGTGCCACATGGACTAATTAATTAAGTTTTCAATACTTAATAAATAGTTATTCAATTAAATGTTTAAAATGAAAAATGGAGGGAATAATTAAAGGAGAGAATTTATATATATATATATATATATATATATATTATTTAATATATAAATTCATTTGGCACTTGGCACGTGTATCATACGAAATAAAATAATATTTTATTTTAATTTATTTTCATAAAATTATGTTTTATAATTATATTAATCTCTTATAAAAGTTTCAAATAATAAAAATATTTTGTAATAAAATAAGATGACTTTGCTGGAAATATAAAACTTAAGGTTGCAACTTTTTCATAAGCATCTAATCAGGAAAAAGATGTCTTTATTGAAACATTGTGACTTTTGGATTGAAAAGATGCAAAGAATGGCTGCATGTTTTCTGAAAAGGTGTTTGAATATCTATAAATAGATGAAATCAAGTGCCAGAAAAAACACTTCATTTTTATCAGTTCTTCACTTAGTACTCTGTCTTTCGAGTTGTTCTTGAAAGAAGGCTTCCGAAATTGCTGTTTGACAAGCCTTGATTGGTTTTGTCGTATCCTAAAAGTGAATTTGCTTAATCCAGTAGCAACCATATAGTGCAGTGAAATCACGCTTCAAAACCTCTCTACTATTCATTTATCCTCAACAAATGGAACGGGTCCAAGGCAAGCCCTGACTTACTCGATCCGTTGTCATCTCTAAAGAAGAGTTTTAGGTCATTTTGATGGCTAATTTTGCATATCTTATCTACACCTATTATTTATTGATCTATACTAATGAATATGTACATTTATTTTGTTTTTATTTGCTAAAAGATAAATATTAGTGTTTATAATAGATATTACTTATTTTTAAAATTTAATTGCATTTATATTTAACTCCTTCAACAAGAAATACTAATAACACTTAGCAATATTAAGAGCCCAAATTTTATTATATATACATATATATATATATATATATATATATATATATATATATATTTACTACTTTGGAAGTAGAGCAATCTTTAATAATAAAAATTAAAATAAATAATAAATGTACTAATTGTCATAATAATTAAACATGTGTTTGCAGTACTGGTGTACGTATTTATCCTATTTATTGTTATTTATTCCTAAGCCTTTTTAATGAGAACTAAAAGTACTTATTAATCTATTTGATTTTAATTCTGTTATCTAAGAGAGCACTCGTAATCAAGATAGATCCAGAAATGAAAGTTTAAAGGGTTTGAGAAATTGTATGTATACATTTATAGTTCACATTGCCAACCGGTAGAAGACTAGGGGATTGGGAGTATCTCGAATGATACTGTTTTCAATATATTGGTTGATAGTAATAGGGTCCTTTATCAGAGAGATAAAAATGAATCTAATGATTGCACCATAATCCATCAAGCGAAGGATTTTATCCACGAACAATTAACTAATATTAGAAATCTTAAAAGACAATTAGAGGATGTAAAGGCTGAATATAAATCATATTAGAGGAGCGTGTGGCAAAAACTTAAACATATTTTGGTCCTTTATTAGAGATGACCGATGCCACTTGGATGACTTTTGGGTACCAAGATCGAGATAGTCCATGGGTGCTAGAAGACGTCTAAAGCGATGGAGGAACCGGGAGAGGGACATCATGGTAGTAAGCGCTCACCTAGTAGAAAAGGGGGTGAGATAGGAAACACTAAATATGAGAGAGAAAGAACTGTTTTTGTGGGTCAGGTGTTGGTCGCAAAAAGTTTGGCCTGTATTTAGGAAGCCTACAAGGATGCTTGTTTTGAACTACGTTGTACATATTGATGTTAACTTTAACGTTCATAATTGATCAGATAGAATGGTTTTGAGGGAGAAAGAACTATTTCTATAGGCTAGGAACATTAAAGTGAATGCTATTATGTAAGTAATGACCCAAAACAAGCATTCCTATAGGCTTCCTAATACAGGCAAAACTCTTCACGATAACACCTGGTCTACAAAAACAATTCTTACTCCCTCATATTTAGTGTCCCTAGTCCCATCCCTTCTTCTACTAGCTAGGCGAGTCCTCACTACAACGAAGTCCCTCTCCATGTTCCTCAACCGCCCTAGAGGTCTCTTGGCCCCCCCTAACTATATCGATCTTGGTGTCGATAGCCACCCAAGTGACAACAATCATCTCTGAGAAAAAAAGAGGTCCAAAATACATCTATGCTCCTTCGATATGCTTTGCACTCAACCTTCACCACGTCTAATTGTCTTTTAATATTTCTAATATCATTTAGTTGTTCGTGGATAAGATCCTTCTGTTGATGGATTATGGTGCAATCATCATATTCATTGTTATCTCTCTCGTAACGGACCCTATTACGGTCACCTATCCATGATACTCCCAATACACTGGTCTTAAGCCCACGGGTGATAAATAACAAGAGGGATCATCCATTTTACTATTATGGAGTCGCTAAATGGGCAACACAATTCTCACGTCCAGCATTTTATGGTACGTTACTTCTTGCAGAATCCATCCTATAAATATGTAGGATAGCACCATGTTAAACTAATAATTACATAGATAAATTCTTAAAGACATATATGTAATCTAATCCACATGCAAAAAATAGCATTATTATTTCAAACCTAGGTTCTGATACCACTTTTTTCACACCCAAGATTTGGACAAAGCACAACTTTCTGCCTCAGGACACGACACGTACTTGTACGATCTAGTGAGACTCATCCTAGAGAACCTTTATGAAAGAATCGGTATGGCCCGGGACTTCGCAAGAATGCAACGGAAGTATGAAAATAAGTATATTTAAATTTTAAATCAAAAGGAAACTAGTCCTTTAGTCCCGGGCATTTGACATTCAACAAGCATAAAACAAGCTTGAAAAAAAAACAAGTGGTTATTGTAATATAGAGTGACGGAAATGTAATCAAGAAATTTTACCTTTCTGATTTGAGAACTTTCTTCAAGCTTTTCTCCTCCAACCGTGTGCTCACGCAAAGATCAACGAGATCTCCTCTACGTCGAACACACACTACACCACAAGGTAGTCTACACCAAATCTTACTAGAGGTAAAGTGTATGTAGTATAAGAGACTTGATTATACTATTAACTTAGTATATCAAACTCAAGAGGACATTGCTCTAACTTAAAACTAGTTCAAGAAGAACAAGAATAGAAAGAAAAAGAGGGAGAAGAGAGTTGTCAATATGATAAGTGTGAGAGTAGTGTTGTCTTTTGTATCATATACAAAAATGGCATATTCACAAACCTATACATTATACACACACACACACAAGAGACATTTCATGTACTTGTTGTATGTATACATGTATACATTGCATGTCAAGTCAAAAATAGGTACAATGTGTGTCCCCATACATAATACACAACCTATTAGTACCATAAGTACTCAAGCAATAACTCCATCATCCTTATAATTATATATATATATATATATATATGTATATCATATATAACTATATATATACATATTTTCAAGCTAGGGCTACACACACACACACACACACACAGATATATATATATACCCTATTGCGCTTAATTCAAAAAATAAATTAAACCCATAGGCTTGGACTTTCATAGAATTAATCCAATCAATTCTTAAAAGCCCAAATAGAATTTATTTGATCTTATCAAATAAATCCTAGCCCATAGCCCAATTAATTAATCCATCAAATAATTACGTCTAACTCGATTTGTTTAATCTCATTAAATTACCAAGTCAAAACTCTAATTATTTGATCTTATTAATTAAATCATCCGGTTCAATTAAAGGGACCTTATCAACTTAATTAAACCTAACCCAAATTTATCACATGGGTTCTCCCATTTAAATGATCATATCATTTAATCTCTCAAATTAATTTAAACTCTTTAAATTAATTCACTCCTTCTAGAATTAATTCATAATTAGTTCTACTACTTTCTTGAGTGGTGTTTTGTGTGACTCTGTAGGTTCACCCTCAACTAAACTTGGGATTGTGTCAACACACAATTCAATTGACAAATATATTTGCAATATATTAATTAAATCATATTTAATTAATCGCTTTTGATTAACACTTAATCTAAAAGCACCCGTCACTATGGGTGGTTGTCTAGCAACGGTCCATGCCACTAGAGAACAGTTGAAAAATGGCATGAACTTAAAGGCTACTAAGTGCCATACGGGTACGATCCTTCCATTGGTCATCTCTCGGTCTTAGTCTAGGGCATGGAATTGGTCATCAGGTTCTCATTATGCAGTAGACATCTATATATGCTTAATATTTTGATTATGTTTTTCCACTTGATCAACATACAAAAACACTTTCCTATTTAATCACTAGCTATGGCCACAAACTCCCGGGAGCACAACACACATTAGAACACATAGGAGATCGCTATCATCTCATGATAGGTGACGGATCCTCTCTTGGAACTCACCAATCTTCATACACGTTCTAACTGCATTGGAACAAGACTTGTAATAACCACATCAGAACATGGTCATTTGTTACTAGACACTAGATACAGTCGTCCCATATCTGAGACTGCGTGGATCCTCAAGTCTGAGGACTAAGTCCCATACTATCGAAGCTGAAGAGTTCAAGTCATATCGATCAAGCCTCATTGACCGACTCCTCGCGAGTCAGTTCAGTCGGCTTGACAGCATTTGTCAACCACCACCTAAAATTGCATAGGCGTCATACATCTGTCGCCTATGAAATACGACAACTATCATATGGATGCAATATTTAGTCCAAGTTTCAATAGAACCTCCAATGCCCATTCTCGAGGTTCTCGACTTGGAATATTTTAAAATTCAATCCTCAGAAGTTGGTTTCATAGTTGCCATCAAATGCACAACTCAACTTCATTGATTTATTAGTGATCTATGGGCTTTGTTGCAATGTATGAAAGTAACAGGAGTAAGAACAACAAAGTAAGGCCAAATGAATACTTACTCTTATTCATTTAATTTTAATATTACAAAATAAAAAGAAATTGCTTAAATAGATTACAAAATAGCCAATCTAATTGGCTTTCTGGTCACCTATTCTAACAATTTAAACCCATTCAACTTTAGAGGAAAACTTAAACACAACATTGAAATTTCTATAAAGGTTCGATAAATAATTACAATGAAAGTAAGTGCAAAAGTCACATAATTATTCATAGGTACACAACAGGTGTTTTTACAAAACTATAGGAGCCACACCTTAACCCTTAGGTACATGCATAACTCGATTCAAAATTAGGTGGTTCCACGATCAATGTAAGGTAGTTAGTCCTCATTTCCCGCATTTACCTAGTTTGGAGGAAGAAACAAAACAAATTGTGTAACCTAAGGTTTTAAAGGTTGGTGGTAGGGTGCAAAGCATTAAAAGCAATTATAAGAAAAATATACAAACACGATTTCAAATATCTTTTATTGCTTGCTTGCAGAATCTGTTTAAAGTTGCATGCAGGAAAGTAGAAGGCGGATAAACCAAGAGGTGCAAGAAGCCTATGAAAAACCAAATCAAGCAAATACCATCATTTTGCCTCCGAGAAGACCACTTGCTACTTTATCCTTTGAACAAGAAGCGCCCCTATGGCTACTTAGAATGTCGTGCCTAGGTATATGGCAACACCAATCATAACTGCACACAACTTCCAGCCTGTATGTGATAGAACACCCATATTGGAACTGGACGATGAAGTCTCTACTGGCAGCCCTATACTTCAACGTGCCCCATGAATCGTCCAACCTAGGGCCCAACGACTACATTGCAAAAAAATTAATAATCTCATCATATAGTACAATAAATAACCATATCATGATACTCATCACTTTAAGGCAAACTTTACGTGCAAGCTATATAAAAACTACATAAAATTTACAAAACCTATTAACCACCATTGAATTACGTAAATTACTAATTAAATTTCCCATAGGATATCGTATCATTATTCCAAAATAATGATGGAGATATTTAAGGACTTTATCACATTCTAAATAAGTAAAATTATAATAATAATTTATAGCCCTCCAATTTTCATAAACACTAGTTAATTATTTTAGTGGCACCCACAGTAGGGTCCCATTGGTTCCGAATATAATTAAATACTTAAATAAATTAAATCCCAATAGGATAAAGTAACTAGATTTAGGTTGTTAATTAAATATAATTAATGCGTGTGAAAATAGTACGGGTCCAACAAGCTTGGACTTGGGCGCTAGATTTGGGCCAACGAATAAAATAACTTGAGAAACAGAACTTGCAAAATAATACGTTAGCACTTCGACGTTCAAGTTAGTATTGGATGTAAGAGAAATTAATCGTAAATAATAAGTTCAAATAATACGATGAAGTGTGATGAACGAATTCGTGAGTGCAATCGTGTTAAGAGTGCGATTTGAGAGAAAAATAGCAATATGACAGCAAGAGATCAGAGTTAGGAGGTGTCCCTAGCCTAGGGACTGAACTTGTATTTATAAAGGCTGTCCCCCTGCGATGGGGCTCTGCACGTGTGCCTTATCTTCGGGAAAAGTGGATGATATCTGTGTAGATGGGCTTTAATTTGATCTCATCCTTAATTTGTTGCTGATATGATTCTGTTTTCGTGTTGAGGGGGAGTCCTGGTCCAGTAGGACTCCTAACCTTTAAGGAGTCCTCCTGGTTGAGGAATCCAAGCTGTTGGGGGGAATCTCCGTAGGTTGGGGTTCTTCCTAGGGCACACCTGGCAGCGTGCGTGTATGCCACGTGGGGAGTGCCTTGTCATGGGCCATGGGTCCGCCATATATTGTTGGATCCTTCTATTGGACCACCTTCATAAGTGTTGTGGGCTTCTTAATTCTCTTAGTGTAAAAAGTCATATTGGACTGATATGAGCTTTTTATTCTTTTTTGGCCAATACACATCTATAATCATGAAACTCAATTACTTATACTCTTTTAACTAGAAAAATACTAATATTTTTATCTTCTTCATAGGATTTAAAAGGTTACCCTTAAAATCTAGTATTAATTCCATATTATTTCAACTATCAATTAATAATGCACATAAATATTCAAATAGATTAAGTTAAATCATTTAGTTAATAATAATATTTTATCGATTTAACCAATTCAATAACTTATTCACGGATAATATCAATTAAAATTGACTAACTATGTAGTTCAAAACTATAAAATGATTCAACATTTAAAAAGCTAAAATCAATACTGTAATCAACTTCAATTAGTATATATAATCGAATGAATTGAAAAATAAATAATTTTAATTTAGATAATTAAAAGGATTAATCGTCTTAACATTTTTAACTAATACAGTTGATTGAAAGAAGTAGATTACTGTCGATGAACGAGCAAGTTTTGAGCCAACGTTTCTGTTTCTGTGTTTAAGAATCTGTGTAATTGTTTTGTTTTGTTTGTTTGTTTTATTTTTTCTTTTAGGTTTGGCCCAATAGGGAAAAGGGTGTGGCTGCCACCCTTCAACAATTCGTGGGGCTTAGCCACATTTTAGGTAAGAACGATTAAAATAAATCGATTACAAGTACAGTCATTTTTATTGATATCAATATTTAATAAAAAAATATTATTCTACTCAATAACTCTTATCGTTTTATTTTAATTTATTAAATTTGTGATATAGCTTTTGAGTTTTAAATATATATAATTTGATTTTAGAAACTTTGGTAAATTACAATTAACTCCTTATAGTTTAAATATATATAAATTATACCCCATAATTTATTTTCTAGCTAATTTATGAACACTCGAATTCGTTCCAATTAGATAGCCGAAATTTTGTAAAATTTATTCTTTATTCCAACTGACTCAAATAAATTTTTTTATAATTAACCCTTAAAAAATGTGATGAAAAATAAATCATGGATAATAATAAATTAATTTATTAGGAATAATCCCTAATATCAATATAATAACAAGAGGTGTCACAATTATGATCCTTGAAAAATTAGATAAAATCTGATCAAATCTCTAAAGACATTTTGGAATTTTCAAGGGTATTTTTGACGTGAAACTGGAAAATAGGGGACGAGACATCAATGTAGTGATATTGATATATCTTATTGGTGTACGTATATTACACAAAAGAAAAAAAATTTATATAATTATAATACAGGTCAGTGGATAATTAAAAGAAATATAACAAACTTAACGCGCAAAAAACTAATAATTAAGAGTATAATTTGTCAGCACCCGCACCATTAGACAAACTTCACTTGTGCACAACAATCGACTTTGTGATGTATGAGACAGCTCTGACGCAATTTTTATCATATATATGTTCGGACACATCCTTCAAATATGCCAATCATGCCATCAAACATGAGACAACTCATATAATTATAAACGCCAACTTCAATTTGAACACGAAGCCTAAGGCCCGATAGAGTGTCCAACGAGTCTCCAACAAGATACTCATGATATTTTTAAGTGTCGGTGCATTCTAATTTCAATTGAATAATTACAAAAAAGACTAAGAAAGGAAGGATAACGGTTTAACTACGGAGAAAACAAGCACGAGCAAATAAGAAACTCATTCCACATTAGTGGTGAAGAAGCCAGAGCTGAGCTGGGAACTTGTCTACAACATCGAAGGAAAGGAAGCTAAGCCAACATACGGCATCAAACGTATTTCTAGCTAAAAGTTTTTTTTTTTTTTTTTGGGGGGGGGGGGGGGGGGGGGGGGACATTGTCATTGGACCTGCACAATCAAACATATTGGTACTGTGATATACAAGAAGTCGGCAATTCTTATATGCAGTAGCAGGCGACTGCCCGGCTCAGAACATCCCAACAGGTGAATCTACACTTAAAAGGGACAAGCGGGTATTGGTAAATAAATGGTGTCTCCCAATAATACATAGAATACACACAATTAAATAGAAACAAGAACATTCACAAAACTTCACAATCGCATGGTGGTAATAGGCCTAATCAAGCAGTAGGAAGCTGCACTCCTGAATCAGGCACCATTGACACCAGGTCCAACTCTTCATCAGAATCGATAACATCTTCGAAATCATAGTAAGGATTTACCTGCCACGATGGTGAAACCAGTTTTAGACACAATTGTATCTTTCATATTTTTAGGTATATTCATAGGTAAATATTATATTACTTTCATTACCAACATGCATTTAGGAAGCCCTGCATATCTCTTGGCGCATACGTTAAAACGATAAACTAGTACTCTCTTTCAACGGCCAAACACTAACAGATTGAAATTCACACCATGAAGAGTTAGTTTTTCTTATTACTTTTGACCCCCATTTCCCCCTTCAATCTACATTTGCTTAAAGTAGGTTGTAAATTATATTGATTTTCTTGAAAAGTTTCATCTGCATTATTAGAAAAGTTACCTTTGGTCTTGGGGTAACAGCTTCAAAGCTATGGAAAATAGCTGTGTCAAAATGAGGGGGTTCCAGGATAATATATGCTCCTTTGTTTCTAAATCTCTCTTCTGTTGCCTGTGATGCAGACAAGAAACAAAGAAATATCAGTTCCTTATACAATTATCTCAATGAGAGATAGGATAGCATGTAAATCCAGAGGGTTTAAGTATTAAGAATATGCATGTGTGTGCCCGCATGCGTGCTTGTGGGCATGTGTGTGTGTATATATATATATATATATAGAACTTAAGCAGTCTAGCCTTCGTGTGCAGGCATCATACAATCGACTGGGTCCTCATAGAAGGGGATTTGTGCAATGAGTCAATTTAGGAGCATCTGAATTTTTAAAGTTTATTTTCAATCCTTCATATGCAAGCTCCGACAAACTTCAGTATAGGTATTCATCATGTTAATTTATCTAGGGGAGCAATAGAAAGGAAAACAGGAAAACATAGTGATTTGTTTTGCATGCTTCTTGCTCGTTATGTTTTGAAATGCGAATGCCAAGTCATTACTACGACAGATTGGAAAATTGAATTCAACAACAGAATTTATATTACCAAGTGATTCAACCATGTGAAACTTCAACACTGGCGGTTTAATATGTGAAGTCCAAAGGTGTATGGGATGACAGAAGCCTAAACTATTAGGAATTTTAGGTTAAACCCAAAATTTAGAAAGTGATTGCACAAGCATGAAGCTACCTGAAATTGTGGATAATCTGGAGCGCTGAATAATGTGATAAGCTTCCCAGATTCTACAAGATGATCTATAGTATAACCCACATCCATTCCTTCAAGATCAGATCGCTTATCCCTTGCATCAGGACCTTCATGTGACCTGATGATCAACTGCAATAGCAGAAATGAGTACGACTGATCATATCAACTTAACCATCAAGTCTGAATTCGTCAATAGTAGACAAGAAATGAGCAAAATCTAAATATAAAAAGTTAAATAACACATTTTCCAATTTCCACAAATTAATTGATGATATTGAAGAAAGCTTGAGATAAAATCAATTAAAGGGAGGTTTCACACATAAACACGACTACACGAGCTATGTAAATATCACTTTACAGTCCTCATCAACCGTGAACCAAATGGATTTATAGCGACTATTGTTCAGTTCAGGGAATTTTAATAATTTTCCTACATATTTCAGACATTCTATAATTCTATTTATAAGTCAAGTTACTTCGTCTGAATCCGATGTCATTAATAGTTTGGTAAGTGATCTTTTTAATTCTCATTTGAAAATTTAAGATCCCTCAGAGTAGGGAGTATCTGACATCTATACCAGGTAATGAAATGCTTGTAATTTGATAGACAGAAGAGATTTATTAATAGTGCGATGAAGTAGCATGGTTCTGAGATTATGCAACCAAAATATTGTAAGATACTGGTGTTTCTGATAATATGCCTATATCTCTTTTCCTCTCCAGTTTCATTTTTCTAAATTCAATCGTTTCCAACCTCTGAAACTCATCTTCTATTTCACAATAGTTTAAATCACCGATTCAGTAAAATATAGACCAACCCCAATCCTCCTAAAATCCAACACATTTCATGCAAAATGCTCCCAGTTGTGTCTAATAGAATGTAAAGGACACCAGAGAAATTGTTTTACTTTATTCTTTCATTGTATCTCCATTCAGAAATCACAAAATGAATATATTCCCTAGGTTGCACCACATGGCATGTCAGAGACCGATAATGTCTATGAAGACAACTTTCAGATGAAAAGCTTGGAGAGGGCAACACATATCTACTTTGGAGCTCCTGACAATGAAAAGCACTTCATACTTGAGATCAATCAAAAATTAATTGGTGACACGAATTCCAGAAACATGGGACCACAACTGAATGTCTCCACCTTGTTGTAGAACTGCATCCTAAGCCACACAGGAAAAGTTGAATATAACAGTACTTCAATTCACGGAAAAGAGCATAGCGTCAATACATATCATTCATAAAGAGAACTTGACGCTTTCTAAGATTAAAAGGGCTTGCCTTGAAGAGAAGAGGGCAATGAATAGAAAATGATGAACTATGAGAGAGGGTTTATTCTGTTGATATAGAATTCTATAGTCAATTAAAACATCTATATATTGTCATGCCTGAGTCACTCCCGACTCTGGTAGCACTTTGATCACATTCCAAAGTTAAGCCAGATAGTGGGTAAAGTTCAAAAGGACCCTGTAGAGAAGGATGCTGAAAATGCAATTGTTAGCACATTATATGTGGTCACATGTTCATCAGCTCAGAGATGGAATTTGCATTGGCACTGTATGAAGCCAAGAGAGGCAGCTCAACAAGTCAAGATTTCAAAAGATTTTGATTGCTTATTTCTTCACATAATTGCATTTGATTTGAGAATACTTGACAACTGTCCCCTTACTCAATCACTTAATACCTTATGGTGTAAACCCTACATTGTAATTCAGATCTAGCAACTTTGAAGAAATCATAGAATTATGAAGAATTATCAAGGGGATAATGTGTGTGTTTTTTTTCCTTTTCTCTATTTAGGTCAAGTGATGCCCTCATTATCTTAAGCCGTTGCCAACAGTTGCATATATTACTTTCCAAATAGGAAATAAAAATCCTATTCTATATGAAGCATTGCAACTAAATTACTAGATTGGAGAGATTTGATTATAGAGCTGTAGCGTCATGAAACTATTCCTTTTTTATTCCTGACTGAAATCAAACCCTTTGTGAGGTGTTCTAAGATCCTAGGGCTGATGCATAAATATCTTCTCCTCTTTCTCATTTGTACTGAGATTTTTCAACAACTTATTGTTCACAACACCACCAAAACAGTTGTACTATTTACTTTTGAGCTCTTAGATATACAAAGGTTTTACCCACCAAACATTCATTCAAAGAAATAACCCAAAGTTTGTTGTACATCACAGATAATCATTTTAAGCTGGTCCTTATTTGAGCTGTAAATATCTTTCATCTCTACGAACATTCGAAAGAGGAACAGATATATGAAATTTCCTTTCCCTTGAGGAGAAAAAACAAAAGGCTAAACTTAAACCTAAAAACATCTCTAAGATTCTATCTCCACAAATAATCTTTCTTTCTAATCCTTCCCTTCTCAAAATGAAGCCCAAACTCCCCAATCTCCGCCCCACCTCCCACCCCACCCAACCCAACAATTTAAAAGAAGGAAAAAAAGAGAAAAAGAAAGGAAAAGACAGTCCAAAGAAAAATGTATAATAAGACAAAAACCAGGGGAAGGAAATTCCTAATGACATTTTCTATAAGAGCGGTGGATGAGGCAACATTTAGAAGACTTATACAAGTTAAGCAAAAAACTGAAAAGACAAAGTATATGAAGCAAATAACAGTTCAATCCTCAACCAATTTGCCATTAAACTGCATCAATATTGTTGTTATATGTAAACATGGTTGAAGAAGTAGGGGAATCATGTTTTTTATTCCTATAGAGCTGTCAATGAGGCAACTTTTGAAGACTAATACCAAGTTAAGCAAAGAACCAGAAAACCCAAAGTATATGAAGCATATAATAGGTAAAACTTCAATGAATTTGCCCTTAAACTGCTTCAATGTTGTCCTAAATTGTGAGCATAACTGAAGAAATTAGGTAATCATGCTTTCTATTCCAACAACATAAATCAGATATACAGTCATAATTTCTTCACAATTAAAGCTTGCAAATATATAGCTTCCTCAACTAATTATGAAAGGGTAAAGAATGTAGACAAAAAATTGCACAGCAAATGGCAATTTTGTATTGACTGACCTAATAAGATGGGTGGTAAAATTACATACCTTTAGATTGAACTTCTTCAGAAATTCTTCAGTACAATCTGGACCCCACAAGAGACCAATGCCTCTTTCTGTATTTGGAGAAAGACCCGGACTCATTGATGGATCGGACCATAGGATATCACCAGGTATCAAATTGGGACCCTCCCAGGGAGGATCAAGGACTGACCTTCTAGCTTTTGCCAACTCTTCCAAGGAACCAAGAATTAGAGAATTTACTGCAGGGTTATGAGCGACCTTCCGATTCTTCTTTTTAGATCTCTTTGATGGGGTGACAACTGTGCCACGGAAAAGCCCTCCATGTGCAGTGTAAACTTTTCCAGCTATGATGGAAGCAAGGGGAAGTCCTTCAAAACAGCCTAAACACTTTCTGTAGACATGCTTTCCGCTCTCTCCATATTTCGTTAAGACTTCCTTCTCAAATCCATATACCGAAGTGCAATACTTTGACTCATGATTTCCACGAAGTAAATACACCCTGTTAGGCATAAGAACCTGAAACAAATATTAGTTCCATTAAAATCTCAACTTAAGATAATAGCTTGATCATGTATTTTTTATGTGTAGCATAAGTTTTTATATAAAATTGACTTGATTTGAAGGAATTATTCCTCCTAAGCAGCCAGTTATTGACAAAACAAGCATTCAAAACAAAGTGACAAATAAACAAGGCAGAAGCATGGACAGGCCTTTGTCCAACAAATTCTCTATAAGCAGAAACAAAAGAGACAAGAGATGTTGGAAGAATTGGAGGAAGTAAATATTTGATCGAACTCTCATAGAAATATATTTTGACAAACTTCACTACACAATGGTCGATGGATTCCAGAGAAGAATGTGCACATCACAGCACATATGGATATAAAATAAAATGCTGAAAACATAGTGCCTTCCCAATGTTGGAAGACCCGGTCCCCGGGGGTTATGAAATATTGGTAATGGGAGATCAGGTCTGAGAATAGCAGCAAACAGTATAATTACGAAAGAATCAAAGAGAAAGAAGGTACGGAAAAAGGCAGAAGAGAAGGAACAAGAAGACAAGCTGTGAAGCACAAGGCACTTTGGCAAAATGATAAACAAAATCAACCTTTCATAAATAGCAACTCTATTTCAAGAAAGAAATTCCATAAATATTTCATGACTTAAGGATTTCTCAGCTAGAACCAGGGACACAGCACCTTTAAGGTCTACAACTGGAACTGTTTCCACTAGTTGATGTTCCCACAAGAAATCCAAAAAAAAGAAGTCTGTCAAACAAGGATTCAACAGACGGATAGTGTTTCTTATTGTGGCAACAATAATCGCTTATTTTTAGCAACTAGAACATATATAAGTCAAGATATTTACTGAATCAAAGACAGGCAAGAAATGGATAGCGCTTTAGTGTTTATGAGGACTTCTAGTCGTCCTCTTTGTAATCTCTTTCTTTCATGTATGAAAAGTAAACTTATGAATTACAAAATCAAAGAGAGGAAAAAAGAACATTGGCAATTTGACAGCCAATATAATTAAATGCTTCGGCCGTCCTTATGAAAAAACAATTTCCTCAATGGAAAGGGAAGAGTAGTTGGATATTTCAATATGAATCTAAGTCAGGCCTCCTTGTCCATGTGAATAGAAGAGTAGTCAGGTATTTCAACTGCATTAATAAAAAACAACAATTTTATATCACTCCTTTCCTGCTACAACTTAAGAATAAAAATGAAGCATTCTTTGCTCAAATGAAAGGAAATAGAAACGTAGGAAGGGCGACCAATGAAAACCAAATAGTGTATTGAAAGATGTTATTGAGAGTGCTTTGGGCACTTTTCTTAATTCTGAGTATGAGCATCAAACCAGTGTTGGTCGTGGCGACAGCAATGGCACAGGTCTGATATATGCTAGACATAGAATGGCAATTCCAAAAAATAGAAAAGAAAAGGTTCCAAAATTACCATTCATAAAGATCTGAGTCTCCAAGACTGCACAGATTAGCATGTGTGTCTCAGAATGCAGAGAATCATCAAGATATATACATCAGCTAGTGTACTTATTCCATATATATTACCACACAACAACAACCTCACTTTCTCAGTTAACGCAGATCGTGGAAGTAACTTGTTAAACAAGAAACGAGAGAAGAATGCTGATTCAAGTGAACATATTTCACCAAAGAAACACAGTTCATACAAACGTTAACAAGATCAAAACCTGAGCTCAAATAACTAAAAAGCATGAAAAAGTAGATCATTTTCATTTCCTCTGGTGCACTCCAAGAAATCTACTTTTCTTAGCACAATACTGGTCAAGAAGTAAAATAGCCCAATCATGTTCATAAACCATAATAGTTCTGACCTTCCAAGCCAGTAAAAGTAGAAAAACCTCAAGCCCCCAAGCACCTCTATCCACATAATCCCCATTGAACACGAAAAAACGATCATCGGCCGGGAATCCCGCATCTCTCAACAAAAACAAAACATCATGCAACTGACCGTGCACATCTCCAACCACCACAACTCTGGACTGCGGACCCAACCCAGAATTCTCGTCAATTGTCACACAGTTGGGCTCTTTATGCAAAATCTTAGATGCAGCAAGTACAAGTTTATCGAAAACTCCAACCGGAAGCACCGACGGGAACTCCGCCGGGGGCATAGCTCTGGAAGCCCAGTCGAATGCCCGCATGAGATTGGTGACCCAAGAAACGGTGAGTGCTCCGCCGTCGGGCCATGTGATGGGGATCTGAGGGATCGGGGCTGCGGACGCGGACGGGGACGGGGACGGTGGCTTGGAATCGGAGGAGGTGGAGGTGGAGGCCGTAGAGAAGAAGTCCTCGTCGGGGGACGGCGGTGCTGGCGGAGCCGCAGACGGCGGTGAAGAGAGCATGCCTTGGTGGTCTGATGTCGTGTCTTTGATTCTTGGAAATTCTTGATATTATTAAAGGGAGGGGACGCAATAAGACCAAGAATTAGGAGTCGGACTGTACCACCGAAAAGAGAAAAGCAAAACTTATTTTAGTACGTTTTGTCGTTAATGTTATTTTAATATTTGAATTATCATAAATAATATTTATTTTTTTTGAGAGAAAATTATAATGATATTATTGGTACTCGAATTTTATTATTAATGTTATTTTGGTACATAAATTATTATGAATGAAATAATTAGTACACAACTTCCACCATTGATATCATTTTAGCACCCAATGTATGTTTTTCATTTATTTTTTTAATTATCCATTTATATTATTATTTTACTCTTAAATATTAAGATAAAAAATAATATTTATATATATATATATATATATAAAATAAAAACTTGTATAAACTTCTATCAATATATTTTGTGTTTATTTGAACTATTTGACATTCATTTTCATAAATATTATTATATTTTTATTATTTTAATATTTTTGCTATTTCTAGTCTTAATCTTTAAAGAAAAACACTTATGTGACCGGTCAAGTCCACTCAAGGAATAGATTAAATATTATTGTAATATAATAAAAATATATAACTTAAGTATTTGTCATCATCAAAGGTACTTTTTCATTTAATTAAATGGTAAATTACAACAACTTTCTCATAAAGTTGGTAGAATTAAGAATATCCCTTCGTTATTTGAAAAATTATCAATATCCCTCTAATTTTAATGACTGTCTGACAATTAACACAATCTGTTAGGTTTTTATTCATTTTTTATGATAAATTGATTAAAACACCCTTGATAATTTTTTGTAGATTAAAAATTATAATTTAATTTATTTTTTTATGAACAGAATGGATAATTTTTTATATTTTTTAAAAGAATTCATCCAATCAATCTGATTTTTTTTATAAGTTTTTATTTTTTTTAAAAAAATTACTGAAAGAGAAAAATTGACAATTTCATACCTCCAACCAAGAAGTATTTGTAATTTTTCAAACAATATGGGGTATTCATAATTATCTCAAATCTCATGGGAGTTCGTTGTAATTCAAAATATTAAAGTCTGGTTGTAAAAACTTAAACTTAGATTCAAAAGTTCAAATTTTAGATTACAATTTTAAGAAAAATGTAACTTGAATTTATGTGAGAATATTGCAAGCATTTGCATTTTACTTCTAATATAATGAATTACTATATAATAAGTTATCTCCTAAATATTGATAAATAAAGTGACCAACAAAATAATAAAATATCATTATCAAGCATAAATACTCAAATGTAGAAAATAAAAGTTAAATGGTTCCAATAAAGAAAAAATATATTGATTGAAATTTATTCAAATTTTTCTTTAATTTATTTATCACCTTATTTAGTATTCTAAAGGTAAAACGGCCATAACATAAAAATAATAATACAAAAAAATAAATAAATAGAACATCAATTAGGCACCAAAATAATAGTAATGGTACAATTTGGGTATCAATTGAGCCCTTTATAATTACTTGGGTATTAAAGTGACAATTAATAGCAAAATTTGGATACCAATTGAGTTCTTTGTATACTCAATATCAGAGTGAAATTAATGACAAAATTCGAACATCAATATAAATTTTACAATTTTTTAAAGAATGGTATTGTAATGTTCACTCCACTAAAATATAAAAATAATAGAAACTCCTTTAATAATATTAACCATAATTTTCAAGATGAAAATGTACTTATGGTTTGCCTCCCTAAAATATATTTGTTACGATCATTTCATTTGATAATTAAAGAATTAATTTTTGAAAGCCCAAATCATTATTAGACCCAATTACCCAAGAAGCTCAAGCCCATTGGTGGAGAAATCAAAAGTCCTAGAGGTTCAAGGCCCAAGAAACAAGATGCAACGATTATCCCTATTGTGGCCTGCTGATGACCCAAATCCGACCTAGGGACACGTGTAGTGCACTAATAACCTAACATATCAGCATCACTGACCACCTAAGATGGTACGACAACTCTCGAATATGTCTAGATGAAGTAATTAAAATAGCAATGAATCTGGAATAAGGGTTCAGTAGGTAACAAGCTCCTCCTTAATAGGCGTCCTTTCCCGCTAGTTGTTGATGAGGCTTCTATATTTCCTACTCATGAAGAACGTGGCTGACATGGCATACAATTAGACCAATTCACTCCCATGAAAATAGACTTACCCTATAATCTTAGAACATGAGGAGCGTGCTTAATTGATTCTAAATTCTCTCAAACAACTCCTAAAATAGGAGGTCAGACAAAGCAAGAAGTAAACTGTCACTTTGGAACAATTTTAGCACGTTATTCCATTCTATCAACTTAGCTTACTGATTTTCAAGTATCTACAATTTTGTTTATATCCCAGCTTAACTAGTTACTGACTTAAATATTGGAGTGTTAATGTCTATTTTTACAGGTTAATCCTCATATAATCTTAGCATTGCTAGGCAATTCTTCAATATTCATGGTGCTACTAGACCTCGGTAAGCATAATTGATTCCATATGTGGAATATTTAAGTTAAGAGTTGAGTACAGTGAAGCCAATAATCAAAAGAGATAACTATTCTGGGAAAATTCATATGTTGGCACTATTATCATACATGTTGGATACAACGTAAGGCAACAAGCTGGCTATAGTGAAGCTCATTTTCTAGCTAGCCGCTAGTATGTAGAATTTTCAACCACGCTATATCTATCCAAGTATTACCTCAATATAACGATTGTTGCAATTATCTAGGGGTTAGCCCTGCCAACTCCTTGAGCTGCTCCTCCACTTGAACAGGCGATTGGCACCAACAACAACCTTAACATCTATGTCCAAAGCCATTCTCCAACAAAACAATAGGTGACCAAGATTTTTTACAGAATCAAGACAACAAGTTGACTTTTAACAAGTCCACATAGGACCAAAAAAACAATTCTACGTATACTCCTTTTTTGACTAGTTATCAGCATGTAACCCAATCAAATATGACACACTATCCATGGACCAGTTAAACTATTAAGTTATTATGTTATCTTATCTCTAAACTCTCATGTTATGCTATTATTATCTTATTCTCTTATGGAAATGTTTACTTATCAACTAATGATAATCTGACTGCTACGGTATGTGTCAATCGAACGACTTCCACGTGTGACAACATTGTCAGAGACTATGGCTTATGACCATATTGACAGATGCTATGGTGACGCTCTGACAGCCTCTGGTCATTGACCAAGCTAACAAGGGTAATGACCTGTAAATAAGATAACGAATTTAATCTTGTGGCCAATTAATAATTGACATAGTGCAGGAGACTCAACAACTTACACTAGAAAAAAATAAGCACAAAAGGATCTCAACATTTTACCAACTTGAAATGAACTAGCTCATCTGCATGAGCAAGTGAAATATGACTTCTACCCTCGTAGTCTATTTACAATTCATTAAAAATTGGGGGAGAGATGATACCTAGGTATCAATTTTTCAAAACCCAAGCTATTATTTGGCCCAATTAACTAGAAAGTTGAAGCCCACTTGTGGTTGAATCAGAGGGTGAAGAGATTCAAAACCTAAGGAACAAGATCCAACACTTGTCTACCTAACTTGATCCAAGAACATACAGACCTACTAATTACTTGACCTACTCAACCAACACCAGTTTTTTTTAACAAGCTAGCAAAAACATCATTCTATTATGTCAAAGGTTTACACTTTGGGAAGATTTACATCTCTGATAATAACAAAACCAGTCAGAGTTCAAAATATTCTTCAAAATTTTAGGGCAGTTGTCAAAAAGTTGCTTGCAAAAAAGTTAGACTGCTGCTTGTTCTGCTAACATATTTGCTGCTCTATTGACTTCTGATATCCAAAAACAAGTTGAACTTCACACAAAACTATCCCATAGAACACTACAGTCATGAAGTAAAGGGATTAGATGCTTAGGGGCTTCCACTTTCTTGCAAACCAAATGAATTAGCATCTTAGAATCCGTTTGAATAATTAACCTATCAATTCCTTTTTCTTGGTCTATTATCAGTCCATGTCTAAGAGTCATATTTCAGCTATGGAATTCATATTAAATGTTGAAAGAGAAAAAACAGCAATAAATCTACCATGTTGATATCTGAAAATGCTATTGGCACCTGAAATTCAGGGATTATGTAGGGCGCATCTATCAATATTGAGTTTGATCCAGGATGGGGGAGGGAGATTCCATTTTACAGTTATTAAACTTTTTGTTTTAGGATATTACCTGCTTCTGATTTGATGGCTGAATGCATTGATTTCAAGATTTTCGAGACATTAATGGTTCTATTTTCAAAGAGAGCATTATTCCTTTGGTTCCATAATACCCATAAAATATGTAGGGTCATTTTTTTTTATAGGGGAATTTTTCCCACTGATGTAATAGACAAATAAGATTAGATTGAGCGAGCAAACTTGTGCTGATCAGCCTAAGAAGATAAGAAAAATACTTGCACTCTGTGAAAATGTGTTCAAGTGTATCTTGTGTCGATTCACAGAGTGAGCATATGTCTATGTTAATCATAAAGAAATTTTGTTGTTGGAAGACAAGCATGACCACTGATCCATGCATGGAATAGTACTCTATGAAGTGCCTTTATTTTCTATAGAGATTTCCAAGGAACATGAGCCATTCTAATATTTTTAGTTCTGACATATAACAATAAAAAATACATGTTTCACTCCATGCCTCATCTTGGTATCAATTCGGGGAGTTATAGGCACTTGCAATGAGAATATAGTAAGAATGGTCTCCTGGGAAAGATATGAATTATTTCCTAGAGTGACTGTTTATTTTGATTTGAAAGATTTCTTACATTTAATTGCTTTAGGTGTGGAGGAATTGTGTTAATTATTGACTCAAGGATGTAGTTACCAACCCATTTATCTGTCCAAACGTTTATCTTTGTTCTATCTGCTATCCTCCAAAAGGTAGCTTCTTTTATTAAGGAAATGTATTGATGTAAGTTCTTCCAAATCCAGCTATGGTGATTTTTAACCGTTGAGTTAATAAAATCAGTTTTTGAAAAATATTTTGCTTTAAAAACCTGAAATTAGAGGGAGTTATCCGTAATGTGTAGCCTCCAACTATGTTTAAGAAGATAAGCTGTATTCATAAGATTTGAATTTTTTATATTTAGCCCCCCTTCAGATTTTGGTGAACATACAACATCCCATTTAATTAGACGACATTTTTTCATTAGGTTTAGCATTCCATAAGAATTTTTTATATAGTTTATTAAGGTTTTGAATTATTAAAATGGGTAATTTATAATACTCATATGATAATAAGTGTTTGTAACAAGACTCGTTTTTAGAAGAATTGATCTCCCTGCGTATGATAATTTTTTTGTTTGCCATAATCCAATTTTGAGTTCTAGTTTATTGATAATCTCATAAAAGATTTTCTTTTTTATTCTGCTAGTTGAAAAAGGAAGTCCAAGATATTTATTATTTTTACTCAAAGGAGATAAATTCAACTTGTTGATGATATTTTGCTTGATACTTGTGGTGTGAAAGGGGATAAGTGGGCTGTAGATTTCTCCCAATTAATAATGTGATCTGAGACCTTACAGAATTTATTTAGTAGTTGAAGATGCGAGATTGATTTATTATTGGTTTGTAGGAAAAGTACAAATGAGAGGATAGGTATTGGTGGTCCATTTTTGGAGGCCCTCATTGCATTGAATTTATGTTCAGCTGCATCTTGAGGCCCTCATTGAAATTAATACCAATTATACTATTTTTCCTCCGTTTTTGGCTAGCAAATTTGTGAAAGAAGGGGGAATTTATATCACCATGAGCTTTCCAATTCAATGTAGCTCTTTGTTTTCAATATTGTTCTTTATATTTCAGAAGTTTATTTAGTTATGAGGAAATATTATGTTCCTGATTAAGTAGAACATCAATAGGATTTTGTCCTATCAAAAGATTAATAATTGTTTATTATTGAGTGGGTTCATTAATTTTTTGATCTACATTTCCAATTGAGATTTTTTTTTTCATTTATTACTTGTCTATTGAACTTACTATAATTATATCGAAAGCCAAAATCCAAAGATTTTGAATTATAAAAAGTCCAACTGTTTTCAACAATATGGTGAAATTCAATGTAATTACCCTAGACTGCTTCATATAAATGGTTAAAGAATACTCTATTTAGAGGTGACGTATCAAAGATTATGGGTGAATGATCTGCAGTGCACGTACTAAGGTGTTGAACTACAACGTGTGGAAAAGCATTACAACATTGTGAATTAGCTAAAGCTCTATCTAGGCTTTCACAAATAAATTTGTTCCCAAATTTTTTATTAGTTCATGTAAACTTATGTCCCCTAAAACTGAGATCAATCATATTACAATAAGCCATGCTTGCTGAAATTGTAACATTTTATGAATGAGAAAATTACCACCTATTTTTTCATCTTCATGTAGAATAACATTAAAATTCCCAATAATTATGCATTTGTTATCTCCAATAAGATCAGAAAAAACACAAAATTTATGCCATACCTGACTTTGCAGCCCCCTGTGTGGGTGATTATACAGCGCAGTCATGAGGAAAGGTGGTCACCATTTTGATGTTTAATTTTTCAGATGCGCCATTCTCGCTGCAACTGAATTTGTTTAACATGTGTTTCAACATAATTCCACAGCACCCACATGCCACCACAATACCCCATAGAGGAAATAAGAGTTGAATCTGTAAAAGAAAAACGTTGAATCACACTGTTCGCTGTCAGAATGCATCCTAATATCAAGAAAATAAGGATATGGGGGTTTGCTCTATGAACAAGATCTCTAGCAGTTGTCATAAATTTTAAGCGCCCAACCCCTCTACAATTCCAACTCAGAATACTCATAGATTCTAGTAAATTTAGTAAGGTTAGGTGTGAGAAACCAGTTAGGTTGGCTCCTTGAACCATCACAGGACCATTTGGGACTAGACTTGTCCTCAAGAATGCCTGCAAATCTCTTTATAAAGGATGTAAGTACGTGCAAAGTTGAACCTCCCTGTCCCCGATGATTGCCCTTTTCTCCTATGAGACTTCTAACATTGTGTTTTGAGTAAAACAGGGGTTGAGGAAAAGATGAGGGGTCATATGTAAAGCTTGAAAAAGGAACTTGTTAGACCCCGATATGACCATCTGGTTCCGGGTTCGGGTTGCAGGGGGTTGAGGGGGCAAAGGGGTTAGAACTGGAGTTTTTGGTATGTTTGGGTTTAGCTGGCTTTGTATCTGGTTTGGCAGTTGATTGGAATTGGAAGAGGCATTCAGGTTTGGGAGAGTCGTCCTCCTGATGAGGGATTCATTAGAGGGGATAATAGAGGATTTTGTGAAATTACTGAAGGGTTCACTTAGGAGGACGATTCCTCTTTAGGAGTTAGGTTGTGAGGTAGCATGTTGAAAGGATTGGTACTCATTGTTAGCAACAACAAAGGAATTAGTTACAGGTTAGATTTCTTGTGGACTTTTCTGTTTAAGTGATAGTGAAGGAAAACATGTACTTAGAATAGAGAAATGGGTTAAGGTTGATGATGAATGTTGATTCATGTTTTGCCGTTGCTGAGTAATTTCAACTTGTGTGCTAGTTGTTTCTTAGCAAAGGTTGGTTTTGGCAAAATCATGTCCTCACTGGTTGTTGAATGTGCGTTGACTCGTTGGCCGATATGTCCATAGGGCATATTGACTAGTCCGCTTTACTGGATCATTGACGTGGCAAAAATTTCCACGTGTATTTGGTCATCACATAAAATCATGCAAATCTATTCCTTATCGTTGTTCTGCGTTACCTGGTTGGGCTCTATCACTGTTCGTTCCCCATATTCCTTTTTTCCTGGTTCCATTATTTCTTTGCACTGCAAGCTAAGGTGTTGTATTAATCTATCAAAAAAATTCTTAATCGGAATATCTTCTTTCTGTGTTGGATTCCTAATTTTAGGTAGCCAACGTTTATCCTGAGAATTATTCTGCAATTTGTCATGTTCCTTCAAAGAATAATGATGACTTTCCTGTTTTCCTTAGGCATACTGTTGTTGTTTTTGTTGTTCTATTTATTTCCTTTGAAATCCTCGATACCACCGTACACTATTAACTATCAACCACTCTTGACACCACAACTCAATGGCGTTTCAAAATGCAGAAACAGGATTTTTTTAGAAATAGTTCATTCTATGATGAGTTTAGTTGATCTTCCGATATCATTTTGGAGTTACGCCTTGTTAATTATTGCTCACATTCTTCACAAAATTCCGTCCAAAGCTATAGAAAAGACTCCACATGAGATATGGGTAATAAGGGTTACTAAACTATCTTTTCTAAGGGTTTAGGGTTGTCAAGCTTATGTAAAATGTTCACAATCAGAAAAGCTTGGGCCCAGATCCGAAAAATTCTTCTTTGTGGGATATCCTAAGCAAACCAAAGGCTATTACTTCTATAACCAAAGCGAGAACAAAGTATTTGTGGCTTGGGATGGTGTCTTTTTAGAAAGTCAACTACTTTTTGAAAAGCTAAATGGGAGAAATATTCATCTTGAAGAAGTTCAAGATGATCAGCCACAAAACACTTTTGAAGTAATTGCTTCTCCAGTGGGAGCTCAGAATGTAACATCAACTTCGGTTAAGCACATTACTTATGCGGTTGAGCCTATTCGTAGGACCAGTAGGAATCTATCCACCTAAAAGGAATTTTAGAAGGGTACCTGTTATGTTGGTTATGATGGTTTCCCATTAGATATGGATGAACCTACTACCTACAAAGCAACTATGGCGAGTGTCGACTTTGAAAAATGGCTTATTGCCATGAAATCAGAAATGGAATTCATGTATGACAACTAAGTTTGAAATTTAGTTGACGTGTCTAAAGATACTAAACCTATCGAGTGCAAGTGGATTTATAAGATACAAACCAATATGGGTGGCAAGATAGTTGTCTACGAAGCAACGGTAGTGGCAAAAGGTTTCAAACAAACTCATGGTATAGACTATGATGAGACTTTTTTGCCAGTAGTAATGATTAAATCCATAAGGATACTCCTAGTAGTAGCCTCATATTTTGACTACGAGATTTGGCAAATGGATGTCAAAATCACTTTTTAAATAGTTATTTGGAAGAAGTGGTGTACATGATACAGTCGGAAGGTTTTGTTGATCCACAAGCCCAAAGAAGGTATGTAAACTTCAAAGATCCATTTATGGATTGAAGCAAGCATCCCGAAGTTGGAATCTTCATTTTGATGAGACGATCAAAGATTTTAATTTTCTAAAAAATCACAAAGAAGCTTGTGTTTACAAGAAATTGAATGGGAGCAACGTTGTACTTTTAGTACTGTATGCGGATGACATACTGGTCATAGGAAACAATATTCCTATGTTAGAGTCTGTAAAGGCCTGGCTGGGAAAATATTTCTCTATGAAGGACTTGGGAGAGACACATTACATTTTAGGTATCCAGGTCTGTAGAAATAGGTCCAAGAGGATGATTAACTTTAAAAGGGTTTTTTTACCCATGTCTCATGGCAAATGTCTTAGCAGAAAAGCAAATTCCCATTACTCCTAATGAACTAGAGAGAATGAGCAAGATTCCATATGCTTCAGCAATTGGATCAATCATGTATGCCATGGTTTGTACTAGGCCGGATGTCTCGTGTGCTTTGAGTATGATGAGTAGATTCTAATTGGACAGTAGTCAAGAATATCCTCAAGTACCTTAAACGGACTAAGGATTATTTCTTGACCTATGGAGACGATTATGAGTTATGTGTAAAAGGTTACACAAATGCTAATTTCCAAATAGATAAGGATGATTACCGATCCCAATTCGGTTATGTCTTTATTCTGAAAAAGGCGTGGTTAGTTGGAAGAGTTCCAAACAAAACACAATGGCAGATTCTACAATTGAAGCTGAATACATTGTTGCAGCTGAAGCTGCGAAAGACGCTATTTGGGTCAAGAATTTTATTTTTGAGCTTGGTGTTGTTCCTAGTGGTGTGAGTCCGATTGAGCCTTATTGTGACAATAATGGAGCTATTGCACAAAAAAAAAAAAAAAAAAAAGAACCTACACCTAACCAAAAGTCCAAGCATGTAGAAAGAAAATTTCACTTGATTCAAGATATCGTTGATAGGAAAGACATTAAAGTTTGCATAAAAAAATGGATGAAAATGTTGGTGATATGTTGACTAAATCAATTTCTCAGAAGAAACATGAGCAACATCTTATTGAGATGGACGCCAAATCCATTAGAGAATGATTTTGATGCCATTATAGTTGTTTTATATTTTATCATGTTCTTAAATATCTCTGGCCATTGGAGAGGTGGAACTACAAATGCATGGCCATGCTCAAATAGATTAATTTAATCATTTGTTTCACAGTTCTGCTCTAAACCAAGAAACATGTTCAGACTTGATAATGATGATGGTAGTTCTTACCTTATTTCTAAATGGGACACATTGACAAAGGATTTGAGAATACACAACTTGTGGGAAGCTATTAGGAGGTATCCTATTACTCCATAATCTTATTTTTTGGAACAAGTGGGAGATTGTTGGAAGTGTTCCACAAATTAAGTGTATTATTTAATAGTTAAATTATATAAATCAGAGATGATAATTATTTAATTAACGGTAAGGAGTATTAATAATTTTCTAGAAACCACTTAATATTGTTGGGTTTAGTCCCTAACTTAGTGTTAATTAAATCTTGTTAGGTTACATATTGTAGTAACAAGTTATTATGGGTTATTACAATGTGGTGTATATTATCATGGAGGATATTAAAGTGAGTGAGTTGTGAAGTCTTTTGAAGTTTTGTAACTCTAATCACTCTTAATGTGATTATGAAGACCAAATTATGATTAGGAACAATAAAAGACAAATCACTTTCCTTTTTGAAGAATGTGGTCGGCCAGGTTAGTTAAAAACCACACCAAGAGTTTGTTTAATCTCACATTTAATTTTAATAGGATGAATGAAGAGTCACTTCCTTCTCCTATTAATACTAGGGTTGGCCATTTGATAGTGAGTGGGTGTTTTATTCGCAGAATGTGCTAATACATTCATCATGATCCTCCTCCATTATTCTGTTTTCATATTTTTACCAAAAGTGAATAGAGTGTTATCGAACCTTCAACATTGGCGAAGATCCTAGCAGATCCCCATAGTCGATTGTTGCTTGTGGATACTAGTAGAGGAGTGTCACTTGAGGCTCTTATTACTGGAATATTACACGTGGAATCACGCTTCAAGTGTAATATATTTACTCAACTATTATCATGGTACATTGTATGTTTATTAATTGGATCTTGGGAAGATTATAATTTTCCACTCTATAATAGTTATAGATCTAAAATCCTAACATGTAGTAATTCTTATATTATTTAGGATACAATATCAATTAGAATTTTTTACATATTTAGTTTCTTCCTAGTTCAATTATATTATTAGATTAGGTCTAGCTGTTCGTTGTAAGCATATAGATAGATGGGCTAAACTATTCATTAGACACCTTTTTATTATTCAAAAAGATATTTAAATTTAGCTTTAGTTAATTTTCTTACATTAGTTCGGTTTTTTGTTTGAGTAATGTCAGATAAATAAAGATAATATAAAATATTTTTATATTGTGTGTTTTCTGTAAAAATATAAGTAATTGTTCGTTTGTATGTTGTAATTTGTAAGTCTGTTTTTAGCTCTTTCATATTGTGTGTTATACTTGTTGGCTGTTTAGTGTTAATTATTTAATACTGATAATTAGTATATAACTATTATAGTTATCGGTGGTTGTTAGATATAGATATTTAATATTGATAATCAATTTATTTGATAAATAATAGTTTATTGCTTTAATGTGAAGAAATATTTTTTTATTATATTTATTTAATTAATAAAATAAGATGAATAATTTCAAATTGATAAAATAGATCAATTTTGAATTAACATGAATAAAAAATCTTCAAAAGCAGTAGTAACAAATTTAAAGCAAATCGTCATTGGCAACGACGACTTGTTATCTTTTTTAAAATTTTTGGGTTGAAGTCATTGTTGGCGACAACTGTTTGAAGTTGTCATCATCATTGATGACTTCAAGTTGTTTAATTTTTTTTAAATAGTTATTTCTTAATTTTTATTTATTTAATTAATTATTAATTATAAATTTAAATATTTAATTAATTTAATTATTAATAAATTTAAAATTTTACATACAAAAACTAAACAACCAACTATTACAAAAATTATGATGATTACATATTTTGAAAATGATTGCACATCCCACAATTGCGCCTCTGGTGTTGGCATCAGGATAATCTTATTTCCTCATGCATATTCCGTTTTAACTCATCTTATTCATTATCATCATCAGTAGAAGCATTAATGTGCAACAGACTTGATGATATTGTAGAATTGAACTCCAAATAATCATGATATGACTTGGTATGTTTGGAGCTGATTGAAATAAATTCTCTTGACATGGTTGTTGTGGCACATAGTAATTTGGGTAAATTTATGTTTGGAGCTGATTGAAATAAATTCTCTTGACATGGTTGTTGTGGCACATAGTAATTTGGGTAAATTACATCTACCTCCCCTGAGGTTTGGCATAATTACAAATACCCCCTCGTTGTTTGAAAAATTACAAATACCCCCCTAATGTTTGATAAAATTATGTAATCCTTGGATGGAGGTATAGAAATGTCAACTTTACCCTTACAGTATTTTTTTATTTTTTAAAAAAAAATTAAAATCTTATAAAAATATTGAATGGGATGGATGAAAAAAATTTAAAAATTATAAAAAAAATTATCGCCTTAGTTGATAAAAAAATATTTTTTAAAAAAATAAATAAAATTATAAATTTTAATTCATAAGGATATTTTGGTCAGTTCAATATAAAAAATGCATAGATTGGGGTAATTGTTAGATGGTCCTTAAAATTAGGGGGGTATTTGTAATTTCTCAAACAACGAGGGGGTATTTGTAATTATGCCAAACCTCAGGGGAGGTAGATGTATTTTACCCTAGTAATTTTGATGTAAATGTTGAGGTGTATGAATCGTAGAAGGACCAACTATAATTACCCCAACAATATTACATTCAAATAAACTAATAGACATTCTACTACGACTTCTCCTCTGTCTGTGGGATGTGGTCAGGACGTTTTTTAAGGAAGCGGATTGGCCCGAGAAGCGCGGCGGAAGCGCGAAAAATTATAAAATTATAAAATCATGCGATAATTAAACAAATAATTACCTATCAAGGGGTGTGCCCTTGATCTTTCCCGGGCATTCGGTGAATTAAAATAAATACTGAATAGGCCAAGAATACATGAGAAAAATACAAGATGCAAAAATCGTAAATAGAATTTATCTTTCATTGTTTTCTCGTACGGCTACGAACGCTGTCTCCTCTCCATTTTCGTTTCCAAATCCAACCACGAAGAGTTCTCAATCTTGAGATCCTCAAAAGACTAACACTCCACCACTAATAGATGTGAAGATTTCGTGCTAGCAAAACCTCCACAGAAGTGCAAAGAATCAACAACGTTATTGATTAACATTGGATCATTTGTTCCTCTTTCAATCTCTAAGATCTTGAGAGGATTTTTGGAGAGAAAAGACAGAGAAATTTCATGCTCATGTGTATGTAGCAGCTGCTGGTCGGCTATGAGGGTTTTTAGACTTTATATGTGATCTAGTCACAAGATACCAAGGAGTCTTGACGTAGCAAGACTCTAACAACCATCCAACACCTTTAAGCCACCTTTATGGATGATTTTGGTGCACTCCAATGCGCTATTTCGTGCACACCACACCCAAGGAGGAGCCTTGACTCCTCCTTAGCCTAGACATAGTCTAACCAAGGCCTTGGGCTTGTATTTTAATAGATTGGGCTTGACTAGTTAAAAAATAAATCAAGCCCATGTCTTATGGACATCAAATCAAACCTAGTTTAATTTATAAGCTCAATATTAAAATATCCTTTAGTCCAATTAAAGGATCCAAGTGTTTCGTCATCTCTTCTTCAATTTATAAATCCATTTTATAAATAGGTGGGGATGCACCCTCCAGCATGAGCGAACCCTTTCGGAACTGATGTTGAATAGGCGCCACTATCCCAGCCCGGATCTAGCCAGGTTCTATTGACCCTGTCATCTTCCCAACAGTTTGACCTTGTCTTGGGGCGTCTTTGGCTTACAAGAGAGAGCTCGCCGGAGAAAAAATCTTTCTCTTCCCATCCCGGGTCATACTCCGGTGCGTCCACAGAAGAGGAAATCGCAATGCATCTTGCTCAGTAGGTGAAGCCCAATAAAATGAATCTAATTAATTTTAATGGCCAACTTAAAATTCTAAGTAATTCAATTAATTAAATTTCAAGTCATCCATATAATGGATTAGTCTAAATAAATTATCCAATAATTTATTCTCTTCAAATATTAATTTAATCCAATTAAATTAATCCATCCCTTTTAGAATTAATTTCAAACTAATTCCATCCATTATAGTAGTAGGGTGTGACTCTTTAGGTTCACCCTCAGCTATACTTGGGCGTGTGTGACCACATAATTAATTAAATTAAATTTAATTAATTATTTTCAATTATCCCATAACCAAAAATCGCCCGTTACAATGGGTGGTTGTCTAGCAACAGTCCATGGCACTAGTGACTAGGTGAATGTTGGCTTGAACATTTAGGCTCTGAATTCATACGAGTACGATTCTACTGTCAACCGTCTCTTGGCCTTAGTCTAGGGAATGGAAGTAGCCGTCTGTTTCCGTCATTGACTAGGCAACTATGCTTAATATTCGAGACGCGTTTACTTTACTGATCCGATCTAGAAAACCTATCCCTGATTGATCAATCACTTTGGCCAAAGACTTTTAAAGTCTAAACCATCTCAGATGGCATAGAAGAACTCTCTGTCATATGCTGATAGGGGACAGATCCTTTCTTAGAATCCACCATCCTCGTTACATACTCTGACTGCACTGGATAAAGCTTATGATGACCATGTCTAGCGCCAAAGCCACCGCTTGCCAGATCCAAGATACAGTTTTTGTATGCACGTGACTGTCATGATTCCTCAAGTCCGAGGATTAATGTCGTACTATCAGAACCGAAAATCCCAGTCATACCGACCAAGCCATAAAAGGCTTCCATATGATGATCCCCGTAAGTCACTTTAGTCAGTTTACTACCTTGCCAACTAATCCACTAAAACTGCATAGACGACATACGTCTTCTGATGACAAACATGGCTGCAATACTCAGTGCAAGTCTCAATAGGACCCTCGATGCCCAGTCTCGAGGTCCTCGACTTGGAACATTTCAGACTGAACTTTAAGAGTGTAATGATTGCCAAACCTATGCGCAACCCAACTCCATGGATTTAACCCTTTCGGTCTGTGGACATTTTGTTGTGATATTAAAACCCCGTTCAATGTCGATGGTAAGAACAATGAAATACACTGCTAACGTGATGAATTCTTACCGTATTCATTATTATAATATTATTTAATAAAGATTGGTGAATGACAAATAGCCAATCCAATTGGTTTTTAGTCACCCATTCCAACAATTCTCGTGTGACGTTGTATTTTAACTGGTCATATTCTGTATTTGTTAGGCCTGTGTGATAATCTAATAAGTATTTTCAGATATGGCCTCAATGTGGTCCAATAATTAGATGATCCCTTCAATATCATGTGGTCTGGGAAGATTTAATCGAAGGGAATGCATCTTGTCAGTCTAATGTATGTAAAAATTAGTATTTTAATATAAAAGAAGACGTGTTTAAAATAAAGTGATTTATTATATGATATACCATAATTTTCAATATCTATGCATCTCCAAGTTGGTACCCATTTTGCACGTCTATCAATAAATAACATTACTCTTTGCATCTCTAATCGTCTTGGTTGAAGCCAAACTACACATATTTAAAATGAGATGGACTAACTACAAACGCGTGAAAGATAACAATTTTCGAACCGATAACAATCCTATCAAAGTGAAGCTACTTAGACTCAACCTAATGTGTCAGTACAGGGTTGTAGATGATAAATAATTTTTTATAATAGTTTATTGTTTTTTATGGTATGTACATTTTTAAATTTAATAATAATTATAATCAATAAAGTATTTAAAATTAATTATTAATAATTATTTAATTTGATAAAATAATAAAAATAACAATTTCAAAAAAAATATATATGTATATATATATCTATTTATTACAAGTATGATTTGAAGTCGTCATACCAATAACGAGTTCAACCTACAAATTAGCATGTCGTCATATTCAATGACAGCTTGCATTCAATTTCTTACTACGCACACAATTGCATTATATTTGAATTTTTATTTTTTTTATATTAAATAAATAAGCCAAACGATTTTGAACTCTAGTGATTAGTAAGAATTCATCTTACAATCCACTAACTACTGGACCAATAACTTATTGGTACTTGCAACACTTTTAAGTTGTGTCAATATTCTTAAAAATGATCTTGTGCATATAGCATATTCTTTGAGTATTGATATGGCTAAGATGAACAAAGAATATGCCAAAAAACTTATTGAATATGATTTGGGATATGATTGGAGGAGTATAAAATATATTTGTATAATAATTAATGATTTTTCTATTAAAAATTTAGGACTAATTTAAAATAAAGTAACAAGGAGTGAGAATTACATACTAAGGTGTGTTTACTAGGGTAAATCAGGACAAGGGCTCAAAGGATTGATTCGAAATTTCCGATCACATTAGTTGAGATTGGAATACCAATTACTCGTTTACTTGTTGAAATATTAATATGTTAAATAACCAAAAAATCTATTCATAATTTTGTATAAATTGATTGATACTCTTCTACTTTACCTTTTTGCCATGAAAAAGCCTGAAGTACTCATTTCATCACCATAGTTGACATTTCGTACATCCTCACTTTCTTCTCCAATACATTTGGCCCTACCTTTCTTCTCCAGTAAGCATTTCTTACCTCCCTTCAAAACTTTATTCAATCCATGCTTTTACGATGGATCTTGCAATTGTGCGTCGAAGGGTAGCGGGATAGGCGACATCTTTCTTTGCCAGGTGCGCTTTAGTTCACGGCCAGGTAGTCTCCATCTTTAAAGAAAGGTAGACCTCCCAATTCTTCAATTTCCTTAGTGTTGTGATCAAAGTTGCCTGATTTGAGCAAATTTTTCCACTATCTCCCTTCTTTTTTTTTTTTTTATCATTTTTATATTCAAGAACCTTAAGATCCCCATATATCTACAACCGTCATTTTGTACTTGGTAGATCTTACGCATTTGGCTTCCTTATGTTGGTATATGTGCAATGTTAAAACCTAATTTGTAAAATTAGTTGCATTCACCGACAGCCAAGTTTTACCCATAAATAAGTTGTGGCCTTTATCATTTACATTCTGTTGAGCCTACTATTCTGACTTATCGTATTTATAATTTTACCTATACATCTTCCATCGTTATGTATTTTGAACATTCCAGCACCTTTATTTACGCTATAGTGAGTACTAGTTTAGTGACATAGGTTGATACAATCCAAGCCTGCCTAAAAATGACATCGTACTCCTTAGTTGTTCATATAGTTACGTTGTCGGACGTCTAACACGGATACTTCCTTAAATATAGGATATGGAGCTAAATAGAAATGATTAAATGAACAATATCATCCGTCGTCTAGGCTTTTTCGAAATAATTTCACTTTTAATTGAAATTCATGTTCAAAATACTTGACCCTGTACCTCCATGAATCCATTTTATGACAATTACAAAAATGAATTAAAATCAAGTGCCTAACTTTGATTTCAATTGGAAGTAAGCCACCCCATAAAATCTAGCATTTTTTATTCAACTGTAAATACCATGACTAAACTTGTGCCACGTTTGCCACAGAAACCATAGTTTAATGGATAATAGTGACCTTGGTAATAATACTGGGAGTCATAGCTGTACGAGTAGTAGACCAAATTATAGGCAAACAACTTCCTCTTCTGACTCCGAATTTTTTGCATATGCACATGTGGATGGGAAGTGGTTGTCCGTACATCATGGACGAGTACAAACCCTGGGAGGCGATTCCGAGGATGTCCAGGTAATTAGGTGGGTTACTTCTATTGATTTATGCAGTATTTCCCTAATATGTCCCCACATGTCTCTACTACACAACTTTTCTATATATTGGCATTGGGACATATATTGAATTTTTTTTAAGTAAACTATTAATTTTGCTTAATCACAGGGGAGAAGTACTATGGGACATTCCAATGGGTGGATCCGCCCATGTGTAATCATTCTAAAGATGTTATTCCTGAAGTGTTGAGCCATCTGAACTAATATGAAACTCCGATAAAGCGAGCCAAAGAACGTGTCGAGCTAGAAAACCATGCGTCGCTGAAGGTGTGTTGGTTTATTGTTTCTATGCATGTTATGCTGAGCATGCTCTTTGTTCTTAACAGTACAGTACTATTGTAGGCAATCTTAGCTTTGGTACTACGCTTTTGTAATGTATTGTACCTCATTAGTACGGGACGTTATTGTCTTACGCCTATGACTAGCTTACTGATCCCATTTTGGTACTAAGTTAATAGTTCATTTTAGGATCGTAAGCCATTACAACCATTAGTTTGCTAGCTTTTATTTCCTGGAGTTAGTAATATCATAACTTCGTTTTGTTAGACTATTTTTTGTACATTGGTTCGGCTGTGCTGAAATGGTTTGCACTAAATTATACTACTACTACGATGTAATGTATCTACAGTAATCTACTTGTACTTGTTTCTGAACAGTTGTTCCATAATGTTGAAAGCTCTCACTAAAATAAAAAAAAAAAAACGAGATTTGGGGCGGGTTTAGGAACAGTTTTTTTTTTTTTTCCTTTGGAACTGTTTGGAATTGACGGAATTAATTTGAAGCGAATTTTGGAACGGTTCACCTTTTGTCCTTATAGACGGCGTTACAAATATTTAGGAGTGGTTAATAAAGGATCGTTCCAATTTGGTATGGTCACTATAACACATTGTTGGCAATCGTTCCTAATATTGAATTTATGTAAAAAAATTCTTTTCTTTTTAATTGGAATGAATTCGGATGACATTTGGAACGGTTACGTTATTTATTTCGGGTTACTTTTGGAACGGTCTTTGTAATACTCATGCCTGAATTTTGGAACTTTATTTATTTGTATTTGTGAAATGTTTAGGAACGGTCGTTAGGAACGGTTTTTTTGTTAGATTTGTAACATTTTCTTCACAATTACTACAATCGTTCCTAATTTTATTTTATAATATAATTTTATAAATTATTTAATTTATATATTTAATAAATTTCAACAAATAATTTAATTAACATATTTTAATAAATTATAATAAATAATTAAATTAATTAATAAAATTTTAATTAATTATATTTATGAATTTAATTAATTGAATAAGTATGAAATAATTGAATGGAATAAATATTATGAATAAACATGAATAATTAGGTAAAAAATATTATTTTAATATAAAATATTACTCGATGACAAAATAAAAAAAATCCTAATCTAAACCCTCCTCATCAGTGTCGTCCATTTCATCGTCATTTGGCGCCGGGGGTCTGTTGAAGGTTGTGCTGGGGCATTCGTCCGTGATGGTTCAACAGCCGAGGAGCTATAAATTTCATAATATGATGTAAATTAGAAAAGACTTGCATAAATTACACAACTATACAATAAATTTCACAAAATTATACGATATGATAAATTACACAACTATATAATAAATTTCACAAAAATTATACAATATGATAAATTACACAAGAATCGAATAATTACATAGCTATACAATAAATTTCACAAAAATTACACAATATGATAAATTACCGAGAATTGAGTAAATTAAACAACTATACAATACATTTCACAAAAGTTACACAATATAATAAATTACACAAAAATTGCATAAATTACACAACTATACAATTTTATTTCACAAAAATTACACAAAAATATTTTAATTTTAGAAAAGTATTTTAATTTTATGAAAAATATATTTTAATTATTATAATTATTATGTATTTAATTTCCATTATCCTAAAATGTGTACTAAATTAATTAATTTCTGAATAATTATACAAATTTCACAATAATTACAGAAATTACACAATAATTACAGAAATTATACAATATGATTGATCTAAATTACACAATATTTTCAGATATTATACAATGATAGAATAATTTCAAAAATTACAGATTATGATTATTGACGTAAGCACAACTTCTTCACAAAACACAAAATCACAAAAAAGAATGGCTGAGTTTAAGTCAAAAAAATTCAAATAAATTCACAATCACAAAAAGAACTTTTGAATAACATAAATGAACGAGCTTACCTTAGAACCATCATTAACAAGCTTCACCAAAATCTATCATCAACAACACATTTTTAGAAATGGGAAAAAAAATCAAAAAATGGTGGAAATTGTAAGAAAAAAATGTGAGGGGGGGGGGGGGAATGAAGAAAAAAAAAATAAAAAGTGAACCAACCTTTGATCAGAGAGAGAGGGAGGGAGGCGAACGGCAGCGGCCGACGGCGGCGGAAAGGCGAAACGGGCGGCACAACAAGATAGAGAGAGAGAGAGAGAGAGAGAGAGAGAGAGAGGAAGGAGAGGAGGGAGGGAAAGAAAAAAAAACTGCCAAGTGTTTTTTATATACTTAAATTTGGAGCGTGCTTTGAACGATAAATTTTTTTAAAAAAAATATTCCAAATCCGTTTCTAAAAGAAAAAACGACGTCGTTTCAATTGATGTACATTGGTTAGATATTCATCTAGGAACGGTCAAATATTTAACAACCGTTCCTAGATGTGATTTTTCCTCTATTTTTTATTTGGGCACAAAAATTAATTTTTTTGGAGCGGTCAAGTTTTTAAAAAATCGTTCCAAAGCCTGTTCCTAATAGTCAAATTCTGATTTATTTAGGAAAGGTTGGTTATAGTGTTTCTAAATTGTTCCTAACTACGAAAAATGACATCATTTAATTCAAAAATGATGTCGTTTTTAGTGGATATTTAGATGATTGTTCATGTATTGTGCTAAAATTATTTTTCTATTTAAATAAAAAATAAAAAATAAAGAAAATATCGTTCCACACATGTTAATGATCAAAGAGAAGTAGACCATAAATTAATTAAGACCATCACAAACATATAATGTTTTGAATTAAATTGATGCATGTTCATAAGATCAAGTATATTTGTATATATAATTGTTAGTCTTACATAGATGGAAGTAGCATCTTATACTGTTATATTGGATCACCTAATCAGATCGTTAAAATTTTAATCAAGCCGTTGAATATGATTAAATTGACAAAATACTACATTCGATGAAGTTTTGTACATTTTTGTTATACGGATGGTGAGATATCTTATCTGATTCACAATCAACGAGGTTCAAAATGATGCAACCGTCCATCAGACCATGTGATTTTACATCAAACCGCTAGATATATTCACATATGTATAGTATTGTTATGCGTTTAAGTTTGGAATTAATTAAGCTAACGGATGTTGAGATATTGTAATCGGGACGCGAATAGGTATTTTTTTAATATTTAGGAACTATTGAGAGTATTCATTTAGGAACGATTTCATTTAAATTATAATTAGGAACAGTTCATTTATACATTTAGGAACGGTTTGATTTTTATTCATCTAGGAACTGTCAAATATTTAACAATCATTCTTAGATGTAACTAAAATCGTCCCTAACTTTTAAATTTTTCTTGTTTTTCTGTGGAATATTGTAATGTTTTCAGGAACGATTTTGATTTATATGCCCGTTCCTAGTTAAAATTTAATATTATTCCCATTTATTTAGGAATACTTACGTAATAGGAACACTTTAATTTATAATCGTTCCTATTTGGAACGGTCTTAGTAATACAGTATTAATAATTTATAAAGATCGTTCCAAATCTGACCTCAAGTTGGAATACATTTACTAACTGTCATTTTTCTGACATCAATTGTCTCACATATAGGAAGGGTCAACTCTAGACCGTCCCTACTTTTATTTATGGGTTTCAAAAAGAGTTCCAATTATTTATCATTATAAATTTGGAACGGTATTAGGAACGGACATTGTAACTATTATTTTGAAATACCATTTGGAACGGTTTTTCGGTTCCAAAAAAAATATACATGAAAAATATGGATCATGACATCATCAATCAGTTTCTGTTCCTCATGAGTTCCAATGCTCGTTCCAATATGACAGGCTTTGGAATGGTCGCTAGATCCATGCCAAATTCTACTTCTTCTTTTTTGTAGTGTCTAATTTAAATTAGTGATGTGTGTCATCATTCTGCTAGAATAATATGAGTATATGTTTAGATATTTTTTGGCAACGTGTTTTTCACAACTTGTAGAGTTGATTTTTCAGTACAAGAACTTTATATTATTGTGCAATGAGTCATCCTTCATACCAATACCTCCTAACACAAGGTTGCAAGTAGATATATAATTGCCTAGTTTACACTAGGTTGCTCACACAACAATGGAGATGTGCCTTGCCGATGAGTGAAAGGGCGACCACTTATATTATTAGGTTGCACTTTACGGTACCTTGGAACATCTTGGGGCCAGGTAAATTTCATTCAATCAGATGTATTAGATATTGTTGCAGATGGATAATAGTTCCCTTTCTTGATCAAAGTGAGTATAGACCTCAAGATTTCAGACAACTTAACTTGTCCATAGCAATTACGTTCTCACGGCCAATGTATTTATTCTACATTCTTTTCCATCTTGTTTTAAAGTACCTTATTAAAGCATGTTGTCTCTTATATTTAACAAAAATATAACATGTATTGCTCTATATTCACCACTATATATTCAAACGTCCTCATTACATTTTATACTCCAACGTATTCTTATATATTTTGCATTGAATTGAGCCATTGTTTGATCCTGAATAAGGAAATTATGTGAATTTGTAGGTTGTACAGTTGTGTATAAAAATGGTCATTAGCATAAACTAAAACATTACAACATGGTTCTACATGCATTACAGGTTAGAAGCATGATTCACTTGTGATCTTGGGGATCTTGAATAACATTTGCAGTAAGAGGAAAGTCTTTTACAACTTTCAAATCCACAACAACAAAATCCTCCATTGTGTTCCACTATTATGAGAAATGAGCAGACCCACATTCCTCAAGACCCCCAACAATGCATATTAAACCGTCAGTCACAAATCAACTTGTATTAAATGGTACTAATATGTTTGACTTTTGCCTCATAGCCACCTACCAGGTTCCATTTTCCTCAGCCCCCAATGCAGATTCCTAGCACATTTACTAAGCCTCATTATTCTCATCCTGACCATCCACCTGGATATGAATTCATCTCTAACAACCGTAATATTGTTGTAAGAGGATCTACTTAATACTCTATTGTTTACTCCATTGCATGCTCATTCTCCAAAGTAATTAATGTCACTAAATGATCAACCTCATTGTGCTACCTACCTGGGAGGGAGTTCTTGCCTATAAATAGTAACAATTCCTACAAAATTCAAAACCTAAACAAGCGAAACTAGTGAAAATTTGGTCATTCATTTCCCTAAGTTCATAAAATCCCAAGTGCATGAAAACGTGGCCCGACGGTTAGTACTACCAACGTCAATTCTTCTACAACTATTAATGGACAAAAGAGATGGAGTAGACCTTTGTCAACTCTTTGCTGGAACATGAGCCATGAGAACAAACATACAGTGCAATGCTCTCTTCGCATTATGAATATTGAATAGGGCACATGAATGCAAATTTACAACCGCTTGGGCAATAAGTTAAGTGAAGAAGTTGCAAGAGCGATACGAGGTGTTCAATTGACTAATCCACTGCCCAGATGTCGTTTGGAACTGTAATTTCAAGTTTGTGACTGCCGTGGACAGCATTTGGGAAGAAATTTGTCGGGCAACTATTTCAGAATCACTCGTATTTTACTTAGACGATATATACAAAAATATGTTATGTCCTAACTTAGACTGATGTAGGAGAAAAAACTTGCGAGGTGCTACATTAATGCTTATGAGGATATGTTCGAGGATCTCTGCGTACTCTTCGGTCAACCGGTTCCAAATGAGTAAGAGTTAGTTGAGGTGGCGCCAACACCCGCGCCTAACTTGGCTGAACATGGTATCCTTCAAGAGCCCGACGTGGTTCAAGTTGATCCAGCACTAGTAAATAATAATGCCGCCATAGTCATACTGCTTGACATGGTGAACATAGATAGCTTGGACTATACCGGTTCATTTTGGAAGGTCATCGAGGAGCACTATGCTTGGAACAGTGAGACAGACTTCATCCTTACCTTGCCAGGAGTGCCGTCTATTGGTCCTAAGGAAGTGGGCAATGACAATCACTCGCCAAGCGGGCATTCATAAGGACCAACTAGTAGCAGTGCTTCAAATGCGACTCCCTTGAAAAAGGGAGCATGATAATGCTCGTTTGCACTTGGTATTTTGTCATGTAAGATATTGTGTGTATATATATGTACGACAAGTTAATATTTTGCATGGACATAATGAACATAAGGTGTTATGGTTTTTACACAGTCGTCTGTTAGGTTCCTATGTTATGTTTTGTCCACTTTTGGTATGGTGTAGTACCGAGAAGGCTGAAATACGGAATGCTGATAGACAAATTTATTACTATGATTTTGTGGATGATATATTCCACAACGGATGGCTAATGTTATGTTGGATACCAAGTATGTAATGACTTGACCATTTTCCTGAAAATGGTCTATCAATGTTTATATATAACCTTCTGTTTTTATAAAATTTGCACATCCTCATGGTATGCCCAACTCTCTTAATTCAAGAATATAGTACATGAAGTATACTTGAACTTGAGTCAGGTCAGCTTCTATATATTTGATGTTCACCATCCTAGAGCGAGCTATGGTAAAGATTGAATTAAATTGAACTTTGACCTCAACAACGCTAACAATGTAATCGTATTTATTGGCACAAGGATGTGCATGTCCATATTTCTCAATCTTGCCATTAACAGTAAAGACTTAGCCCCCAACTCGCCCGCCAAACCCAATTTTTCATAAGTATGTAGGTCCATATACTATTTCTGCCAAATAGGGTACACTAATTTATGTCAATGTCGAACTAATAATTAATAGAGGTACTTTGAAAATTTTATAATAATAAATTAGATTTACTATAAAAGAATAATTTAATTTGGGCAGAACAATGCTCATTTAGATATTCTTATTACTCCTTAATGAGTCTTACTAAGAATACCTTTGGATAGTGAATAAGCTACACCAAAAATTATCGCTGCAATTAAGAACTTAATATCTCAATGACTTCAATAGTGCAAATAAAAGTTCAATCTCCAAAAGTACTAGTCCAAATCTAATTACTTTCGAATTCACTAAAATTAATCTCAACCAGATGCCATATCGACATGAGATTTAATACTAATTTTTTGAAAAAATTTGTAAACAAGTGTAAAGTTTCTTATTAAAAAAGTGTCCTGCTCACAAATATTAGTGAATTACGATCAATTATTAGTGAAGTGGATGTTTAGACAAAATTTGCAAAGTAATAGAGTGTAATTGAAAGAATACTAGAATAAAATTACAATAACAAACATTTCAACGACCTGAGTCAGATCAAGAGATCAACACTTATAGTGTTCAAAATCATGGAGTTAAAAAGTGGGCAGAACAAGGAAACAATGTATAAAGCTATGAACCTACGATTATGAGTATAACTTGCGAAATCAAGTCCTTTTATATGATGATAATGATATTCATTAAATCGACCTTCTAGGCAAACCAAAATAATCCATTTAAATTCGAATTGAGCTATACTACCTCAATCATATGTGTTTACTTTCATTTTGGTTGTTACATTTAATCAAAAAATGAGAACCATTATAATTAGTCGTCCGTATAGTAGTAATTTTGGATTAAAGACATAATCTTGTTTGTTTTCATTTCATGTACTTATGCAATGGATTTACCACTGAGTCCATGTTCTAATGACTATGCTTGGGCAGGATTATCTATTCATTATATTTAATCCAAACCAACTAACTACTCTGTAGATGAATTTATTGATGTTTACTTTCTACATATCTCAACGGAAGTTTATATGTAAATCATGAATTGATATTTTTATTCTGGTTTACATACATATCTACTTTTATAAAATAAACCTAATCGTACAGTGTTCTATATTGCAATACATTTTACTCTGAGGTAAATTTCAATTATATTTATACTTTGTGGGGACTATGTGAAGATCAACAAACATGTCTCACCAGTTTCAAGAGCACTTTGTTTGATCCGAAAAAACATCATGTGACAGAAGTTGTATCGGCTCTTTCTTTCCTTATTTTTCATAACCGATGGATAACGATTCCGTCTTAACACCAAATTAATTAATATGATTTGAAATAAACTACTTTATTTATCAATGTATTAGTGTAAAAATAATGACAAAGAGCAAACAATTATGCGCCATGATCTATTATACTTCTACATTATTAGATTTCATTACTCATTAAAATGCGGTGCGTCCATAGATATACTTTCATGCATCTAATTGATACCAACTTACTATTCAATCCTGTGCGTGGGATATTATCAATTACAGGAAATATTTGAAGGTGCCAGTATTTGTTCTCGCAGGTCTTACATGGTGGGAGATCTATTAATTCTTACAGATCAGCGTAATTCACATTATATAAATACGTTTAGGTCAATGATCATCTTTCAGTATTTGTTAAAACTTTCGAAGCAAACGTATACTTCCAACAACAATACAATCACTTCACAAACGCCAATCAAATAAATGCCCCAAAATTATCCCTTCCAGTATATCCTCGAACAAAGAACAACTACTCCGTAACTACCATCATGTTACAATGGTAGACAGAGCATATAGAAGCGACAAAATACATTCCTACAGATACTACCAACTTCTACCTAATCTTCTCCACAAGTTAATGTCATAATTTATCACAGCGACCATTATTGACCCAACGCAGGTGCATGCCTGGCGAAGCAATTATTCCGACTATTTGCAACAAACACTCGAAAGAATTACCTTATTAAGTACTAATGTCTCGAATAGTTTTTTATTCGTCACCATGTGGGGCCAGGGAACGCAGACACCGTTTCATCCCAGCTAAGCATAAACATGGTGGAGTATATTAGGGGAATAGGAATAAAAGTCTAAGCATATTATCTCAAGCATTAATCACACTTCATTAGATAACACAGAAACATGGAAGTCTAGGCATGTGAAGTTTTGCAAAGGGACTGTTGATCACGTGGTCCGTTAAAGGGTGCATCTTGCATGTAGACGATTATTACATAAGAAGGAGCTGTAACGTAACTTGTCATGCGATTATAAAATTATCATTAGCAGCAACATATGCTCTCAAGAGGACTAGTGTGATTCTCCTTGTTGGAGAATGAAGACAAACCTGTGAAATACATTCATCGGCAATAAGCAATGAGCAATTGAAGCAGTACAAAAGGTTTCCGATCAAGGTCTTTGATAACTGAATGGCGAATGAAAACACCATACAGATCATAAAATAAATAGAATGGACCATTGATAATTCTGATTAATAGTACCAAGATTTATTATACCTCTCGTTAACTACATTAAATCTGGATTTATATTTAAGTGTTGAAGGTGTGAATATACTATTACATATAACAAGATGTTAGAACATCCAATCTCAAATCAGACAATAATAGATCATATACGTGGAGAACTTTCCGAACTCGCTTATCTATAACACTCGGGAACGCTCCTGCTCTTATCGCCTCATTCAGTGAATAGGTGCGTGCCAGCGCACCAGAATGGACTTCGCCTAATTGGTTCATTGCGAGGAATAAAGGACTTAGCTCCCCACGTACCTCAAAACGACGAAACGTGTGGCAATGAAGCCTAGTACAGACTGTATATACGAGAGTAGAAGTGGATTACGAGTAGAGTCAGATGGTGCTTCGCTCTTGCACAGACTAATGTGAGAACGAAACCAAGAATAAATTGAATCTAGATAATTATACCAGACGGTTCTCCAGCTCGCGACAGAATATACAAATATAGTATCTATAGTTATTATGCTTTATACAGTACAATCTTTAGGTCCATAGACAGATAGATATTTTGAGAGGCGTGGGATTAAGAGCAAGAACACAAGTTTTTAGCTATTGGTCTGGGTGGATGATGTGATGTGTTCTGAATCAGAGAATGATTAAGAGGAAATGACTAACGGCAGTTACGATTTTGCCAAGCTAGTGTCTGTTATCTCGGTGAGCTATTCATCCATGACTCTGGCTGGCGGGTATAGAGTATATTAGACGTACGATAAGCTGGTCTCTTTCGCGAATAATGTACAAAAATCGTGAGGGCACATACGGTAAGAGATGGTGGTATATTAGACAGTCAATCTACTTTCTTCACTTCTTGAGCCTGCCGTTGCAATTCACGTCTTCTTGCCGTGGCTCTCCATGATTTTATATCCTCTTAGTTCTTCTTATGAGAGTGCGCTTCACTGGTCTTCTTTTTTCCTGGAATAAATATCAATGTGTGATATTTGCAATCTGTCATGCATTTTAATCAAAAAACTTTGAATCGTGTTAAATATCCTGAAGCTCCTCCATCCCAAATTTATTATCAGATACACGATTCATTTATTGCTCATAAAAACTTCTACACTCAAAGTACGTTTAACTTATCTGACATACATATTTAATTTTTAAGAAAACCCTTACTGTAAAATATAGAATACGAAGTTTATGCACTGGCGTCAAAAATATGCATTCATTTTAAATACAGATAGTGCAGAGCTCTATCATCATAAATGAGGTTCGATACCCATTTCATATTTGAGTAACTCAATGTTTTGTAGATTCTGTTAATGTGATGTAATAACTTCAACACTTTGAACTATTAAATACTACGTTATAATGATGCATAATTATTATTTCTTAGAATCCTCGACTTGGTCTTTATTCCTTTCCGTTGGTGGAAATTTAAGAAATCTCTATTATTATGTATATATAAATATAAAATTCATTAATGTGGTGACTTTATACAATTTTATATTTATTTAAGTTATACACAAGACATGCATCTATGAATATAGATTTAATTTATAATCATATAAATGTAAACATTAAGTTTAATGAGCTCTTTAACAATAAAATAAAAAATAAGGATATAATTTAAACTTAGATTATAATATTAACAATGTATCTGAACTTTTTGACGACTGTTAATCTTATGTCTTACTTTAAACTAACATTATTATAACTATAATTATATTAACTAAACCATTATTATAGTGAGTCTCTTCAACATACATATAAATAATAGAGAACAATTACTAAATACTGTAAACTTTTATGATCGTAATATTGTTACAGCATATGATTATACTTAAACTCTTTTTAAATTCTTCATACAATATATTATCACTGGTAAATATATACAATATAATATTATTGAAGAGAAAAAGATTAGAACATAGATGAGTATTCTATAAAACTCATTACGGCACATCTATCTTTATTAGGCTTTCAAACGCTATAAATCTGATGATAACGTCTATAGATTGGTATCCTTATTGATTACTATTTTTCTGTTAATTTATCATTCATTACTACAAAGATCACATAATACCTGTAAAAGCGATATTATATTAATATCTAGCTTCCAATATATTTACAGAATTTTTGGTACTAAAACATTATTTCATATACTAATAATCTTCTCAAATTCATATATACTATACAAGCTGCATTTCAAACCCAGAAAAATGACAAATTGAGAGCAATATATTCAATTATACTTGTAATCAAAAGTATATAATAATCAAAAATTTACATCCAGAGCTGCACCTCACAACTATATAAAAATTTCTCGTTAATCAATCCCATGTTTAGAAAATTTCTAATTTTATATAACCAGTGTAATTAGTTAATAAGTCATATCACATTTAAAAAACCCAAAACTTTCCTTATAAAATAGATTAAGATATTGCCATAACCTATCTTTCACCACACGCAATTACGCATGCATATCATGACTATGATGTAGCAAGTTCATTACAACTAAACATAAATGCAAAAATGTATAGGGCTCTGTGTCAATTATTATGATAGTGTCGAAGTTATTATAAATCCATCCAAATTAACTTTCATATTTGATAGAATTGCCTTTGACAATGTTGACAACACATTATATTTAATCCTCAATTCACTAATGCAAACATAATATCTCATAGAAAAAAATGTATAGATAGTGGGTGTGAGGGTACTGGTCAAGAGTGTATCAATTCTTATTAAAATTTGGAAGTAATATATTATTCCGACTAGAAGATAGAATTAAGAATTACCACAAGTCAATCTTATCCATATTTTACCCAATTAGACAAAAACAAAAACCCAAAACTTACGATGTATATCGCTGGCGAATAAAGACTTACTCCTCAATAGAGGTAAACCTAGAGAGTCTTCACAGATTATATACACAAGTACAACATTATGCTGTCATTTTATCCAAATGCTTTACTACACATAAAAAGAGCCGGCAATTACGAATGCAGGCAAGCTAATCATGCAAATAGGTCTTGGTATTACATCTCTCCTCAGAGGCGCGAGAAAAGAAGTAGGATCTTATTTAGATCTGACATGGTGCACATGTGACCAAACACCTAAGATTTAACAAACCAAAAGAAGGTCAGAGATTAACATGAGCGTGTATGATAAACACAGATGTTTAGGCCGAGGATTGCCTATTTACATCAAAGCACGAGAAGTTGTCTAAGTAATAAGTAGAAGTTAAATGTGACTAGCGAGTATCAAACGTGCCATTTTCTCCTTCAACTCCCTTGTTAGACTGAAGAAGATATCCATGTCTTTGGGTTTGTTCCCACAAGTTGCAATTGATAAACCAGCTTACTAGAAACAACCAAGATGTCATGTTCCTACAATGATACAACTAGACATATCTCTTCTAAACCAGGCATTCTCATGCCACAGAAGACCTCTCGCTTGTCCAATTTTTCGCGGTTTCCCACCGAAACTCGCTCTCCTCGTAAGTGGCACCAAAAGCTATTTTATGTGACCTAGCGTTTGCTTTATAGGATTATTGGCGGGTTTTAGTTAGAGAATTTTGAGATACCATATTAAACTAATGGCGGATTTTGGGGTAAGCTCATATACCTTAATGCTTTATCGGCCGCTCGTTGTACGTCGTTTTGTAGCATTCGTGACGAAGTGTGTTGGTGTAATAGATTATAGAGTGTAGCATAGTCATGTCTACCTACATGGGTTGATCCTGGTTGTACACATCCTTGCCTTTCTTGAACAATCAATGTCTTTTTGATTCATGTGTGTTTCTCGATACTTATTCCACCTTAATTGCGTGGTGAACTAGAAAGAGACCTGTCTCAGATGCGATCTGTCGTCCCGCGGAATATTATGTTACTTGGTCTGACAATATATATTAGATAATTCATATTACCATTTTATATTAAACTCGAACTACGAATTAGTATTATTTTAGATCAAATGTGATTGTCCAGAGGGGGTTTTGTGATCTCCTCATGGGAATATTTCTGGGCTTAATAGTGTCGTCATTGTGTTGTTAATAAATTTCAAGTGAAGCCATATATAAACCGCAGGCTACGGTGGAAAATAAAGAAGCAGTCCAATGCAAATCACCTATAAGCGAATTAGGTTACGCTTAACATTAAGCTTTCTTCCTGAGTGCCTAGTTATTTCATCTATCCATCGTAAAGACCACCACATAGTAAGATCCTCTTCAAACCGCGCTATTCATACTATCATCGGAGACTCTGTGTAGAAATTGATTTTGAGAATTTTCTTGATTTCCTGCTAGACAAAGAGAAGTAGTTTGTAAAGAAGAATTAGAGTACATACCTTTATCTTTTACTTTTTCTGTGTGGAGGGTGGTTTTGCTCTTTAATTTAGTGGTGTTCTGTTGTGGGCTCTTTTCCATGAGTTGAAGTTAGCAAATAATCAGGAGTAGAATAACATAGCTTTATATATTTTCTTGTATGAAAGCTGCATTGGTCTTATTTGCAGGAGGAAGTTGATCCCATGATTGATTTTGGGGTTTTAGGATAGCCTTAGAAAATTTTTGGTTTTTTTAAGGTTGAAGGGTATAAAATGTATGATGAGCGTGTTTGGATGTTACAGAGAGCAGTGGTCAGATGCGGAAGATTGAATTATGGAATTAAGATCTTTATGAGTCTTAGGTATGGTGAGTGGAGAGGACGTTTTTCTGCTAGTTTTGTGTCAAATTTTTAAGAGTTAAGTTTGCTGTTCATGTTATGATAATAGATGCTAGTTTAAAGTAAATTTGAATCCGTTATGGAGCACAATACATGGATGGCAATCTATGTCTACTGGAGTGTATACCTGTTGATACCAGTAGTACTATGTACAAAATGTGTCTGAGAAATCTGTCTTATCATATTGAGAGTTAATGCGTTCTTTATTGCCACATATAGAAGACAAAGGACGCAGCTAAACATAGAGAACAGCTACTTCTCAAAAGTGAAAATGGCTAGTCAATTATTTTCTTTTCTGGAATTTTCAAGTGTTCATAATTAGGGGTGATGGCTATTTTCTTCTATTAAAAATACTGGTAATGAAAATTCTCCACTCAATTCTAAAGGAGTCCCATATAGCTTTATTTAAGTCACCAAAATTCCTATGCTATGACAGTCATCCCTCCAAAACTAGTCGTGTTAATTGCAACCTCTAATACAGATCCATAGAGCTTTATTAAATCATATCAATAGGTATAATGCACCTTCAAGAGAACATAAATTTATTTCCCCCTAACGTTTCTGTATATTTTGTCAAATCCATCCTAAGCTGCAATAGTCATTCATTTGTGTGTTAACCGTAAATTCAGAGAACTTACGTATATCTTTGTTCTCAGCAATGTAAATCCTATAAACTCGAATACTACGATTGCTCAAATCTACGATAGATGGAGGTGGAATAGACGCTTAAGGCTTCTTGGAATGATTGGGCTTGATAGGGTCAGTCCGACGGGTCGGACAGACTGTATTCGATGGGCCAATAATGGTAAAGCTAGACAATGAGATGTCAATCTAACAACTTCAAATAATTAATAATGGTGTTCTAGTGTCAACCCCGTGTTAATGGACTGATCAACCAACGCAATAAAGCCCTTCAGCTGTTGATCGATCGCGAGCCGACTGTGTTGTCCTGCCATATCTTATGCTCTAAGTTCGATAGGAGGGAGCGTCAGCTGAGCATGTATAGTGTGATTATGTGGTGAAGCTTTAAGGTACGGCCTACGAAGAGGTCGCGATAACGTGACTTGAACATAGTTATCTAGAAGAAGGTGCAATTGTACCAGTTTTCCGCCCTTGGTGTGGAGGAGCACGTCTATCGTAGTTTGCCCACATCCAAATCATTGCACCTAGAGTCTAAATGCTTAATACTTGAGATGCATTTACCTCTAATTTGTTTTCAGCCATACTCAGCAGTGGTAGCGACGTGTTTTACCTACTCGAATTTCCACAGACACTCTTCGACACAAACAAACTGCTAAAGCATTATCACGAAAGAGGCTTAATTCGAATGAGAGATCGCTTGGTGACCGTGCTAATTAGGATGTAAATGCAGAGGCTACTGCTTGTTGCACGTGTTTCGATTGTGCAGCCATATACTCACCGTCCTCCGCTGTTTAGATTACTGTATTCGTGGGCACTGATCGACAACAAGGTCTTCTCTGAGATAAGAAAAGCACTATAAATAGGAATGTTCTGAATGATATAAATCACCTTCCTTCAAACCTCAAAGATAGTCATATGATATCGCGTTATCGTATGCACGTGACTACCATGGTTCCTCAAGTCACTATGGAAGGAGAGTGAATCTTCTCTCACCATACTAAATTTCTGAGTTGGGCAGACTTAAGTACATAACTACAATGCGTAATGCCTCACTTTAGACCACGTCATCCTGCTCATACCTGGAAATCGTAGTGCCCAAGGCTGATAAGCACTCTAGTCAGTTTAGATACTCTAGTAGCTCCATAATTCAGTAGCTACCAAGATCATTCGGATGACAATTGATGCTGCTCCATAGAAGACGGGTGCGCCACATTCTAGTCTCACCGAGCGAATGAATACGCACACATTGACGTAATGAAAGATCGGATTCCGTAACAAAAAGCAAAGTCCAGTATATGCGACACATAGTATGGCCCATATTGCTACCGATGATGCTCTGGTCAGCTCAGACATTGGGAACATTTCTAACAGACCCATTAAAGCCAGATATGCCAGCTGTTTAGATGGTTCAAGTTAAGCGAGACCGCGTATTTGTTACACCTGGGCGCTGCCATTGAAAGGCACCAGCTCGCCATGCATTTGTTGCGAGGTAAACATTATCTCTGTGTGATATTATTTGTATAGTTGTAATAAGCGGGTCAAAGTACAACCAATGTGCCAATGATAGCGCAACAACAAAATCGATATTTATATTTTCGTGGCCATCAATTCATTATTCATCGGTCGGATAAGGTTAGTAATTTGGAAAGATTCACAGTTAGGTTTCCTCATCTGGCATCAATGTTACCAAAACCAATATGCTTACCAGATTATACCAGTCCTAATAGTTGGAGGTGCAAATCATTAGAAGGTATCATCTCTATCCACTAGATTCAGGAAGAGTATTAGCAGTTAATCATTGGAAGATTTCCGAGTTCGACTTGCGTATACCAATACGTGTGTCAAGAAAAAATATTCAGTTGCTGGCGCAAGACATTTGGTAAGAGGGCTCCACTGGATTTTACACGGATAGTGGCCGAGCACCAGATTTTGCCGGAAAAAGGACCCGGGAACTGGAAATTGATGAAAAATGGAAAATGAGAGAATGACCACTATGTACGCACGATCGAGAACGATCGTTTGGCTTTCGTACTAAAGAGCATCACATACCGGAAAGACAGGTAGGCAAGAATGGTCAGTACTATGACCCTCACCCTCATTTTAGGACGTATTCGCGCTTGTCGGATCAACATCATGAGCATAAATTTCTATACCGCGATATTAGAACCGATGGAGAGTGTGTACATGTGTCTATCCTGTGGTGTGTATCATACGCTCAACATATAGTTTATTGGAGTTTGTAAGTGTAAATTTAAGCAAATTTGGAATAGATAGCAATAGCCCTCCAACAAAAATCCAGGAAGCGACGATCCCCCAACTGCCTATACAATAAGAGGGAGTTGGATAACGCAAGTTATTGAACATTTCCTTGTAAGTTCTACTACAGCCATGTTATCAGTCCATAATCAAATTTCCTCCCATCCCGTATATGCTTTGCTCAATATTTCGTCTCTCTCACAACGTTACAATCTCTATATCAAGGATTTTCTGTTAACTTCTCATACCTCCTTCTGTACATCTTAACCCATAGCCATCCCGTTCTTTATTGTGAAAGCTTTATTCATTAGTGTTTTACTAAGTGCAACTATTGAAGGATATTTTCTTCCATCCGACTGTACCTGACCTCGTCTTAGCGTGGGTGCATTGTTGAAATAGAGAGGTTGATATGCTAGGGGTCTCAGCCACTCAAGGAGATGATGACAACTGTGCCACGTAATAGCAAGTGCTCTCTTCATGATATAGTAAGCTATCAAGAAATTTGTTTTCTAAGTCAATGAGATAGAAATATATAAACA
>JACGWL010000001.1:1093297-1228286 GCA_034509725.1 Sesamum angolense | reverse complement strand
TCCCCGGTAGCACGATCCTTACCAAAAATATCCCTCCAAGCAGGGAAGAATGGTCAAGACTTATACCTCATCCCTTTGGCCGACGGATCAATCTGAAATTTATGGGAAAATGGAGTGATGATCTATTTGTGTGGACATATGCAACAACATGTAAGGGATTTAAGCAATTGAATCAACCCCACAAACCTCCTCAACATAAGGAGAACGCAGATGCAACATTTGAATCACATGTGCATACCTTAACAAATTCCTCCCGCCCGTTGTTGCCTTCAACAGTTACCATGTGTCAGCTTTTGTCCTAACCCAGCCCGCTTTTGGTTATCATTGTTACTAGTGTCTAGAATTTATTTTTCCGCACGTGCAGTGTCGAAGTGATGTGTGGTTCAGCCTTGATGTGACAACTGTGGGAATGCTCTCTTCATGTGAGCTTCAAGTTGTGCTAGATAATTATTACAAAACCCATTATCACACTTCCACCCCATCGTAATTAGGGACTTAATAAGTGTTCCCTCTTTGAAAATTGTCCACGTCCGGCGTGGCCCAGTTCTCTCTTTGTTTGAACCCCGATATTTTTGTCTACTACTGCCATCATTCTCGAAGTTATTCACATATGCAGTGGATTGGAAGTCACCATCCATTATACCCTGCTCACATATAATTAGAAGGGATTATTAAACTGAGTATCCATAGTGCATTGTGCGTGCAAGAAACATAAACTACAACGTAGGACAACATACAGTTATTCAATAACAGTAAAGATCCAAATTCAACTATGGAATATAATGAAGAAAAGTAGAACATATGAAATGTACACTCAAGTTAGTATAATTAGTTATGAGACGATTTTTCAAACAATAGATTCATCAAAAAAGGAATTTATTATCATTATTTACATGATGCAGTCACGCATATTAACACCAAACTTTTCAACATCCCTAAAAAACACTACAGTACGATGAACATTTGTAACATTACAAAGAAAAAACTACCAAATAGCGCAACTGGAAAATCATCAGGATAAAACAAATTTTATGAGGGACGTATGTTCGTCGTCACCCACGACCTAACCACTCATTGTACATGGATGAAGCCAAATCATCCCTCCAAGCCGACCAAGCGGGATTACTTTCTATAGTGCTTATGCAGTGAATATTTATTTCATAGTAGGGTTCACGGTCCTTAGGCAGCTCAACTTCTAAAGGGTTTTCAGGTATTTCATTGTGTATAAAGTTATGCAAAAGGTAACAGGCAATGATTATTTTACTTTGAACATCTATTGGGTAAAATAATTGGCTTCGTAGTATTCCCCAACAAACTTTTAGTAAATCGAAAGTCCTTTTGATGACATTACGAGCGGATGAGTATTTTAGATTGAATAGCTCCTCTTTATTCTGTGGGCCACCCGCTTCGCGATCCCATTCACGTAGGTGAGACCTAACACCTCTGTAAGGAGTTAAAAAACCTTCAACATTTGTGTACCCATTGCCGCACAGATAATAGTTACCTACACATAATTTCATAGAAAAGAGCGACAAGAGAATTAAAACTAAGACGTATGGAATGGTTTATTCAATTCCACACATTCCTAAGAGACACGTAAATTGACCGAAAACAACATATTCGAAGGAAAGAGCTCAAATTCTTCATTACTAGGACTAAACATACCAGCCAGGACACGTGGTCCTCTGGATCTGTGGATTGCATCCCGCAGAACACATTTGTCCGCTGCACTGCCTTCCCAGGCCCGTTGTATGTAGATGAATTGCATATTAGGATTGACACTAAGGATATTGACTGCAACTTGTCCTTTACATGTGCGGTAATAACCCTTTTCATGTTTGGTACTCGCACGTCCATGAAGGTACCATTTAACACACCTAAATAACCCTGAAACAATGATATTACATAACAGATTAAAGGACATAGCTTTGTAAAATATGTAGACATCAGAGATGTAGTAGTTCAATTATTCTTAGATTTTGGGTATTCTACTGATACCTTAAACCACTTCCAGTTAGGGTCTTGACAGTCATTGGTAATAAGAGTCGGCTTAGCCAGAAGTACTGTATGCATCTTACAGACAGCGAGCAGAACAGAATGAAAATGCTTGCTTACAGTACGGCCAGACAGTATGAAGTCATGCTTCACAAATCAATTATTTTTGTGATGGAAAATTACACTCAAGAACATAGCAACTTGCTCAGCTACAGACACATTTTTAATGGCCTTAATACCGCTGGATTGTTCTAGCATACAACATAAACAGTCGAACGCATTTCAGTCCATGCAAAGGTTTCTCAAACAAGTCTCATCGCTAAATAAAACTAACCTATGCAGATTCCCAACTTGATTAGGCAGCCTAGAATTGAGGTTGTAGCAACAACATACAAACTCTATGTTTAGATTGCCTCTTAGATTTAATATATTGAATAATTTGAACAAAAATCATAAAGTGGCACTGCTATCTTAACCACAATCCACTGCATGGCAAGCAAAAGCCAATATTTGGCGGTGTGATGAGTATGTGAAGTACACAACATTACTTAAATTCAACAAGACGAGAGTGAACCATACAAAATACATCTTCAGAATATTAATATGAATGTCAGTAGATGTGGGCTCAAATTAAATTCTCAACTAAACAAATAAACACCAAATTTATGTGAAGGAGTAGGTTAACCTAAAATACTATAAACTTACTTAACCGGGTGCAAATAGATACAACAAATTAGCATCCAAAAAAAAAAAGAACAGAGGAACAGAGTAATATCCAACAGGATAGCTCATACTTCAGGGCATGTTAAAAATAATTATATAGATAACGCAAACTATTTGTAAAGTTACTCTATATAACTTAAAAATTCCCACTTGAGGGTTAAAAATTAACATCGGTCTGTTCAGGATGAAACTCGCCATTAAATAGTTGTGGAGCAATGGAGTTGATGAAGAAAAAATTTGGAGAAGAAATTCTTAGTATAGTAGACATGAGGCCATAATGGGCGAGCGAGAAAGCAACTTACAAGTAAAAAAAGTTAGAAACAATGGACCTGTATAGTTACTTTTTTCGAGCTTTGCACTTCAAATGGCTGCAATGATTCATCCGACAAAAGATCTCCCAAAAAGGCTAAAATCGGGAGGAAAAGAAGCAAGTTACAATCTTTTAAACATAATGCTTCTTGAATCAACTTCAACCGTGTAGAAATTATGGACAATTTCTACTTTTTCTTCAGAATGTAGGGCACACATTACCTTTGTTGAAAGCAAGTAGTAATGGTGAAAGAAAAGGTAGGTGAGGAGAAATAAAGAAGGGGATGGGGATAAGGCTGTCAGTACATTTAATGAAGCATTGAAAAATTAGGTGTAAACATTCTGAAATTTGGGGGTTAAAAGGTAAATGGAGCAAATAAAGAAGGATCAAAGGAGTCATTTAAATTTTAGTGGCCAGTTCCATAGGGTACCCTGATAGAAATCTCAGATGCCCCTTCAAGATTTAAATCAAACATTTAGTGCGAAACAGTGGCGGGCCGATGACAAGTAAACCAGGCCAAGCGTGAATAATGTAAACATGCCACTAATATAGATTTCTCGAATTATCTAGATTAATACTCTATTGTAAACATGCCCTATGTGGATAATGTGCATCCAAAATTTTCATGTTAACATTATGAGGAGTTTATTACTTGTTGGGGTTAGTTTCAATAAAATTTTAATTTAGATCAGGTTTGATCGAATCGAACCAATGAAAGAAAAAGTATGATACATATATTATATAATTGGTCACTTTCCCATAACTATAGGCCAATCACATGCAAGTATATTGATTCAGGTTTAGCCAAATTAAATATCGTTACTTCAAACCCCTTATCTTATTTTCTTCATCGTCCAATTACCTCATGTAGATGTGTTTAAGGGTTGTCGTATCAATTGAGGTGCCTAGTGATGCTAATATTGTTGGTTGTGTAATCTACAAACACCATGATTAACCACCGCTCTTACACAACCAAATTCCCGTGTATTGGGTTCTAATCGGAGAATGGAAACTTCAACAGAATTCTTTGCAGATTGTGTTGCAATCAACCACTGAAAATCCTAGTAGAGCCCAAGCCATAGGATGTGTCCACATCCCCGAACACCCAGATTCCCATACCTCGACCAGGAAATCTTGAGTCAGATCCAACACATTTGCAAAACAGACCAGCTACTAGGCATGATTCTTTCTTCAAAGATAAGATCCTATCATCTTCAAACCATTTCCACTTCCCCACCTAGATACAATCCTGAAAACCATTAGATTTTACACAGGTTCGTCGTCCAGAAAATATGCCTATTATCCATTTTTCAAAGGACTAGATGCAATGGATTCATTCTCCAAGGAACCGCACGTTAATTCTACAACTTTAAGGAATTAATTGACAGATTTTTTATATAGAGACTTGACCTATGAGAATCTGGAAAACTTCTCAACTGACTACACATATTTATCTGGGTGAAGGAAATTATCTTATTCAATTTAAAACCAAGAGGATTGTTTCATTGCACTAGCAGGAGGGCCTTGGTTTCTATTCAATTCTTATCTTTTTATACAACAAAGAGACCTTGTTTTACTCCATCAAAGGAGGTTCCTTTAAACATATATCTATGGGTTTAGCTTCCAAACTTATCACTTGAATACTACGACAAGGATGCTCTATTTCAGATTGGACAAAAATTGGGGAGACCCATTAAGATTGATGGTCATACTTATAACCAATACAAAGGTTATTTTGCCTGGATTTATATTGAAGTAAACACGTTAAATCCTTTACCTACAGCCATAGTCATCGATAACCATAAGCAAAAAAATTGTTTATTAGTTGAATATAGCTTTCTGCTCAATTGTGGAACTATAGGTCATATTGCCTCAAACAGTTCTCGCACTACATTAAGTGAAACATTGGAACCTTCTAAAGCTCCATTAACAAAAAGTACAATAAACAAGAATGGAGAATCCGGTCATCTTGGTGCAGAATTCACCAGTTCAACTAAAAGGTGATTTTGTCATCTTTCCAAGTAAACAAGATTCACAAATGTCAAATACTTCATAATCAAAAAAGTTCACTATTCCATCCTTATGGAGTCTTTGAATGCGTTTCTTATTTATATGGCCTAGACGACAATGCCATAAGTAGGTAGGATTAGAATCTTTTGATTTTAGTCTCTTGCAATTATTTACGTGAAATATTTGTTTATTAAAATCAAGCAAGTATAATCCATTCACATAATGAGCTATACCATAGCAAAATGGAAATCAAATTTCTGTATACTGATGGAACGTAATAACAATTATTCAGTTCAAAGTCAATCTTGATGGTAAAGATATAACATAAGTTTCTACGGCCAAAGCAGTGACTCTAGCCCCATTGCCAATGTGTAAGTCCACCTCTCATTTTCTTAATTCCCCAGTCCTTGTTAGTCCCTGCACATCGAAACAAATATGGGAAACACAATTGGTATCTAATACCTGAGTTTGAAGCAATAGAGCCATTTTTCATGTCCTTCAAGTACTTTGGGCAATTCCTTTTCCAATGCCCTCCTTGGTCACAATAAAAGCACGTTTGGTCAGGACTAGGTCCATTTTTAGGATGATAGACTTGGCAATTTTTTTGCTAGTATCTTGCTTCCCAGAAGTCGTCTTCTTGTTCTTGTTGTCTCTCTTCTTGAAGGCATTTTTCTTCTTTTGAACCATTGAGACATTTTTTTTTGTTCACTTTTGATGCTCTTTTCAACAGATTTGAGCATCACTAGAGGCTCATGAACAATCTTATTCAAGTTGTTCATGTGTTATACAACCACAAAGTTTGCATAACTTTTATGCAGAGTGTAGAGGATAATGTCAGTTGCAAGCTTGTTTCCAAGCGGAACACCCAAACTCTTCAGTTCTCAAACAATCATATCATCCTAAGAACATAAGGACCAGCAAGTTCATCATCCTTTTGCCTGCTCTCCAGAATAGCAATCACGGTCTCAAATTGTTTAACTCTAGCTGCCTTACTAAACATGTCTTTGAGTTGAATGATGATGTCATAGGCCTCCGTGTCCTTAAATTGCTTTTGCAATTCAGGGACCATAGAGAGCAACATCAAGCATGCTACATCCTGATATCGTTCTTTATGATCTTTATAAGTTGTCTTTTCTATAGCAGGAGCATCATCAGCAGGTTTTTGCAGGGAGTGGTGTATCTAATACATCTATCTTTTTTCTCTTGTTTGAGAAAAATTCTCGATTTTCTTTTCCAACCGAGAAAATTAGCCTCATTAAGCTTTTTCTTTTCCAGTACAGCACGTTAACTAAAGTTTGAAAGCCTATTTTGATTTGGGTTACAACCCATCTACAAATAAAATGACATGCAAAATAATCAAAACACAGGATTATTCAAGAATATTAAAAATGAAAACACAATTTATTCAATTAATATTCAATATAAAATGCCCTATAGAATTTTAATGATTCCAAGATCCCATTTCCTCTTAGGTTTAAGCAAACTTTGGCTTAATCACATAAAATTAAAAGGTCATTAGGTAAAGTATCTCATACTTAATTATTCAAAAATAACTTTTGGGTAGACAAATAATAACTCTTATTAACTCTTGCCCCTTGCATCAAAGTGTCATCTTTTCTTGACCTACTTTGTTGAGTTTAACCAATTTTCATCAACTATTAGTCCTAAACTAATCAATGACACTTCGCTTTTGCGGAAACTATCAAATGGTGATTGAGGGCTTTATAGTGTTACTGAGTGGAATAGCAAACAAACTCAATATTTTTAGTGTCTTAGTTGTTTAAGTTAATTCATTAAAAGTGAACTTATAATTAAAAATAATAACAAAGGAATAAAATTAAATAATGGCTTCACAAGTGATCCTAGTAAGGCCCCTTGCACTTAAAGAACTAATCTTCAAGTCTCCATTGCAATGAACCTCTTGGATCTCCATTCATCTTGAAGTCATCACCACCATGGAATACATAGGATCTTGTAATTTGAATTAAAAAATTAAATACAATAAATTAGAACTAGTCCAATTATTACATCCAAAACATCTAACGAATCGTAGATCGTATTTAATTAAATTCAAAATATGACGGCATGCAAATCGTATTATGTATCCTAATTTGGCCATACTCGTCACAAAATCCCCAAAAAAAATTATTCATTCACACACTTACTACATGTAAGTGGCCCATGCATATAAAATTAAATAAATTTAAAGATATAGTAAATTATAAATTATAATTGTATAGTCTTTATTAATTAATGTTAACATGAATAATAATCAGATTATCAACTATTAATATTGCATGATAATATTTGATTCATAATCAAATAACTTCCATTAAACTTTAATGGTTAAATAAAACTGTTCCCACTTAATTAATAATCCCTATTAGAATTCAATGAGATAATTATTCAACTAACTTATATTAATAAACTTTTAACAATTAAAATGTCTCCCTTTAAAATTTGAAAATAATCGAAACAGATGTAGAACAGCTTTTCTGGATCATAAAATTTAACCAACCTTCCATAAGATTAATATTCATAATTCCATTATAATTAGGAACTCAATTTAGGTGGTTACTATTAAAATTTTAATATCAAATATTATTCAAATTTTAATAGAAAATTCGGACAACATAAAATAGCCAAATAATACCAAAATCAAATCTTGTTAAAATATTATTCTGATATTGATAATAACCATTTAAACAACTTTTGTTAAAAAATAATCTAACTAAGTCGAAACTTAAGAACAATTTGACAAGTATTCAAAATTAATTAGATGCGGTAATTCATTTTAATAGATAAAATAATGGAATAACTTTTAATCCATAATTATAATTTTATTAAGGGTAAATTACATCTACATCCCCTGAGGTTTGGCATAATTACAAATACCCCTCATTGTTTGAAAAATTATAAATACCCCCCTAATGTTTGATAAAATTATGTAATCCTTGGATGAAGGCATAGAAATGGCAACTTTGCCCTTACAATATTTTTTTATTTTTTTAAAAAAATTAAAATCTTATAAAAATATTGAATGGGATGGATGAAAAAAATTTAAAAATTATAAAAAAAATTATCGCCTTAGTTGATAAAAAATATTTTTTTTAAAAAAATAAATAAAATTATAAATTTTGTTTGATAAAATTATGTAATCCTTGGATGAAGGCATAGAAATGGCAACTTTGCCCTTACAATATTTTTTTATTTTTTAAAAAAATTAAAATCTTATAAAAATATTGAATGGGATGGATGAAAAAAATTTAAAAATTATAAAAAAAAATTATCGCCTTAGTTGATAAAAAAATATTTTTTTAAAAAAATAAATAAAATTATAAATTTTGTTTGATAAAATTATGTAATCCTTGGATGAAGGCATAGAAATGGCAACTTTGCCCTTACAATATTTTTTTATTTTTTTAAAAAAATTAAAATCTTATAAAAATATTGAATGGGATGGATGAAAAAAATTTAAAAATTATAAAAAAAAATTATCGCCTTAGTTGATAAAAAATATTTTTTTAAAAAATAAATAAAATTATAAATTTTAATTCATAAGGGTATTTTGGTCAGTTCACTATAAAAAATGCATAGATTGGGGTAATTGTTAGACGGTCCTTAAAATTAGGGGGGTATTTGTAATTTCTCAAACAACGAGGGGGTATTTGTAATTATGCCAAACCTCAGGGGAGGTAGATGTAATTTACCCTTTTATTAATAATAATCAATTAGCAAAAATAATTATACTAACCAAAAAATAATAAATAAAATCACAAATTTTTGCCCTAAATAAATCCAGTTTTAACTAATCTTATTGTTGAGAAAATTAATATAGATCCCATCCGGATTAAATTATCTTAACAATAACAGTTCATAACTTTATAAATTAAAATTAATTTCATGTATTTTAAACACTTTAAAACAAACATGAAATGTGTAACTTTTACATTTGAATCCAATAATATCCTCCATAAAGTTTACTTTATTTCAAAGATCCAATCTATAGCTGATACAAAATTAATAATTCATATTAAAATTAGCCAATTCATATACAATTACAAATTTACGTAAACTTTTAATCATGGTCAAAGTATATTATTAAAAGGGGCTCTGAAACTAGTGTTAGGATTTTGGATCTATAACTATTATAGGATAAAACAATAATCTTCCCAAAATCTAGTTAATAAACACAATGTAACATGATAACAGTTGGGTAGAAATATTACCATTGAAGCGTGATTCCACATGTAATATTTCAAAGATAAGAGCCGCAAGTAAAGCTTCTCTGCTAGTATCCACGAGCAACATCGGCGATGGGGATCTGCTAGGATCTTCACCAATGTAGATGTTAGAATAGGTGATCAGAAAGCCAATGAATTGGGCTTTTGTAAACTATTTCTGACAATTTTGATGTAACATAATATTTATGTTTTTGAATAAAAGTAATATTCAAACTATGGCTTGATTCTTTATTGTGTTTACTTATTGTGTTAATATTTACTTAACTGCACGACAAAGCCCACAGACCAAACGAATAAATCCAAGAGGTTGGGCTGCGCATTGGTTGGCAGCCATGAAACCAACTTCTGTGGACTGGTCTGAAACGTTCCAAGTCAAGGACCTCGAGATAGGGCATCGCGTGTCCTATAGAGACTTGCACTAAGTACTGCAGCCGTGTTTCGTCGGCAGGAGACGTAGGTCGTCTATGCAATTTTAGTGGGTTAGTTGGCAAGGTAATCGACTGACTGAACTAACTCGCGGGAATAGTCATATGGAAGCTTCCTAAGGCTTGGTCGGTATGACTGGGATTCCCGGCTCCGATAGTACGAGATTAGTCCTCGAACTTGAGGAACCACGGCAGTCATATGCAAATGATGGTTGTAGCTTAGATCTAGCGAACAATGTATGTGTCGAAAGATACAGACGTTATAAGCGTTATCTAGTGCAGTCAAAATGCATCGTGAGGACGGTGTGTTTCAAGAAAGAATTTGCACCCTGTCAGTATTGTGATAGTAGGATCTTCTATACGCTCTAAGATGCGTTTTTCTAAAAATCTGTGTCCACAATGATTGAATAAGTGGGATAGGTTTTTCCGTGACAATTCAGTAGGGTAAAATGGGTAGTCTCGAGTTATTGAGTATAGACGCCTAATTTCATGTTCTAAACTAAGGTCGGGAGACAGTTGATGGAAGGACCTTACTCGTACGAATTTGGTTGCCTAAATGTTCATCTATATTCACTTAGTCTCTAGTGTCATGGACTTGAATTAAACTAGGTTTAATTAAAGTCATTTTAACGTGGGCTTGGTTTAATTTTATTTAATCAAACTCAATCTATTAAAATACAAGTCCAAGGCCTCGGTTGGACCATGGCTAGCTTTAGGAGGAGCCTAACCCCTCTTTGGAATGTGTGTGGCCGAATTTGGTGCCTAGGGTGCACCAAATGTGTTCACGAGGTGGCTTGGAGGTGGTTTTTAGGTGTGGGAGTCTTGCTAGGTCAAGACCCCTTGCTATACTATGACTAGGTCATATATATAGCTCTTAAAAACACTCCTAGCCGACCTAGAATAGCAGTTGCAGACAACCTACGAAAATTCCATCTCTCCCTCTCCAAAAACTCTCTCAATATCTTAGAGATCGAACGAGAATTAAAAACCAAATGTTAATCAATGGCGTTTTTGGTTCTTACACTTTTGTGGTGCTTTTGCTAGTACAAAATCACCACATTCTTTTAATGGTGGTGTGTTAGTCTTTAGAGGGTCTCCGAATTGAGATCTTGAACCGAAAGGACGAATGGAATCAACTTGAAGCCGAACGAGAAAACAACAACGGTAAAATTCCGATTTAAAATTTCTATTGCTTTTCTTGTTTTCTCTTATTCATGGCCTGTGTATTATTTTGTATAACACCAAATGTCAGGGAAAAGATTAAGGGTATACCCCTTGATCGGGTATTTACTAGCTTTAATGTTCGATTTTTTTATTTTTTCGCGCTTCTGTCACGCTTTCCGGGTCGGTCCACTTCCTACAGTAGAAGGTTCGATAACACTCTACTCACTTTTGGTAAAAATACGAAAAAAAGAATACTGAAGGAGGATCATCAGAATGTGTTAGCACATTCTGCAAATAAGATAGTTTGTACCTCACTTGGCCCGCCACATTCTTCCTAAAGAAAAAATGGCTTGTACCTCTTAATGTTAATAATCATAATTAGGTTTTCATAATCAACATTAAGAGTGATTGGAGTTACAAAACTCCAAAAGGCTTCACAAGTCACTCACCTTAACATCCTCAATTATAATATATACCCAACTGGATTTTATTAACATTAAGTTAGGGACTAAATCCAACAATATTAAGTGGCTTCTAGAAAAGTATTAATACTCCTTATCGTTAATTAAATAAGGGATAATTACATTTACACCTCATGATCAATGGACAATTTACACAAACCACCTCTATCTTTTTCAAAATTACAGAAATTATCCTTGATAGTCAAAAAAATAGAGTAGTTTGTGTAATGATGCCAATATTTTTAGGAGGTGTGTGTGTGTGTGTAATTTTTTAAAAAGTAAGGGGTGGTTCGTTTAAGTGTTAATGGTATTTTGATGGGTGTATGTGTAACTATGCAAAAGATATGAGTGGTTTGTGTAAACAGGCCATAGATCAATGAGTGTAAATGTAATTATCCCATTAAATAATTATCATCTCTAATATATATTATTTAACTATTTAAATAATACAATTGAATCGTGGAACACTTCCAACACTACAATTTTCCTTTCTAAAATATTATTATTATTATTATTATTATTATTATTATTATTATTATTATTATTATTATTATTATTATTATTATTATTATTATTATTATTTAATAGCAGTAGTAGTAGTAGTAGTATTAGATCAATTGGGTGGTTTGTGCAAATAGGTCATAGATCAATTGGTGTAAATGTAATTATCTCATTAAATAATTATCATCTCTGATTTATATTATTTAACTATTTAAATAATATAATTGATTTTTGGAACACTTCCAACACTACAATATTCCTCTCTAAATATGTTACTATTATTAATAATATTATTTAGTAGTAGTAGTAGTAGTAGTAGTATTGTTGTTGTTGTTGTTGTTGCAGCAGCAGCATAATAATCAACACTAATGAGAACGAGTAAGGAATGAGACTCAGTAGTATCCGTAAGATGTTCTCCCAATGTAAACTCATCAAAGGCAAAAATCAAACGAAATTTGAAAGAGTCTCGATAAATCATTAATTTCTCTCCATAATAAATTAATTTAATAATCAATTTTAACGATATTTTAAGGAGAATTACAATTGGTCTAGACTCAAAAGTAATTAAAACACAAGTATTTGACTATGAAAAAAGTTGGTCAACGAATTGGAGGATCAATAGAATGATGAGGACTAAGAGTTGGGGATTTGACAATAGTAAGAGAAGCAACATGTAATTGATTTTAAAAGGAAAAAAGTTCAACACTAATGCCTTTAAATAGAGATTCATCAATGAAAACTTGTTGATGAATGAGTTGATTGAATGAATTTGGATATAGGACTATGAAAATCTGACTCTGAATGTGCATTGAGAGAGGGGGACTGCCTCTTAAGAATTGTATTAGTACTCATATTGAAATCTACTGAAAACAACATACACTTTTTTTTTTTTCATGTCTATCTCACAAAAACAAAGAAAAATACTTTTAAAAAAACAAAATTTTTATTTAGTTATTTGTATTTATTTAATTTTTATTTTGTTACTGCTCTCTCCGTTTCTTTTGTATTTTTCCTTTCAATATTATTTGCTTTTACCTTAAAATATTATTAATGCGATAAAAAAATGCTTGTTTCATCGTATTCAACTCAAGATTTTTGAGCCTTGGTTTCACAATCTCTAGAATGAGAACTTTCCCAAAAAAAAAAACATACTCTGATGCTTAAGTCACCTACAATAAAAAATTTCTAAGGATATATCAATGAGATAATAAAAGTGTTACCACTGTTGGCCAGAAAGCCAATTAAATTGGTTGTTTTGCAATTTGCTCTGTAATTTTTTTTTAATGTAATATTAAATTAATGAATAAGATTCATATCAGCCATATTTGTCGTGTATTTAGATTACTTTGTAATCTATTTATAATTGTATGTCACGAACTAAGCCCTCAGACAGCAAACAAACAATGAAGTTGGGTTATGCATATTATGGGAATCATGAAACTAATTTATGAGAATTTGTCTGAAATATTCCAAATTGAGAACCCCAAGAAAGGGCATCGAGGGTTCTATTGATATTTGCACTAATGAACATGTCCATAGGATGGGTGTCATGTTTTATTGACCAAAAGGCATATAGTGCCTATACATTATTGGTGGGTGGTTGACAAAGAGTTGTCAAGCCGATTGAACTGACTTATAGAGATTGTCGTATGGAAGCCCAAGTGGCATGATTAGTATGATTGGTATTCGTTCATTCTGATAGTATGGAATTAGTCCTATGACTTAGAAATCCATAGTAGTCTCCTGTATAGGGCGGTTGTATCTTGGTCTTCGCAAAAGGTGGCTATGTTTTTATGCAGCCATTTTGAAACATGTAGAGTTGCTAGTGAGTTCCAAAATAGGATTTGTCTCCTTTCATAAGATGATAGTGATCTCCTGTCCTCTCTAAATTATATCTAGCTTCATTGAGTTTGTGACCATAATAGTTAATTATATAGGAAAGCGTTTTCTATGTTGATTAAGGAAGTGATACAAACTTAGAGTTGACATACAGTTGCCTTGTAATTAAATAAATTTGGATTGAGCCTTAAAATTAATGAAATTATTTGTAAGCTTGATTAAGTATTTTTGAGCTTGAATTAATTGAAAATATTACAATAAAGTCCAACTCAAACTCATATTTAATTATATCTAAGCCCTAGCCTGTGAGATATTTGAGGAAAGTTGAGGGAAGTTGCAACTTCCTCACCCATATAACAAGAGATGGCCAAGTGAGGTTCTTTTTTCCCCGAGCACAACTCAGCCACATGAAGGATATACATACACATTTATGCTTTGACTATTCTTGAGTGCAAGAGTAGTCTGTAGTGTAAGTGAGTTAGAGTATTGTTTCTTGTAAAAATTGAAAAGACTCACCTCTCTCCCCTCATTTGACAAATACCCCTCTTCTCCATAGTCTCTAGAAATCTTTCTTATGATCTCTCTTGTAAAAGTTGTAAGTGAAAAAATAAGAACAAAAATAATTATACTAATTAGTAGTACTAGTTTTTTTTTTTTTTCTTCTTATACTTCGTTCCTTTTCTAGCAAGATGAAGTATAGAGATCCACAGGTGTGGTGTGGATAAAGTAGAAAGAGATTGATTTAAATCTTACGTGAAAGCTGATATGGAAAAAAACGAAACAACTCTTGTATTGGTTAAAGATTAACTACAAGAAGTTAATTTTGGATTTACGTTTTGATGTAATTTTCAATTTTGTTATCTAACCACTTGTATATTATTTTATTTTAATTAGTGCTGAACTCTGGGGAAAGGGGATTTGATCCTACATGGCTTTTAAGTTTTTATGTTTTAATTTTTTACGTTCCATGTACTTATGTTTTTTTAAACCACATCAATTCTTTTAGAAAGATCACAAAGTGGTTGGATTTCACATGTGCAGGTGCAATTGACAGTTGCCTCTTTCTGAATGGGTGAGGTCAATATTTATAAGAACTTCCACCTGTCGTTAAGATAGAGCCAAGCCTCCACCAATTTAGGGGAAGAGTTCCATTGGCCACCAGAGTCCCCATTTCTCTAGGAGAGAGGAGGCTTTCCTACAGGTGAAGACACCTTCAATAAATTAAGGCAATCTTCCCTATATAAGGATGATGCTAAGGGATGAGTCTTCCGTTTGTTGAAAGGGTCTTCCTCCTGGGATAAGAACATCTCCAAGTCTTCAGCTCGTTAACGGGATGCTCTCAGCTGGGAGTCCTAAGTCTTCGGATTGCTTAATTGTAGAGGACATACATCCCTATTGAGGTGGCTTAGGGTCATACATGCAACATGGGGCTCTCCACTAACGTGGACACACGTGGATACACCTCGAGCTTAGGCCTGGCTATAGTTTGGTTTTGAGTCCAGACAAGAGTCTTAAGCTTGGACCAAGCTAGTCAGGGGGTGCCCTCTAGGCCCCCCTACTTGGACTGTCTGGGCCTCTGTTTGGACTGATTGATTTTTAGGGACAATTATCATTTTTTCTTATATTGTTATCTTTATTATATTTTAATATTTTTTCTTATTTATACAAAATTTAATTAAATAAGTCCATTTAATAAAGATTTTAGTACAAAATATTTATTATTGTAAATACATGTAAATATGAATGCATACACCTCTTGGTGTTCTTTCATAATGCCTAATACTCTTTTGTATCTACCGTGATGTATTGTAATCATAATGTTTGTAACCACAATTTTGGTGGTCTATAAATACCACTATGTAATTCATTTGTAAGTAAGCTTTTGGAAGAATAAGAAAAGAGATTTCGAGAGAATACATATATTGCTTTATTATATACTATTAGGAGTGATAAGGCTAATAAATTTAGAATTTCTCTAAGTTTATAACACGTTATCAGCACAACATTATGGTCGATAAAGAATGAATTAAGTGATTACATATCTCAATGACAAAGAGCATTATCTTGCTGATAGTGTCACTACGCATACAATTCTGAGAACCAAGAACCAATGTGAGTACTTTTTCAGGAGTTAGTAATCTTGTTGAAGGCTCCAGAAGAGCTACTATCTTGTTACCTAAAGGAATAAGATTACACATAAATGATATTATATTAAATCACAAAGGAACTTATTGAGTTTTAAGGATATTCAAAAAAATAGTTTTCATATTGAAACCATGAATAAATGGTATCGAATACTATACCTTACAATATATAAAATTGGTCAGAAGCAAGTTTTAGAAAGAATGCTAACATACACACCTTATTTATATAGCACATTGATCAAAGTACTTTTACTTTATGGCATGATAGACTTGGGCACCTTGGTAAACAATAATGCATAGGATCATTAAAAATTCACATGGACACCCACTGAAGGACTTGAAGTTCCTTATTAAAGGTAATTATATATGTTCGGCTTGTTCTCTTGAAAAATTAATTTTAAATCCGTCTATAACAAAAGTGAATGTAGAATCTCTTATATTTCTTGAACGAATTCAAGGAGACATATGCGGGCCAATTACACCATGTGGATTATTTAAATACTTTATGGTGTTGATTGACGCATCAACACGTTGACACACGTAAGCTTATTGTCAAGGTGGAATGCTGCATTTGCAAGGCTTTTAGCCCAAATTATTAAATTCAGAGCTCATTTTTCCTGATTATCCTATTAAAAGGATAAAGTTAGATAATGCGGGAGAATTTACTTCTAAATTCTTTAGGACACCTTTACTTTCAAGAATTAGCCATGATAACTCCTATAATCCACCTTAATAATGAGTTTACTTCAATATGGGCCAGCCCGACATTGCCACCATTGGCCGGAACTAATGAACATTGTTGGGTGATTGGAATCATTGGCTAGAAAGGTAAAATTATTGAATCCCCATGGCCCACTAGGTTACAATTTTTGGTCTTCCAAACATTGTCTTCAACTTTTGTTATAATAAGTCCACATTACCCTTGGTTTCCATTAAATTTTCAACGACAACTATTGTACAAAAGAAACACAATCTCAAAATCTCCATCTTTAAAGAAGAGACAACAGTGGCAATGCAGCTCAATTCCTGGTGAATGTGGCTATTTTGGAAAAATGCTCATATTCTACTCTTTATTTTGAGATCTACTTTATCATTATTTTTTTTATTTGATTTGCTTTGTTCTATCTTGTTGCTCGATTTTTGTAAAAAAAAAAAATTGTGTTCTGTTTATAAGAAAGAAGATGACAGGGAGGTGGAGACAACGTTGTTAGGGGACGAAAAGGGGGAGGCAGCGACAAAGGTTTGGATTCTTAGTGGAATCGGGGAGGGGAGGCAAGGAAGGGGCTGGTGGGTAAGGTGTAGGGGCGCCATGCATAGGGGATGAATGGGGCGGAAAGAAGTTGTGAACTTACCTTCACGTCTATTTCTTGTTATTGAAAATTTTTTGGGAGATCTGAATGAAGTAATATGAAGAGATATTAAGAATCTATAACTACAAGGATGGAAAACAGGAAATGGAGGCAAAGGGGCTTGGGGGAGATGAGATTTGAGGCTCAAGGGGCTTGGGGGAGATGAGATTTGAGCTTCAAGGGTCTTACGGGAGACGAGAATGTAGGCTCAAGGGCTTGGGGATGGCTTTTGAGAAATGAAAGATTATTTTTTTTTATTAGATACTTATGTTTTATTTATTTATATATATTTATGAGGATGAATGTTGATGGAGATGGGAAAATGATATAAAAATAATATTTTACTTTTGTATAAATATAATATACATATTTAACTTTTATTATTTAACTTTATTTGTATACACCAATATATTATATTGTAATAAAAAGAAAAAATTAATTGTTAAAGAAAATGGTCAAGGATATTTTAGAAAAATTCAAATTAATCCACAATTAAAATTTAAATTATAGTTCAAAATAAACAATATTTATTTATTCTACATATATATAAAAAGACATATACATGTTTTGTCCAGCTTATTTTCTTTTAGAATTGTTTGGCTTATTTATTTTTGGTAATTTTTATTCTTAATAGTTCAAGTTATATATTTAGAATTAAAGTATTCAAAATATTTTTTTGTAAGTCTGCTTTTTAAACTAATGACTTTGAAATTTAGGATGTAGTTTAAAATCTCACTTGATATTCATGTGAGTATATCTTCAATGCTTAGAAGGAAAAAAATCATAGTACATGATGGTGGTAGCTTTGTCTTTATCACAAGGGTAAAAAAGTTTATTGCTAATTAATCAATTTCAATATATTACATGGTAAACATGAGATTGACTAATACTTTTATAATCCAATTTTTAATAGTAATAAGTAAACATATCACAATACAATCAATCATATCATTATCACAATTTCAATCACAATTTAATACATCACACATTTATCCTATCATCTAAAGTAAAGGTGGCCTTAATGATTATTGTCAATCAATTGGGATAGTTGTGGAGCATCCATTTGCTCATGTACATACTCAAAACGGCCTGGCAGAGTCGTTAATTAAGAGGTTACAATTAATAGCTAGACCCTTATTGATAAGGTCAAAATTGCCTTCATCCGCATGGAGCATGCAATTTTGCATGCAGCGTCTCTAAACCTACCGCTTACCACAAATTTTTTCCATTACAATTGATCTTTGGAAGAGAACAAAATAATTATCATTTAAAGGTTTGATTGTGCGGTGTATGTCTCGGTACCCCCTCCTCAACGAACTAAAATATGGCCACAAAGGAGACTGGGAATTACATTAGTTTTGAGTCTCCCTCAATTATTAAGTACCTTGAACCAATGACCGATGATCAATTCGCTACTAAGTGCTTGGATTGTCGTTTTGATGAGGCAATATTCACAGCATTAGGGGGAGAAGATAAGAAAATTAAAAGGAAATATATTGAATGAAATGCAACATCTATTTCTTTTATAGATCTGTGCACAAATGACAATGAACTTGAAGTGTTGCAATATAGGCTACCAAATGCGTTTATTGATACTAAAAGGGTCATAAAATCACATATTCCAACTGAAAATGTTCCAACTCGTTTAGAAATTCCTAAAGTGATTCTTACTCAATCAAAGACATATGAGTCACAAGTACGCCAAAGGCGTGGTAGACCACCTGACTCTAAAGATGCAAATCCTCGAATGAGAAATGAGCATATCGTCTCAATTAATCATGATGCTGATGTGACCACTAGAAATGTCTCTAAGGATAAATTCTTAAAGTGATTTTATCTAAACACTCTAAACTACTGAGCAAGATCTCGAAAATAGTTACGCAACGTCTATTAATTATGCACAACAATCCAAAAGAAATTGAAATGAATGGGTTTTGTTCCTATTTTTTAGCTGTCTAAATCATGGATGAAGATGGAAACAATCTTCAAACTATGGAAGAATGTCGACACTAAAATGATTGAAAAAAAAATTAATACAAGATGAGCTTGACTCGCCAAATAATCGAGAAGTATTTGGACCTATAACTCCAACACCAAAACGTGTCAAGCCAGTTGGCCATAAGTGGGTATTTGTACAAAAGAAAAATGAACGAAATAGAAGTTGTAAGGTACAAAAATAGACTTGTGGCCCAAGGCTTTACTCAAAAATCATAAATTTATTTAAACATATTCCCCTGTAGTGGATGCAACTACATTTAGATTTTTAATTAGTTTATCAGTAATTGAACAACTACAAATGTAGCTCATAAATGTGGTAACTAAATTTATATGGGTCATTGGATACATATATCTATATGAGAATCCCAAAAGGATTGAAAATGCCCGAAACATTAAAGTCAAAACCTCGTCATATGTACTCCATCAAATAAAAAAGGTCCTTGTACAGACTTAAACAATTAGGACGCATGTGGTACAATCGTCTTAGTGAGTACTTAATAAAGAATGGGTTTTATCATAATCAAATAAGTTCATGTTTATTTATAAAGATGACAGAGTCGGAATTTATAATCATAGCTGTCTATGTTGACGATTTGAATGTCATTGGATCTCCTGAAAAGATTCGACAAGCAACTGATTACTTAAAAAGCGAGTTTGAAATGAAAGATTTAGATACTACAAAGTATTGTATAGACCTGCAGTTCGAACATACTAAGGCTGGAATTTTCATTCATCAATCGAACTATATAGAAAGGTCCTTAAACATTTTCATATGAACAATGCTTATCCATTATGTTTGTGAATCATGTGCACTAGAACAATCGAGAGAAGTCCCACAATAATATACTGAGAAGATGTGGCGTGCATCACCCAAATCAATGATGATTATATTAAAAGTGACAGAACCAAACACATATCACCAAACTTCTTCTCCACTCACGAGCTTCAAATGGAAGGAAAAGTTGATATTAAACATATTCCATCAAGTCAGAATTTAGCAGATTTGTTTACAAAGGCATTACCAACAAAGGTGTTGACATGCGACATCTGAAAGATATTTGTCTGAATTGAGGGAAGATTATATAACTGTACTCTTTTCTTAGACTTAGTTTTTGTCCCATTAAATTTTTTTAGGCAAGATTTTTAACGAGACAATATGTATATGATAAGAGGTATGCATTCAAGGGAGAGTACTGTAAATACATGTATATATGAATGCATAAACCTCTTAGTATTCCCTCATAATGCCTAATACGCTTTTGTATTCCCATGATGTATTGTAATTATAATATTTATTAGTAAGTTTGTAACCACAATTTTGGTGATTTATAAATACCACTATATAATTCATTTGTAAGTAAACTTTTGAAAGAATAAGAAAAGAGATTTGGAGAGAATGCATATATTATTTTATTATATACTATTAGGAGTAACACGTCAATAAATTTAGAATCTCTAAGTTTATAATATTTATTTATTTTTTATAATTTTTTTAATAATACCGCATCAGCCATGTAAGCAAGTTATTCTCCATATGAACAAAATCGACGGACCGTATCAATCAATAGACATTCGTCTTTCAAAGGCGAACAATTCTGACCGTACGTGTAAGCTCAGGCCGACCAATCAAGAGGATCAACAAAAGGAGACCCCTGATAAAATGACCCGCTCGTTCCAATTCGGATCCCACCATCCATTTTTTGATCCATATAATCAAATGACCTACAACTGTTTCTCAAAGCTCTTCAACACTCTCAAGAAAGCCCGCGGCCTAATCGGCGTCGCCACCCTCACCACAACCACTACCGCCGCCGCCGTTACCCCTAAGTTCTCCGCCATGGAAAACGACCTCCAAACTCTGAAAACTCGCCTCTGCATAGTCGGCAGTGGCCCCGCCGCCCATACTGCTGCAATTTATGCGGCCCGTGCCGAGCTCAAGCCGATTCTATTCGAAGGTTGGATGGCGAACGACATTGCTCCTGGAGGACAGCTGACCACCACCACGGAAGTGGAAAATTTCCCCGGTTTCCCTGAAGGAATTGGGGGAATGGAACTCATGGATAAGTGCCGCGCTCAGTCCGTTCGATTTGGCACCCAAATTTTCACGGAGACTGTGTTTAAAGTTGATTTTTCAGTTTCGCCTTTCAAGATTTTTAGTGATTCCAAGACTGTTCTTGCTGATTCTGTAATCATCGCCACCGGCGCCGTTGCGAAACGCCTGAACTTTCCGGGTTCTGATGCCTTTTGGAACCGGGGCATATCTGCTTGTGCTGTTTGTGACGGAGCTGCCCCTATCTTTCGTAACAAACCCCTTGCTGTTATTGGTGGTGGCGACTCTGCTATGGAAGAAGCCAACTTTTTAACTAAGTATGGTTCTAAGGTTTACATCATTCACCGAAGGGATGAATTTCGGGCTTCAAAGATCATGCAAAGCAGAGCGTTGTCAAACACGAAGATTGAGGTCTTGTGGAACTCTGTGGTGACAGAAGCGTATGGGGAGGGCAAGTTGAACGGCTTGAAGGTGAAGAATGTGCAGAGTGGGGAAGTTTCGGATTTGAAGGTTTCTGGTTTATTTTTTGCAATTGGGCATGAGCCTGCTACCAAGTTTCTCGAGGGACAGTTGGAATTGGATTCTGATGGTTATGTGATCACAAAACCAGGCACAACGCTGACCAGTGTTAAGGGTGTTTTTGCTGCTGGTGATGTTCAGGATAAGAAATACAGACAGGCTATTACCGCCGCCGGCACTGGTTAGTACACTATAAAAATTTTACTAGTGTATACTGATTGATTTTTACTTCTTCCATTGTTTTTGATTCACAGAGGTTTACATTATATATTGATTGAGTTCATTGTTCTTTGATTTATAAAACTTTTTTTGTTTTGTTCAGTTCAATTTAAGTTGCTGTGCTTTAGCATTTTGTAACTATGGACTGGTTCTTGATTTCTTTACATTATCTAAGGTCAAAAGAATCCTAACAACCATTAAGAACAAAAGATAGTAATTAAGGAATAGATGCCTTGTTCTTGGGATTGGGATTTATAATATAGAGAAATTCATCAGATGAGAAAAGAATATGCCTAAAGATAAAGCCTCTGTTGAGGTCTCACCAGCATGTACTTTAGGTATCTTGGTTTATGAGAAGAGGGCAGATGGTGGGACTGCCTTTTGAACTATGACTAAGTTTTCTTGATGAAATTAGGGTATAAGACAAAGTTAACTAGAGGAAGTCTACTACTATGAACATTACCTTTTTGCAGTTCCCTCACTGACAAGGTTTCTGGACGTATCGTTAGTAGGTTTCATTAGAAACAATAGATGATTTACACAACACTGACCAGTAAAGGGTGTTTTTGCTGCTCGTGATGTTCAGGATAAGAAATACCGTTGGCACCAGTTAGTACACTATAAAAACTTTACTGTGCGTATACTGATTGGTTTTACTTTTTTCATTGTGTTTGATTCACAAAGGTTTACATTATATATTGATTGAGTTAATTGTCTTTTAATTGATAAAACTTATGTTGTCTTGTTCAGTTTAATATAAGCAGCTCTGGTCTTGCAGTCTGTCACTAGACTGTTTTTTGTTGATATTGTAACATTGTGTAAGATCAAAAGAATGGTGATAACATTAAGTTCAAAAGATAATTATGTAGTAATAGATGCCTTGTTCTTGCAATTGGGATTACTGAAATAGAGAAATTCATCATATGAGAAAAGAATATGCCTAAGAATAGAGCCTTTTTTGAAAGTTTCAACAGCATGTACTTTAGGTATCTTGGTTTATGAGAAGAGGGCAAATGGTGGGACTGCTTTGGAATTAAGGCTAAGTTTTCTTAAAATTGAGGAAATTAAGGATATAAGACAAAGTTAACTAGAGGATGTCCACTACTTTGAACATTGCCTTTTTGCAGTTCCCTCACTAAAAAGGTTTTTGGACAGTGTCGTTAGTAGGTTTCCTTAGAAACAATAGATGATTTAAGGATCTCTCGGATGTTGGAAATAGGACTTCGTTGCATCTATAGCTTGGTGCCTAAATATACTTGCCCAAAAAACAAAAAAGAAAGAAAAGAATCACTTCCTGAATCCAATAGGTATTACATCTTAAATGGGATTGCATCTCTCTAGAGAAAGTTTGATGAAAAGGCTCTGGGGAGATTCAGTTATCCATTCTCTATTTTGCTGAAGAGCAGCACAAGTAACCTAGGGTATGTTTGGTTGGGGTGAAAAATGGAGGATAAGAGAAATGGAACTAAAAATGGATGTATAAGAGATAATTTTGCATTTGCTTAGGAGGAAAAGATGGAGGTGAAGTAAAACTCGATGTATATGAAACTCCTCCGGAGTCCAATTTTGTTTCCGTCCAAAATTGGGCGGAAAAGTGGAAGTATAAGGCCAAAAAGGCAAAAAAGTATAATTTTTATTTTTATTTACTCTATTACCCACATATGTCTATATATAATTTCTCTCCAATTCTTCTCTCATTCTCGCTGATAATACGTACATAATTGACAAAGAAAAAATAACAAAATCGATGAAAAACTACTGCATCAAAGTCAACAATCGGGTAAACAATCTTGTCAGTATTTTTTTTTATTTAAACTAAATAGTTTAGAATAAATGAACAATACTTATTTTGATAAATATTTTTAATAAAAAAATATTCTTATTCTTATTTGATAAATATTTTTATTAACATTTTAAAATTGTTGATATACTAAAATTATATTAGTATAATTTTAATTTATTTATTTTCTAATACAAAGTGAAGAAAAGGGTAATTCAGTAAAATTGTAAAAGTTAATTTTTTCTTTTCAATCTGTTTTTTCCGTACCAAACAAGGGAAAGTATTTGAGATTTACTCCCCTTCCAATTGTAACAAACAACTTGAAGGAAAACCATGATTCTTTCCCTCCCCCTTCCCCTTTCACTTCCCTTCCCCCTTCCACTTCCCTTTTCCCCTCACTTGAACCAAACGAACCCTTAGAATTCAATACCAAACCCCTTCGGTCCTAATGTGATTCAAACTGTTAAGATACTCTTGACCCAACTTATTCATCTGAAACAATTAAACTGGCACTAGAACTAAGAACTAATAACTCATAAGTCATAATAGGAATGAGCCTTAGGACGTCAATGAGGTAAACACTACTCCCGTCTCTATAGTCTTTTAACCAGTCACCTTGCCCATTTTTCTAAATGTATTAATGATTTTATTGGTAAATAATTAAATAGTACCGAATCACTACAGATTACAGAAGTTCGGCAATTTGACTCTTTTTCATCTTGGAAGTGCTTATGGTCTGGGTGCATATTTCAAAGCTGTAAGGTGCTCAAGGAGTTCATTTAATTTTTTTACTATTTTTTCTTTGTACTCAAGATTGAGAGGACGAGCTGAAACAGAAAGGTTGGTGTACTATCAGCCAACTAACGGGATGCATTCTTTTATAATTAACTTGAATTAGGAAGTTTGAAGAATGGCGTCAGGGTTGATTGCTTGCCACCCTGGGTGTCTATCTATTAGATGATTGCAAGTAGCAAGAACAATACTTTTTCTTCACAAGAAACTCCTTAAGTTATGATATCATTTTGACCAAAGAATCTGCATCTCAGTAAAAGAAATTGATGGTTTTGTAGTGTAGAATTGGAGCAATCATTTGCCTTTGCAATATCCCAAAGGAAAATATTAAATGCTGAAATCTCAGACTGGAGCCACCACAGCATGGGGAATAAGACTAATATAAAAAAGGCTGACACTCACTAAATTAAGCATTGATCCTTTATATGATGAAAATATTAATTAAGCATTCCTTGATGTCTAAATTAGTCATGACTCCTGAAGACCAAAGTGGAATGATGTTCCATGTTAAAGCCATTGATAAATTTCTATTTAAACTGTTGTGCATTTTGGTAAGGATCTAATAAATAGTGCAATTTTTATATCAACTTGATACATGTGATTAGTGTAATTGTCTCTCTTTAGCACTGGACCAAGTATCTATTATGCACAGTATGGTGTCCTTTTAAGAAGAGACTTATTAGAAATATCATGCCAAAAGATGTCATTATTGGTGAGCCAAGAACGAAATAAATTCATATGCAATAGAAGAAAACGAGTTGTCTCTACATTGTCTGGTCTGGAGAGCCATCTGTATTTCTTTCATAGTTTTCTTGAAGTCTTCAAGCCTTTCTCCATCTTTTCTACCAAGCACTTCTCTTGTATTCTCAAATATCCACCCAAACACTTTCTTCTCATTTTAAGCTTCTAAACCTGCACCAGGATTTTTGCTTTTAGTGACACATTCTTGATTATTATGGAAGGCTGCCTCTTCGTAACCTTACGCTCTCAATGTCCTTAATATTTTTTTTTCCCTTTTCTTATTTCTTTTAAGTCTTCAGTCTTGTGATTTTCTTTTGTGGAGCTTCCCAGTCTTTTCCTGCAAGGTTCCTTTTGACGTCTTTCCGGAACATGCTTGGCTCCCTAAAATTTCTAATTTGTTGCAGGTTTTAGTCCTATGAAGTATGAAAATAGAAGGAAGGTTCTTTCAAAAAACGAGTTATTAAGATCTGTTTTCCTGTTGGGTTAGAAATGGTAATTGTATTAATTACTTGAAAGGGCCTTGTAGAAATCTTTAATTAGCATTTGCAAACTTCTCTCTTGCTCAACTACTGTTGGGGATATGTTTGAGGTTTTAGCGAAGTTACAGTCAAATTGATTGGCCAAGTGACAAGTGTTGTTCATGCTTAGATTGTGGATGTAATTACAGAAGCAGTTTTGGCTGAGTGCTGATGTCCTTGGTCATTCATGGATCAAAATGATATGGATTTCTTCATAACCAACTTTCTATCTGTTTAAATATTTAATTCTTTAGATCTCATATTCAAAATAAACTATAATTCCAGATTTATCCCAGTTGCATATTAGACTTAAGATCTTTAATTTTAGTTGGAGGTTTTAGGGTCTATATTTCTTTGTAATTTGCATTGTGGTCGTATTCCTGATTCTCACGAAGCCACCTTTTGAGCCTTATAATTATAATAAGAATTATCGTGTGTGGATATTAAATGATGTTGCTCTTGGATTCCTGTTACTTTCTTTGTTAAATAAGTTTTTTTTTCCCGTGCTTATCCTCGAATCAGGAATCTGCACCGAACTTTTTGCATAAATTCTTTTATCCCTAATATCACGACTGATTTTTTTTTCCTTCATACCTATTATCTGTAGCAAGTTCGGAGTAAAGAAAATTATAATTCTTCCAAAAGTTTGGTTTCAACTCTTGAATGTCCCATGATCCTTATTCAGCTCTACTCTGTGCTACCATATAACATTTTGATTATCAAACAGAACAAAACTCAATGAACTGCATCAAGAAGTGCTTCTACATTTTTGTAACAAAAAAAATAGTTAGCATCGAATCAAAGCCAACTCTAAGATGATTTCTGGAACTTCTCCTTATGAACATCCCCATTGCTTCTTTTTGGTTGTGCACCTTCACAAGGGCCACAAGGAATTTGTCACTATGTTGACATTTCTTTGTTACTGGAAGAATGATAATATCATCGCGACCAATGAAAGTATGACATAGTTTATATGGTCAATTTTTATATAATAGATGGTTATTATGCCAGACTATTATGTGGTTGTCTGGCCTGTTGCTAAACGAGTTAGCAAAAGTTTAGGAGATGCCAACCCCAGGAAGTAACTATAAAAATAAAAAATGCATTTATTTGAAAAGTTGTGTATTTTGTACTATATTAGGAAACTTAGTGCTTTTGCTATCAGTTAGATGTGATGTATGCTGAGGGTTAACATCCATGAATACGGATAGTATAACCACTTTATTTGCTTGAAAGGAATATTACAATCTGATCTTGTTCATTTATTGTTGCCTGTGGTGGTTCCGAATTTGAGGGAAATCTACAGTCATCATTTTCTCTTTAAATCTAAACCAGTGCTTTTGACTGTTATATTATGCAGGATGTATGGCAGCCTTGGATGCGGAACATTACCTTCAAGAGATTGGTTCGCAAGAGGGTAAGAGTGATTGAATATTGGAGCCTATTGGAAGTAGATCTGCATGAATGTTTCTGAGCTCTCAAATTGGGGAAAAAAAGACAAAAGTGGCATTTTTATTGACCTTATTTAACTATTCGATTCTATTGCTGATTTGAAGAACGAAACTTGTTTATGTTAGATCAAAGTTATTGATTATGTTGATAATTGGTTGGTTGTTGAGGGGTGAAAATTACCTAGTTTATAGTTTGAATTGAGCCCTGGTAAACAGTATAGTATGTTAACATTGTATTGTTTGTTAAGCTCTTCTGTTTTTGCTTGTTAGGAATTTAGGCCTCTAAAAAAGGGTTGGATGTCTACACTACCTAGACATAATTAGAGCTTAAATAGAGCCAGTCCGAGCCCTGCTCCATAGCTGTTGGATTATTTGAATCGGTATTCTACTACTGTTTTTGGTGGAGAGTCGAATCTAAGCTCCCTTCCTCCCTCTGCTCAACTAGCCCCGATACCCGGTCGAGTGATCCCAATCAAGAAGGGGAAACACAGGAGAGTGACAGGGGCGGGGGGGGGGGGGGGGGGGAGGTGGATTCGTCTTTGAGCGAAGCCACAGGTGATTTGAGGGGTACAGGTTGGTAAAATTTAGGCTGGGTTGTCATTGTGTGAAGCCAGAGGTGATTTGATGGGGACAGTTTGGTAAAGATTAGGCTGGAAAAGGAACATAGCTGCTCAATACTTGAATCAGGTCAAGCATTAAGAGCTCCGTTGAGCTGATTTTTTTTAGAACAAACTAAGTTTGATCATATTTTTTTGTTTTGACAAGATTTGAAGCTCAGTTTAATTAGTTAAGTTCAAAGCACGGGTAGCTTGATTTGGTAAACAATCAAACTAATCAAACATAAATTTGAAGCTCAGTGAAAATTTAACTCAAATCTGTTTACACTCTCCAGATCTACAGTCTAGTGATCATTACTTATACCTACTTATGGATGTGTTGTTGATGTTGATTGAAGTGTGAGCATTTAATTCAGTCTAGATGTGCTGCACTATTTCTTAGTGGGTAGTGGTCTATGGACCTGTCTTGTTAGGTATAGACCTCGACCGGTCTAATGCTGGCTGGATCGGCATTTTCCACCAGGTTCATGCCCACTTACAGGTCTAGTAGGAAAAATTTGATGATGGGGTCATTGGATGATTTATGTGTGGTGGTCCAACTTACCCTCTCTCTCTCTCTCTCTCTGTCTTGTTTGTTCTTTGCTTGTAATGGTGGTGGTGGTGTGACAAAGGGCCTGGCATCGCAGTTCTTGGCAGGTCCATTTCCAGAATCTGAGAAACTAAAGGGAATGTCATCTTACTCGGGTCAGGTATGCATGTTACATGATATTGCAGGTAACGCCTGTTTATTGACAATCCGTCTAAGGCCTCTAGGCTACTACTATTTACATATGTCCAAATTTGAACTAAACTTATCATCACTACTCTTTCTCAGGCTGGCATTTGTTTGGTACACTGATTGGTCCAATTCCATACATTATATAGATTTACTGAGAGGGTGCTTATGAACTTTTAAAACATTGAGTGTAAGACCTTGAAAACTGTTCAATTTTTTTTTTTAAAGAGCCTATAAGATTTTTAAAATAAGATGTTCTGGATCAAAAAAGTTCATTTTATCTAACTTCTTAAAATTATTTTATAAGCTCTATATGATTAATATTTCATAAGACAAAAATATCTTCTTTTTTGGTGCAATCCTAATTTTAATCTTCACATATTTGACACTATTTTGAATGCTGAAGGATCTCTTTTCTCTCCGGACCTAATTTTATGTTGACTAATGTTGTATGCAAGTCTAATATTATACTACATTTGCATTAATTCTCATATCAAAATTTTTATTTTTTGAAAAATCATCTGTTAAATTTCATTTAGACTAAAATTAATGTATAATATTTAGTGAGTGTTTGCAAAAATTTCTATTTCTAGAAAAGTGATTTTTGCATAAAAATTAAAAGTTGTAGCAGAATCAAATGTGGGTAGGGTTTGTGAAAACCACATAAAAGTTAAGTTGGATAATGTTTTGAGAAAAATTACTTTCAAAGTAAACTTAATTGATTGAAGATCATTTTGCCTATGTTAAAAACATATCTTTTTTTGCTTATTAATTCACTTGTTGTTTGACAATAATATTTTTCACAAAAAATAATAAATTTTATTTTTATTAGTATATTTCATATTTATTTTTTAAAAAAAATTAAAAAATATGTTTAATTAATAATGCTCCTATTAAGTAATATAATTATTGCTTTATATACACAATATTTAAACTTGTATTATTGTAAAAAAAATATTTATTAATTAATCAAATAATAATATGTGAACGAAAATATAAGTAGATGATATAGTAGATAAAATATAAAAATTTAAAGCACTAAATATGTCAACGTGTAAATTTGATTATTGTTAAATTATTCAAATTATTTGAAAATTTCAAATCAATTTTAAATACAAATTAAAATGCTAAAGTTGAGTTAAAATTATTATAATGAAGATAAACATATTATAAAATTTGGTTTATTACCAAAAAAGTTAAAACAGTTAGAAGCATCTAATTTTCTGTCTAAAAATGTTTTCTTAACCGTTTTAGAGGTTGAGGCTGATATTTCAATCACTTCAAAAGTATTTTTTTGGAGTTAGAAGCCAAAAAACGTTTTTTCTAAAGTACTCGCAATACTCCCTTCAGGAAGCATTTAAAAAAGATAAGATACTCAAGGAGTCCAGAAATAACTACTTATTTGATTTTATTGGTATTACGTTATTTTTTATCGTTTTATCAATAATAAAAAAAAGAGTTTATTAAAAACACTTAACATTTTTAAAGTAAATTATATTATTTTCTTCAAATATTTTGGAAACTTGTTTTTAAAATAATAATGCAAAAACTTATAAGATATTATTAAATAAGCCTAGCTAAGGATCCTCTTATTCTTGCTATGATCTTGAGCTTTAACTATTTCTAACTCCATTCTCCATCGTTGAAGTTTTTGATTCGTAGTTAGAGATCATATATGAAATGATGGTAGTATGATATCTTCACTAAAATAAATTATCTCTACCTATGAATGATTATATATCAGGATTCTACGATTGATTAAATTTTAAAACATAAAACTTATTAGATTTAAAATTTACATTAAAATTAAAAAATAAAGTTTTCTAAAATAAAACAAAAAATTTATAAATTTTAAATTTACATTAAAATTCAAAAATAAATTTTTTTCTAAAATAAATGCAAATCTGTGTGTTTTTGAAAACGGTAAAAAATATTTCACGAGCTTTCAATGAATAAAGTAAAAAATTTTGGATTTTTCACAAGGTGTGAATTAAATTATCTTGACTTTGTTCAAATGGTTAATCGTAATTAAACAATTATGAAATCGTGATAGGTTTAAGATAAGAGCAAAAATATTGATTGATAAGAAAAAAAATTAAGTAAAAAAATGAATATTTTAACTTTGGTATAAATTTTTCTTTCATTTGTATTTGTATTCGATTTTCATTTTATAATTCTTTTTCAATTTGATTTCAAATGAATTTTATATATTCCAATATATATGGGTTGAGTAACTAATTTAAGTTTTTTATGTATTTTTTTTTTATTTTTTAAATTATTACGTTGTATTCAAACTAATTTTTATCATAAAGTTAAATCAGAATAGTCACTACAAAAATGTAACAAAAAGAGTCTTGCAAACTTTGTCAAAGCATTGAAATTTAAAAATATGCATATTATATGTACAAAATTAATTTTCTTTTTGAAATATGGATAAATCGGTATGAGTAGTAGAGTTGAAAATAAATCAAACAACTCGATACTCGATCAAAATCAATTAATAAAAACTCGTTTTAACACGACTTGGTAAAAAGATAGTAAGCCAAATTTGAACACAAATTTCTATTCAAACTCGATTATGTTAATGCAAAACATAGTTAAAAATATCAAACATGTTGAGTTCGGTTCGTGTTTAATTCAATTAACTCTCGTTTGGTTTCGTTCCATTTAATAACTAAATTAAGTTGAACTATAATATTTTAAATTCGATAATAATTTAAATAAATTTAAACAATAATATATTGGACTTATTTACACAAACACGGGTGGGGTCGGGTGGGGTGGGTGGGGTGGAAGGAGAGGGAACATGTCACGGGATGTGAATAAGTGAAGTGAGGAGAAGCACATGGAAGGGAGAGAGAGAGAGAAGAGGTTGCAATTCCTTTGTGCTTTGAAAAAAAATCTAAGTATGAGGATGATGATATGTATGGTACAGGCGACTGACATGACACCCCATTCCAACTGCCTAAAACGGTTATTCCGTGACCCGCCAGCTGGTTTTCGGTTGTCCACGTGTCCTTCAATCCAACATTCCCACCTGTCCTCATTTATTACTTCACCCTCCATCTTTACACATATATTTTCTAAATTTATAGTTATAACTATAATTTTATTTTTCCTTTTTAAGGCAAAAAGACTTAGATATCATCCGAAAAATATTACACTAATACTCTTTACGGGGTAATTATTATTATTTTTTTTAAAAATAAGAGGTGTTTGTGTATTTGAACTATTAAAAGTAGTGTCAGTGAAATTTAACCATCAAATTATCCATTTATTATTATTATTATTATTATTGTTGTTGTTATTATAATTATTATTATTATATTTGTTATAATAAATTAATTATAATTATATTATAAATCTCAGTCAAATAATTATAACAATGGACATATGAATAATCAATGTTATGTAAATCAATAACTACTATTAAAGTAAAATAACAATAGTAATTATCGTAGTAGAATAACGCCCACATATTGACGGAATTTGGACTCATGACCTTTAATTACAAGACAGTTTCGTCAGGTGTGTTTCATTGCCAAATTATCTAATTTTTTTTGAAAAAAAAAATCAATTACCATTATATCATGAATACTAGTCATCAACAATTATAACAATCAACATTATATAAGCCAAAAACTATCGTTAAAGTATACAATAACAATTTCTATTACAGCAGAACAACGCTCACACATTTGTGGAATTCAGACCAATTGCCTTAGTCATGGAGCCTCAATTTCGTCAACTAAATTGGATCTCATTGGCAAATAATCTAATTCTTTTGAAGCGAAAAGATTAAAATTACGTTATGAATCTCAATTATTGATAATTATAATAACCAACATTATGAAAACACGTAACTAATATTAAAACTATAATAACAACTACTGTTATAACAGAACAACGGTCACAAATTGATGGAATTTGGATCCAATTTTAATCACGGACCTCAGTTTCACCAACTAAATTAAACTTGATTGGTTGAATTATCTGATTTTTTTTTTAATTACTGGAATTTTTGTATTAATTCAATATAATTGATGAAATACTTGAAGAATAATGCCCATTACAATTCTCAATATTATTTTATGGGGATTTACAGAGTCATTAATTACATTAGAAATTAATTTCATTTATTCATCATATAGTATAAGTTAAATATTATTAAACAATAATTGAGGGAATGGGAGTTGGATAGATATATGACAAATTGACTTGCAACAATGCCATGTGAGCTGTTGGTTATAAATTCTGTATATTACTTTATGACATTTTTTCTAGTCAAATTATTTTTGTTTCTTTGTTTATTTTTAATTTAAATTTGGAGATAGGGACTTTGGTAGTAAATATTTTAATTAAATTTCATTCAATTTTTTTTTTTGTTATGTTGATCAAGTGAATATGAAATATATACTTTTTTTCGGCACCAGAGTCAATTAAATTACTTCATCAATCTGAAAAAAAAATGTTTGTACTAATTTTTTAAGGACCAAATAAAAATTATTTTAACTCGAAATGCACAACATAGAAAGCGATAAATACATTATTTTTCTCAACACCATATCGACCATTACAATTATATACTTTCCAACAATACCCATATCATAATTATTAATGAAAACTAATAAATTATAATAAAATTCACATAGAATGAAATAAATATCCACATATTTTATGAAACTTGAAAACATGATTTCATACTTATTCACGGACCTCAACCTCAACAGTGTCAGACGATGAACTCATTGGTCACCACTAAGTGTTATGTACTTAGATTGAGTTACGAGCCATTTTTATCTTAATTAAATTTACACGATATATATAACAATGTTTTAAAATATTTTTTTTATCTCATCTATTTTATTATTCCTTATAGTAATACTTAAATAAAATATAAACATATAAAGTTTCTCAAAATTTGTAATAAATGCCTTACTTATATTTACACTTTAGATTATTTAAATTTGAAGCAAGTAATTGATGTATGAATTTATAAAAATGCAAAATGTAGAGAAGAATTTTTTGTTTCTGCTTTTTATTTGTTTATATTATTTTTATGTTATACCATGATTCTCGTGATAATAGACACCAACATTTTCAGCCACATGGATAAGTTAGACCATTCCAAAATATCTCATTAAATTACACTAGTTATATGATTATTGCAGGAAAATAGTATTTTTGGTCCAATAAATTAAGTTCGTTTTACTTTTAGTTTCATTCATTACAGAAGTAATATTATTAATATCGTAACTTACAAAAGTTAGTATTTTTTTTGGTTATCATCCACTTTTCTGCCTATAATTTAACAGTGTAGACCACGTGCTTAGCGGCCTTTAAATATTTTTGCTAGAGGAAAATTTGACCCTTTTTCCTACAGTAGCATTTGAACTCTTCATTTAACCTGCTTGATTCACTTGTGAAAGATATGATTTTTTGTGTTGCTTCCATTTGGCTTCAACTTACATAAATATAGGAAGGATGTAATTTAATTTTGTGAGAAAATAGAGAAAATCCCATTTTTTTGCTCTAATTTCTTTGAAAATTTATTATTTAGCCACCCCCCACCCCATCTCAAAGCAGCCTCACGTTGAAAAACGCGTCAATTTTCCTCCAATAAAAAATATTTAACAATCACGTGCTTGGCACGTAGCCTATACAGTTAAATTATAAATGCAAAAGGGGATTACGACAAAAAAAATACTAACTTTATAAATTATAAAATTAAAAGCACTAATCTCTTAATTAATGAGACAAAAAATTAAACAGATTAACTTATAAGATCAAAAATACTATTTCCCTAATTATTACAAAACCCTTAAAACGGACTATCAATCACCTGAAAATGTTATTGGCCGTTGCAACATTTATTATTAGGTTTGTGGGGCTCCATCAAATTTCATGTGGATATAATTTTTGTTTGTTATAAATAATCAACCTCGTTTATGGATGGACAACATTTATAATTCTCACCAAAATAGAGAATTATAATCTTATCAATATATTCTAAAAATATCAGTTCCTCAAGAACTACCTATACGGCTTCATTTCTTGTCAAATTGGATTTTTTTATTGCAAATTCTGTTGCATCTTTTTTTCTAATTAACACAAACGTGTTACCTATAAAGAAAATTTCACCATCTATTAATTAAATAAAAGAAGATTATGTGTACGTTTTCGTATAATAAATGAGATAAAAGAAGTAGGTGAAAAAATTTCTTAAAGAAAAGCAACGTAACCCTTGAACCTTAAAAAAAAAGAAAAAATTCACTACCCCGTATCAAGGTGGTCCTTTTTTTTTTTTTAAAGTTCAAGAGGCTATGGTACTTCTTTTTTGGTTAACTGGCCGTTGTTACACGTCAGTCTTGCGTGAACATAATAAATAATTATTTTACACTTTAAATATGTTATAGAATGAAATATGTATATTCTATTAATTAGGCAATTAAGTTATATAAAACTTGAAAGGTTGAATAAATTAATTATCTTGATGGGTTTTTTGGAATTACAAAAAATTAGTGCAGTAATGTTAAAATCGCCACTTTCTATAATAGCACATCTGTTCTTCAACTATACTATATTTAAAAAAAAAAACCTCATTTTTACTCAAAAAATAACGTACTTACACCACGACACTAACTTTAAATTGCAAAAAATGTCCTTATGTATTTTCAACCATTCATATTCAAATTATTTTTCTCATCTATATGATTTATACTACATAACTAATATGAAAATTTCACCCACACCAATTTCTTTTATTCCATAATATTTGTAAATTAATTTAATTTTATTTTTTTAAATGTGATATGTTGATTAATATATCTTATCCTTATTTATAACATATTTTAAAGCGTAAATAATTATTTGTTATATGCATGTAGGAATGACGTGCCATAACGACTAGTATAAAAATGAAAGATCCTCCCTACTCATAAACAACGATTAGTGACAATTGTCTTGCAACTGCTAAGATAACTAATTTATTCAACTTTTTAATTTTTTTCTTTTTTCTTTATTATTTTATTGTAATGTATTTATTTATATAATTTACTCTTATTTATAATATATTTAAAAACGTAAAAAAATATATATTATATGCACGCAGAAACTAGTAATAATATAATTAATGCAATTTATTCCTATATCCAAAATCAAAATATTTATTTATTAATGGAACAATAAATTGAAAAATTAGAAGGGAGAAAATTTGGTATTGTACCTTTTGGAGCGTCAATGCAAGTTAGCCTTATTTATCGCCGCTTTGGTAGCGAAATTCTTGTGCGCGATTAAACTACGCCTTCGATCATCAAATTCAAATTTCGCATTCGCATTTTTGGGTGAATTTGGGACTTGGAACTTGAGATCAAACGGAGAGGGAGCAGTCAGTTACCCGCCTCCCCCTGACCGGTAAAATTGCGAGCTCAGGAACATAGGGGGCCCATTTCAGGAAGCTGGAATTTGGAAAAATAATATCAATTATCCACCGATGCTCCCTCTTGTTTTCCTCTGAAACAGCTTGCTGGGCCGCATGGTGGAGGAGTATAAACATTGACCCGCCATGTGAATTCCTCAAATTTCATGCTTCATTTTGTTCTGCTGATGCTCTGTAAGTGCATATTTGACTTTGTTCTTCCTTTTCAATGGAGGATTTTTTTGTTTTTGTTTTTGTTTTGTTTTTTTGAGTTTCTCAAGTTTTTTGTTTGATGAATTCTGTGTTTTCTTTGGTAATGCGGAATTGGTTTCTTGTTTTGGGTGATTATTGAGTTTGAGGGAATGAAATTTTCGTTATGTTTTGTTGTATTGATTCTGTGTGCTCTTGGATGAATTCCAGGAGAGGAAAAGAAGGAGAATTGAAGGTGAAATGACGATGGAGTTGTCGGCGATGACAATGGACGACGCTGTGGAAGAAATAATGAGAATCCACAGATTGTTGCCAGTCCGGCCTGGAATTGATGAAGTAGTAGCAGCAAGGACTCTAATCCAGAATGTGGAGAAGGAGGATCAATTGAGACTCGAGGCAATTGCTAAGCAAAGTAAAGGCAAAGATGTGCCGGAAGAATTGTTCAGAATCTTGCAAGAGATGCACAAGAACATAGTCCATTTCCAGAGCAAGGAGCAAAAGAGGGACGCCGAGAAACTGTTGGATCTGGAAGGCGTACACTTGGCGTTCGATGATTTGATACAGAGAGCTTCACAATGCTTACAACCCATTTCGGAGTTCTCAGCATCGAGTGTTCAAGCAGTTCGTCGGTGGCTACCACGGGTTCTTTCTCGACCAAAAGTCCGAATTCTACTGTTACAACAACTACTAAATCGCCAGTGTCATCTGTCTTTCCTAATGAGAAGGAGATTTTGAAGGCTTCAAAGTCCTTGTCAGCCAAGGACGACACGTTTTTGGCTAAGCCAAAGACGTCCGTTTTTGTAGATGGAGTTGGTCTCAGGGTTCGACCAAGGGATGCTTTGGCTGCGCCGCAGATTGTGGATTCCACTCTTAAACCGATCTTTACGTCTGGTGAGTTTGACATCATCTGCTGATTTGGTAGTTGACATGTGTGTGTGATGAACAATTTATTTTGGATAATGGAACTTATTGGCTTTATTGTAGGGAAAGATGATGAAAAACTGAGTTTAATAAAGCTGGCTAGTCTCATTGAAGTGTCGGCAAAGAAAGGAACTCAAGAGCTTATTCTCCAGGGTAAATTATCAGATCAAATTGAATGGCTTCCTGATTCAATAGGGAAACTCTCAAGTTTGATCACGTTCGATGTATCAGAAAATAAGATTGCGATCTTACCAGATGCTATTGGAGGACTTTTCTCATTACAAACTCTGGATTTACATGGAAACAGGATACAAGAATTGCCAGAATCAATTTCGGGTTTGGTTAACTTGCTTCATCTTGATCTCAGAGGAAACCAGTTGACAGCATTGCCTCCTACAATTGGTAAGTTGGTTCGTCTTCAGGAGCTTAATTTGAGCTCTAATGGACTCACAGCGCTTCCCGAGACGATTGGATCGCTTGTCCGTCTCCAGAAATTGAATATTGAAACTAATGAGATAGAGGAAATCCCTCATAGTATCGGTCGATGTACTTCACTCAAGGAGCTTCATGCAGACTATAACCGGCTCAAAGCACTCCCTGAAGCAGTAGGAAGAATTGAATCTTTGGAGATTCTAACATTGCGTTACAATAACATTAAACAACTGCCCACGACCATGGCATCCTTGTCAAGCTTAAGGGAACTTGATGTTAGTTTTAATGAGCTTGAAACCATTCCTGAGAGCTTGTGTTTTGCTACAACACTTGTAAAGCTTGATGTGAGCAACAATTTCGCGGACTTGCAATACCTGCCGAGGTCCATTGGAAACCTTGAGATGCTGGAGGAGTTGTATAGCCATAATAACCAGATAAGAGTCCTTCCAGACTCTTTTGGAATGCTAACTCGGCTGCGTGTCTTGAATGTTGAAGGAAATCCTCTGGTAGAGCCACCAAGAGATGTAATTGAGAAAGGAGCTCAGGTGATTGATCAGACTTTTCTTTCCTGAGTTGCATCTTGGACTGCAACTACTTCTTTCTCTCTTCCATTTTTGTAGTTCTTTACAATTTCATTAAACACTAACAAGATTTTTTACCTCAGGCTGTTGTCAGTTACATGGCGGATCGTGTTGCCCAGAAAGACGCAAAGCCACAGGCAGCCAAACAAAAGAAATCTTGGGCCCAGAAACTGTTTTTTTCAAGCTCTAACAAACGCAAGCGCAATACTGTGGAAATTGCAAAAGCCTAATGTGCGGCATCTTGGGAAAATTGCAAAATTTGGACTTCTTTGGGTAAAGTTTCTTCCCTTTTTGACCAATTTATCCATTCATCTTTGCATCACATAGTAGACTAAAAGTGGTCTGACATGCTAGCTCCCGTAGGTATACTTCTTACCTCCTAAAATTAGTTATGATCTTATTCTCAGAAATGGTTTAACCTCATTTAAGTTTCCCATTTAATCAGTTATCTTATGCAGCCGTTACTACAACTATAGTCTTAGCTTGATTCGAAGCCTCACATACTTTCATTTCTATTATACAGGAGCGAGCGAAGATTGGTGCTTCAGCAACCTCCCAGTTTTGCTAAATTCATGTCTCGCCGGCGAGTATCTAATCAGATATGACTCTGATCCTTTTTAACATCATGTAGAGTATTCATTTTTTCTTTTACTTTTGGCTATTTAGTGCTGTCTTCTGCATTTTACGTCTAAGTATCTGAAACAAGATGTGCAATTGAGTACAACACGCTAAAACGAGAAAGAAAGGAGTATTTACCACTGTTATTGGTGCCAGAATTACCTTGAGATACTTGATTCATGTTACATATATCATTATAACCTATCTGTCTTCTCATCAATTCACTTTGTTCAGTCAAATACCACAATAATGATATTGCCTGCTGTGTAACATTAGCTCTTGTTCTGGAATGGATGGATCTCCCAAAGGTCACGAGTCTTTATGTATCGGACTTTCCAAGACCGGATTTTCTATTCCAAATGCCTTTGCATCTTGTATTCCATTTAATATATTGACACCGCATGCATAAAAATTTCTCTTAAATAAAAATAAATGACATAAGTTTGTATACATAATGTGTATATATTAAATGGAATAAAACATGCACTAGGATTTGGAATAGAAAATCGAATTACGAACTTTGCTAGCTGTGATGACAACTTAAACTTTGTTTATTGGTTGATAGTGTTTGTGAGTATGCTTTTGTGGGACTATGTAGATTTTTTCCTTCTTTAAAATCCCAGAAGAATAAAGTCAATTTTTCCATTCAATTTACCAAAGCTGGGATGCTAAGCTGCATTTATTGGATACTCCGATGAGGTGTTTTCTGTGAGAAACAAGACATTCAGATCGTGTTTGGATTGATATATTTGAAATTAAGAATTCCAGGTTCACAATGCAGATCATTTGAATTTGTTTGGTTGATTCCACATTATAAAAATTTTAAATTCTTGAACTCCTAACTTGAATTATATATTTGTTCTGTTATAATGGAATTCAAATTCAAATATATTTAATATAGAGTTATTTGAAGTTATTTCTCCAAATTCTTCCTTTGTATTTGAATTTCGGCATCCAGGTGTAACAAATCATTTGAACTTTCTCGAGTTGCAGTTTGATGTTTATTTTTTTAACTTAAAACCTTTGATCTTATCATTGATATAGTTATTTTTTGTAAAAATGACAAGTTTCTGAAACCCTCCTTGAGATTATGTTTAAACTCACAAGAACCTTGCATGAGGTTTGTCAAAATACAACCTACAACTAAATATTCTTGAAATTCATCCATCTTAACACTAACTTTATTTGGGGATGGCTATGGGTCAAAGTTATAGAGCAGGAGCCGCGCGGATTTTGAAATCATAATCGGATTTCCGGTCGTTAAGACTTAATCTGAACTTGGTCCATTTCTGCTTTTATTTATTTTATAAATACTTATGTAAATAAGTAAATATGGGCATATTTTATTTGTACTTATATATAACACATAAAATTAATATTTTATAAATTAAAATTAACAATATAAATAATTTATAGATGTTTTAATGGGCTTATTTATATTTAATATTATAAAAAAATTATAAAAATATAATTTTATAAATTATATAATATTTTTGTGTCGAATCCTGGATAGCAATTTTTTTTTTTTAAAAATTAATCAGGTCGAGTTGCGGATATGATAAACATTTTCTTCCTTAAGGGCTGACCGCCAGCCTCCTTTTGTGGCTGGCCGTCAGCCCATTTTTTTTTTTCTTATAGGGTAAATTACATCGACCTCCCCTGAGGTTTGGCATAATTACAAATACCCCCTCGTTGTTTGAAAAATTACAAATACCCCCCTAATGTTTGATAAAATTATGTAATCCTTGGATGGAGGCATAGAAATGTCAACTTTGCCCTTACAGTATTTTTATTTTTTTTAAAAAAAATTAAAATCTTATAAAAATATTGAATGGGATGGATGAAAAAAATTTAAAAATTATAAAAAAAATTATTGCCTTAGTTGATAAAAAAGATATTTTTAAAAAAAAAAAATAAAATTATAAAATTTTAATTCATAAGGGTATTTTGGTCAGTTCACTATAAAAAATGCATAGATTGGGGTAATTGTTAGACGGTCCTTAAAATTAGGGGGGTATTTGTAATTTCTCAAACAACGAGGGGGTATTTGTAATTAAACCTCAGGGAGGTAGATGTAATTTACCCTTTCTTATATTATACTATAACATATATATATATATATATATATATATATTATATAATATTTTATATAATAGCTTATTTATTTAAATAAATATATTAATATTACAATGATAATTAAATTGTAATAATTTTATAAAGTGAAAAAGTAAAATAAAAATTTATATATATAATATTTATAATTATTATTATATACTTGTAACAATTGATTGTAATTTTTTCATTTAATAACTTTTTTACATTAATTAAAATTAGAAAAATATCTAAAGTTATAACTAAATAATTATAACATATAATATATAAAAAGAAAAAATACATCAAATAAACAACAATAAATTTTTAATGTTGATTATAATGAAAAAAATAATATTTGCATTTATTATAATATTTATAATAATTGATTGTAATTTTTTAATTAATAAATTTTTAGAATTAATTATAATTAAAAAATATTTAAATTTAGAATATATATAATATTTAATTAATAATATATATAAATTTAAAATTTTTAATTATAATTATTTTTAAAATTTTATTAATTAAAATTTTTAACTGATTCACTTCACAAATCTGAATTATTCACTATTAATGAGATATTATATATTTATAATTAATTATTTTAAATATTATAATGAATACAAATATTATAATATAATTACGATTTTGTCTCACTTTTATGTGGGTTATTGTAATTTAATTATCATTGTTATGATGATATATTTGTTGAATTGAGTTATTATTTATATATTAAAATAAATTATTACATATATAATATATGTAATAATAATAACTTATATATAATATATATAACAATAATATATAATAATGAATAATATATATATAATGAGCTGATGGGTCAGCCTTTAACCATTTTACTTTACTTCTGTTTCTTTCTTTTTTCATAAAATTTAACTGATGCACTAAAAAATTTTGAAATATTCACTATTCATGTGATATTACAAATTTGCTTCAAATATTATTAATATTATATGTTATAATAATTTAGTTATAAATTTTTATATTTTTCTAATCATAATCAATGTTAAAATTTAATAGTTAAAAATATTACAATCAATTGTTACAAATATTACAATTAATTATAATATAGTTAAAATTATAGTTACAATGAATTGTTGTTTAATTTTGATGCGTTTTTTCTTTTTAAATATTATATATATTATTATGTATTAATAATATTATATATTATAATGATTTAATTATAAATTTATATATTTTTTAATTATAATCAATGTTAAAAATTTACTAATTAAAAAAATAATTAATTATTACAAATATTACAATAATTATAAATATTATAATATAGTTAAATTTTTATTTTACTTTATTTCACTTTATACAAGTTATTGCAATTTAATTATTGTTGTTATATTTATTTAATAAATAACCTATTATATATAACATTATATATATATAAATATATATATATATATATATATATATATATATAGATTATAATACAAAACCAAGTGGGCTGACCACCAGCCACAAAAGGAGGTTGAGTTATTTATTTAAATATTATAAAAAAAAGAAAAATCACAAAATTGGAGGAGTTGCAACAATACAGCAAGTCGTTAGTGTTATTAATTACTTGATTTTTTTTTTAATTTTCGGTAGATGTTGTTAGTGGCACTAATGACACCAAGTCGTTACCAAGTCATTAGTGCTACTAACGACTTGGGCCTTTTTTGAATTTTTTTAGTTATTTTTATTTATGTTAATTAATTTAATTAATTAATTAATATTTATTATTTTAATTTTTGTAATATTTTGAAATTTTATAATTAAAATATATTAATATAAAATTAATTTTTAACAACTAATAAAATTGAATTACATATAATAAAAAAAAATATATATTCAAATATTGGTTTAATTATTTTGGCGTTTATAACCCCTGTCATGGCACATTATTTTGATCCAATGGAGCTTGACTTTGTTGTGATTGAATTTGTTGTCATGCCCGTGCTTGGGGCCAATCCATCTCATTAGGAATTTTGGTACTTTGCTGTTGACCTGGACGAGTAGATTTTCGTATAATAGTGTCGTGGATCAATTAAAATTTTGGGACATCCCAGTACTCTTTATCCATTATAGGTTGGAAAGACATATAATATGCCATTTTATAAGTTATTGAATCATAATATTGCTTAACCATTGACACAACGTCAAGTTTATATGCAGCGCATACTTTTTGAGCATGAGAGCAAGGAATTTCAAATTGACTCAATTTGCCACATGAACACTCTCGTGTGTGATAATTTTGACAAAACGCGAATGTTGCACATTCCAGCTGATTATGATGATCAAGAACAAAATGAACTAGAGGTTCTCACGAGGCGGTTTCGATTTTTTCACAGCTTTTTTCAAATTGCATTGCTCTTGACAGTTTTTATAAAATAATTTTTAACATTTTCACTTTTAAAACCAAAATCAAAGGTGCGATTTCGGGCTGTTTTGCGGTTTGAATACTTATAAAAAAATAAAATGTTGAAACTAACAAAAATCAAGAAATGAAATAAGTATTTGTATGTAGCAACCAAAATTTAGGTTATGGACTTATTAAATATATTATTAAGAAAGCAAATGAAATTAAATACGTCCTTGATCAATCTTCAATAATTAGAACTAGATAATTAATGCTTGAAACCATGCAATTGGAAAATTTATAGGCATTAGGCACAAGAGATAACAAATAGATATTAAAATATAACATAAAATTTATATGTATCGTATTAAATAATTATTTAAAAAAATATTGAAACTTACTAAATTGATTAAACTTGTTGATCTCATTATATTGATTAAAAATTTTCAACCATCATCATCATCATTATTATAATGATCTTTAGATTAATTTATAAAAATCACCAAATTTTGACATAATTTTATAAGTAATAAAATAGATTACATAATGCATACTATTTTAGTTCTTACATTTTCGTTTTGATGTAATTTTATTTTATTATTTGTTAAAAAATAATATATTTTTATTAATATTTTTAATTATAAATATTAAAAAAACAGAAATATTATAAAATTTAAAATTTTAAGTATTAATTAATTAATTAATTAATATATTATATTATATTAAAAAATTAATACTTTAACAAATATTATATTAATTAATATTATATTAAATTATAAAATAAACAAAAAATTAATTAATTAATTATATATATTATTATATTCTAATTAATATTAAACAATTAACAAAAATTAATAAAAAGTTAGCCCTAATCGTTAGTAGCACTAATGACTTTGGCCAAAAATATGTATGTGTCCCATGTCGTTAGTGCTACTAACAACATCAACAAAAAATTAAAAAAAAAAAATTCAAATAATTAGTAGCACTAACAACTTGCTGTATTTTTGGAAATCCCCCAATTTTATGGTACACTTGTAATTTTTTTTTAGGGTTAAATACAGTTACCACCCCTGAAGTATTCACCCTACATTAATTACCACTTTGAAGTATTAAAACCTTCAAAAACCCCTCGGACATTTGTATTTAAAGTTTGAAATGCCAATTTTATCCTTAATATATGTATATATATATATATTTACTTAAATAAATATATAATTAATAAAATCAAAATGGTTGATAAACTAATAAAAATATAAAATCAATATATATTTATATATATATGATAATTATGTCTATATGGTAATTTTATGCATGTATAAATTTATTTTTAACTTGGTTTGATAAACAAATAAAATTAAAATAAAATATAACAAGTACTTTAGGATCATAAAATAAAAAGAATTCGATGAACAAGTGAAATTAGATTAGATAAATAGTGATTTTGGCATTTTAAAAATTACTTTACTTTTTCTTTTTTGAAAAAATAATTTTTGTAAGGGTAAAATGAGCATTTCAAACTTTAAAAACAAAGGTCAGGGATTTTTTTGAAGGTTTTAATACTTCAAAGGGGTAATTGATGTAGGGTGAATATTTCAGGATGGTAATTGTATTTAACCCTTTTTTTTATAATATTTAAATAAATAACTCAAAGGATGTTGGCAGTCAGCCCTAAAAGAAGAAAAAAATTATTATTGATCGAGTCGTGGATGTGATTCATAACTTGAGCTGATTAATTTAAAAAAAGAAATTTGTATTAAGTCGTGGATAGCGCCCACGACTCAACACAAAAATATTATATAATTTATATTTTTATAATTTTCTTTTTTCTTAATAATAAAAATATAAATAAGCCCGATTTAATGTATGTATAAGGAACACATTTTTTTTAAAATTTTAATACTTTAAAGCCTAAAATGTGCACATATAAATTTATAACAAAAAGAAATTTTTAAATAATATTATTTCTCATATTTATAAACTTATGGTAACATTATTCTAATAAAAAAATACTTTTTATATTTTGAACCCATCGTTTCCTAAGTCTGCGTTGGGTTAGGTTCACTAGAAAAAAAATAATTTTTCGCTATGGCCAAATACTATAATCAAAAAAAGAAAATCGTGGCCAATACGAATTAACGACTTTACGACGACTATTAGCCATTGTTTTGCAAGTGTGACTAAACCATTAGCCATGGCCAAAACCATGGCAAATATTTTGACTATGTCTAGAAATCATGACAAATAAAGATTAAACGTGGTAAAAATTTAAACTTTTGCTTTGGTTTTATTTAACCGTGGTTAATAATAGTAATTTACCATGGTTTCTAAGCCGTAGTAATTTATATTATAGCGAATACTCAACTTTTATGTAATGGTTGTGTTGACGGGTTAGGTTGTGTCGACCTGGGTTCAAGAATTTCTTAGTAGGTTGAGTCCCAATTTTTGGCAAATCGAATCAACCCGTTGTCATCCCTATTCTTATTATTAATTAGTCTCTGTTTAAGATATAACAATTTTAGAATAAATAGTATTCTTGACTCCTTAAGTTCGCATTGGTAATAATTTTAGTTCTTTAAATTCATTTATTGAATTTAACCTCTCTAAACTTTAGTTTTTATTTCAGTCGGGTCTCTTTAATAATTTTTCGATGAACATATGGTCGGATTTTGAGATTTGGAGGGTAAGATATCAATTTGAATTTGCTTTCTCACTTTAGTCCCGTAAGTTTGTAAAATTGTTAATTATTTAATCTTTTAGGCAAAAAAAGATTTTTACCCCTTAATTGATTTTCTATTTTGAAACAAAATTGGGCTAAAATAGTAATTTACCTCTTAGTTCATATTTTTCTTTCAACCCACTGCTTTATATTTCTTTCACCCATTCTCCATATTTTTTCCCACACTAACTTTCATATAAATAGTACAACCACAATAAGATCTTTTTCTCTCTCACCTTACCGTTATTTTTTCTTCTCATAAACTTCTTTCTTTTTTCTCAACTCACACTATATTTATGCCGTTTCTCTTAATGCTATATATATATATATATATATATATATATATATATATTAAAATTGACCAAAATGCATAATTTAAACACATTAATTAATGTATATTAACATTTTAGGTAAATTACATTATTGATACCACTTGAAGTTAGGCCAATTTACACAAGCACTCCCTATCTTTTGCAAAATTAAAACTACCCCCCTAAGAGGTGTTAGTGTAATATTTTTTAAGGGGTGTTTTGTAAGTTTTGTATTGGAATAGGGAGTGTAGTTGTAATTACAACTATAACCTTTAGGGGTAATAATTTTCAAGGGGTGTTTGTATATGTTTTGTATTTAAATATGGAGTGTAGTTGTAATTACAACTTTAACCTCTAGGGGTGTACTTGTAATTTTACAAAAAGAAAATAATGGTTGTGTATTTTAACGTAATCTCAAAAGGTCATGTCAATGTCATTTATCCTAACATTTTTATCTGAACTTTTTTTTTATTATTACACATGCGTGTGCATGGCTAGTTTTTCAAAAAAAAAAAAAAAAAAAAACGATGTAGAGAATGAATGATTTTAGTATATCATTTTCATATTTGGCATGCTAAAGAAAAAAAATACATTAAAACTTTTGAAATTACTCATGATATGTTTGGTAAATGGTAAGGCAATTTATACTTATAAAAAAAAGCTGCATAAAATCTTATTACATGAGAATTCTTCTTTTGAAATGTAAAATTATTTATAAACTCACACTATATGCTTTTTTGGATTTTTTCTTTATATTAGATTTATGATAAATACTTATTATTTACAAAAAGAATAGCATACAAATAGGAAAAGTTCAATGAATAATAATGTATAGTATATACATATATATTATCACATAATATTTTATGCTTACAGTAAATAATTGGTAAATTACACATAAATATGTAATTGAATTTATATTAATTTTAATAAAATACTTAAATATTTGAATTATTTATATATACTTCTATATTTGATAAACATTTAAGTATTTATACTAATATTCATCAAATTTAATATATTCTAGATATCATATAGTTTTTGTGACTACAAACCTTGTACATGTAATTTTTATTAAAGGTTACTGTAGTATATATATATATATATATATATATAAATTTTATTATTTGAGAATAGCTAAAACCATAAGTGTGAGAAATGACTAAAGGCAGACTAGTATGAATGGCATTCCAAGGACGATGGGTATCCCTAATGCTAATTTATAACAAATATGTATGTTTTGATACGAGTTTAGGAATGCCTATTTTATTAAGGACAATCAATATGTAGAAATAAAATTAAATAAAAATATAATAAAGAAGAAAAATGAATCATATTTGAATAACATTCCTATAAATAGTATAACACAATAAATTAGAAGGTATTAGAATCATCATTCCTTAATTTCTTAGTTGATTTCATTAACATAATTAATAGTTAGAAATAATAATTATTGATAATATTGGTCTAATTTCAGAAAATTATGTAAATAAAATAAATATTATTGAGAACATCGGTCTAATTTTATGATTATTTAAAATTGTTCACATTATAATATAAATAATATTGTTTTTGGGAATATTGGTCTAACATTATGATTATTTATATTATTATGTAAATAAATTAATGAAAATTTGGCATGGTCTTGGAAGGTCGTGTATTTAACAATCGTGCCTAGACCGTGCCTAATTTAATAGAACGGTGTCGTTTCATGTGTTTCGACATAGTCTAGGAATGGTCAATTATTAACAAAGTGTGCCTAAAGCATGTCTCATTTAATCCATCCTCGTAGTTCAATTTGGCATGTTTCTGAAATGGTTACTATTTTATTTGCCCATTCCTAGTGCAGAATTCAACATTTCACGTGTGCTATGAGAAACAGTGACATAAGGAATGATTTTTTGGTAGACCGTGCCTAGATCGTGGCTAATTTATAGAATGGTGTTGTTTCATGTGTTTCGGCATAGTTTAGGAATAGTCAATTATTAACAAATCGTGCCTATAGCGTGCCTAATTTAATTCATCCTCGTAATGCAATTTGACACGGTCCGTAATTTATTTAAGTGTTTCTACAACTATTGCTAATAAATTAAACAATGTCGTTTTGTTTTCAAACAGTGTCGTTTAGGGTCTGTATGACTCGGCCATTACTATATATAAGACAGATTCTATTTGTGTGCCAAATTTTTATTGATCAAAGAAAAGTAGACAAAAAATGATATCTGACCATTGAACACATATAATTATTTTAGAAAATTTGATACATTTTAGCAGATCAAGTATATTCGTATATAAAAAAAATATTAGTCTTACGTAGATGTTAGTAGCATATTATATTGTTGTACTGCATCGCCTAATCAGACTGTTGGCTATGATTAAATCGACAAAATATGACATTCAATGAAGTTCTGACATTTTTGTTATATGGATACTAAGATGTCATAACTGATTCACGATGAACGAGCTTTAAAACGATACAACTGTCAATTAGAGCATTCAATTTTACATCAGACCACTACTCATAGTGACAAATGTCAATGATTTATATGTGTTTAAGTGTGAAATTAATTGGAATCATGGATGTGGAGATATCGTAACTGTCAATTGAAAAAGGAATTAAATGTTACTTTTAGGAAATGTTATGCTATCCATAGGCACGGTTATTTTATTATTAGGAACGGGTTGTATATCCTTTTGAAATTAGGCACGGTCAAATGTTGAATGACCATTCCAACAATTGAATTTCCCTCCTAAAATCATGTGGCGCCAAAATGAAAATGCCTGGAACTCATGGTGGAACGGGCAATTTATTTGGACTGTTCCTAGTTTTTGAAATTCTTTCGTCTTTGAATAATTTTGTAATGGTTTTTGGAACGATTACTATTTTATTTGCTCGTTCCTAGTGCTGATTCAACGTTTCACGTGTGTTATGAGGAACGGTTACATCAGAAACGGTTTTCTCGGTAGACAGTGCCTATTGGGCACGGTGTTGGAACGATGAGTTCAATTGACAACTATTCCTAATTTTAAAAAAATAAAAATTTCAAGATAATTTATTAATAGGTGATTTTTACAGGCATATTTATAGATGACTAATTACAAAAATACTGAAATTTCAATCGTAGTTACTGTCTTCTTCATCAGTCTCGTAATCCTCATCAAAGCTATCTTTATCAGATTCGTTATCAGATTCACCATTTATCGCACGAGACGTACCTGCTCCCTGCTGGTTTAGGTCAACGACTAATTATATACCATTTAGGTCATGCAGTTCATAATGATGTTTGTCCATTAGAACTTGTGGAGTAAGTATTGTCTCATCTTCTTGAAATGCCACTTCGGTCTAATGGGAGTCATCAATGACTCTTTTGGCTTTTATTTTGCAAACAGCCAACCAATCCACTTTATCCTTCTTCATGTTAGGGTACTCTGTGTAGTAAACTTGTACTGCTTGTTGTGCTAGGATGAATGGTTCGTTCTTTTGGTATACTTTCTTGACATTCACACCAACTAGGTGATAATGAGGATGCACCATCATACCATGCATGGGATCGACCTAACGATGTTTAAACAGAACAATCTGCACGTTTGGAATAAGTGTGTAAAAGTTGACTTGCCTACGTTGTGACGTTTAGTGTGAAAATTGTAACCATTCACAAAGTAACACGGGAATGTAGTGACCTCAGCCGTAGGACCCCAGTAATGCAACTTCAAGAGCTCGTTGCCTGTGTAATTTATTTCGTCTTGCACCTGTATTGAAACCACATATATATTGAGTTGCTAAAGTTGTAACATGTACAATTCAAAATGGACATTTCATAAGATACAATTTACACGACGTTTGAACCAATCCTTGAATTGTGTAGCTACTAGCTCCTCAATACTGGGGTCCTCCGACTGGTATTGCTCGTAAAGTTCATTCAGAAACGACCTATTCACATACATATGCATACCTAGGTTAAAATTCTAAAATAACCACAATGTGAATAAACTATGTTGATAAGTTTGCACTTACTCGTAGTATGGCATGACTACTTCATAGTTGGTCAATGTACGTCTCGATTATTTATTGTTCTAATCAACTCAACATCTCTTCTTTGAGGCACTACTACCTCGTCCAGGGTAGTTGAAAATAGACTGCTGGATACGAGTGTTGTTCATGGCGAGGTCGTCATTTCTACTAGGCCTGTTTTGTTTGCAAAGAACCTGCAAGTCAAAGTAATGAGAAGTGAATAGACCGATTTCCTTGACAAGATAAGCCTCTAGAATTGATGCCTCCACGTGTGCTTTGTTTTTCACCTTCATTTTCAAGCCTTGAAGAAATCTAATAAACTTAGAAAGATTGTTATAAATCAATATATGACACTCTATTTGTATATGAGCACAGAAAATAGAATAAACTCGTTTATTTACCTCTCAAATAGATACATCCACCTGTATTGTATAGGCCCTCCCACTCGCGATTTGTATGGCAAGTGCACAATTAAGTGCTCCACTGAGTTGAAGAAAGATGGCGAAAGTATTTTCTCGAGGTTGCACAAGATTATCATGACCCTAGCTTCCAATTCTTATACCTTGTTCACATCTAGCATCGTCGAACATAGAATTTGGAGTAGAAGGCTGACCTCTGAAACGCACTCCACACTGATTTAGGAAGTATTTCACGGAAGGCAATCGGGATCAACTTTTGCATGAATACGTAACAATCATAGTTCTTCATGCCGTGCAACCTCAACTCCTTCATGTCGACACAACGAGCCAAATTAGATGTCTAACCATTAGAAAACTTAACATGAGTAATCCATTCACATATCCTCCTCTTCTGCTTCCTGGTTAGGGTATATACGCCTTTGGGCATCATGTTCGACCTTCTTTCGTCGACCTCAAGCTTCGACAATTATAAATGATCTTTAGGTTCTTTCGCGCATTCAGATTGTCCTTCGTTTTTCCCTTTATATCCATCATGGTTTCGAATATATTATCAAACACATTATTCTCAATGTGCATGACATGAAGATTGTGTCGTATTAAATGTGTCGACCAGTACTTGAGCTCCCAGAAGATGCTTTTCTTTGTCCACCTATGCTAATTCCCATAGCCGTCCGGAGTGACAATGACACTTCAACCGTAGGACTAAACTCTTCAACCTAATCACAAATCTATTCTCCCGTCAATCTTGGACGTGTAGCCTTTCTTTCAATTTGATTCTTAGTGAATGTTTTCTTGTTCCTATGATAGGGATGATTAAGGAGGAGAATCTGTCTGTGGCAGTTAAAGTAGCACACCTTCCTACCGTTCTGTAGATAGAATGCACATGTATCTTTCATATAGATTGGACACCCCATAACACCAGCGGTACTCCATCCAGAAACCATCCCATAATCGGATATACACTGTCCACATCAACGCGACGCTCATCGTGAATGTCTCATTCTTTACACTATCGCGCGTCAATACACCCATATGTCATAAATTCTGCAACTCCTCGATCAGCGGTTCCAGGTAAACATCAATGAGATATTTCGAATTTGAAGGGCCAGGGATCACCATTGTTATTCTTGGTGGAAGATTGTACGGTGTAAGTATAACAGACCAAGTGTGACCATACTGCCCGTGCGGTGTGAACCCATCCATGCACCAATCCAATCTAGCATTACGTGGCTCTGTTGCAAAATTGGGGTGTCTCCGGTCAAAATGCCTCTACGCCTCTGCATAAGATGGATGGCACATGGATCCCTCTTCCGTCTGGTGGTTGGCATGCCACGCCATTTGCTCCGTAGTCGCTTAACCTCTGCAGGCGAGGGATAAGCAACAGATACCCAAGAATGGCATACTTTGTCGGCTTGTACCTAGCTTCTCCACAAAACTTGAAGTAGTCCAGATCAATGTCGTCCTTCTAATACAACATACAACCATTCTTACACGCATCAATCTTGTCTATAGGTAAACCCAAGTCTTTTATCAACTTCTTCATATTATAGTAATCGAGGGGCAGGATATGGTCACCGGGTAATATATGATTAGACCACTGGGATATTTGATCATATATTCGATGAGAAATATATGACCATCGACCTTGATATCCATCAACTCAGTAACAACCCCCAATTAAGATCGGGTACAATCGTTCCACGACGACTACTTGGCAGCATGCACTGCATCGTGAAATTGATATACCAGCCCAGACACGTAATCATAGGGGTCCCCATCGTAATGATATGAATTAGGCTCGACACCAGGAGGACATATCCTCGTACCATCATCAGGCGCACCATCTTGTTTATAAGTGGAAGACAACCGATTCAACAACATCCAAAACTATTCTCCACGCCCAATTCATCTGCGTTGCATCATCCTAGTGTATACTGGTACCCTCTTTTGCAGGAGCAGGGAAAGTTTGCTCGTCCTGCAAAAGGGGGGCCGAGACAGCCTCAAAGTACTCCTGCACTCTCTCCTTGCCATGTGACGCCAATTATAGTAATCCGGCATAAAATCCTACAAGTCAATATTTACCTCATCCGGGTCCCAAAAAAGTTTAAAAAAGCGAGTTTTGAAATTTCATTTTGCACTCTTTATCCCCAATCATTAAGACTACCATCATTTTCTCACCCTTGTAAATCATCCATATATGGGAATGTTGAGAGGATTCTTGCCGGCTCCATTCTATAATAATGCAAATTATAAAACCACTTTATCCTCAAATATCTCAAGAGAAGTAAGACCTATGGCACACACTAATTCACCGAGTATACTTTTTTATAGGTTCCACTATCTAAATACTAAAAATTTTATACATCCATAATTCCCTAACAAACTAGTTAATCTTTAACAATGATATAATAGTAATCTCTTTATACGAATCAACCTTCGTACACATCTGAAAACATACCACACACAACTTACACAACACACACACACCACATATATATATATATATAATTTAATAAATTAAATGAATCTCATAAATATAATATAACAGTTTTAATGGAACACTACAATATTAAAATTTAAGAGGTATGAATTCAATAAGCCTAATCTATACAAAAACAATTTATACACCCACCACTTACCCACACCAACAAATCACCTATAAGTTGTTACTCCTAGAATTCCAACAAAAGCATCCACCCATTCAACCATAAAAATCTCAAGAGAGTAGTGAGAGAAGCCATTGAGAGGCCAGTAGCTCCCCCAACTTTTTCAGGTATAAACCTGCAAACACAATTATGCACAAGAACGTTCTCGGATCAAAAGACATAAATGGATTAAAATGAAGACAAAGATTAATGTATCATGTCAACTGAGTTTATTCATTAACACCAAAACAGAATCTATATATATAATCGTTAAGAGAAAGCGAGCCACTTACGAAAGCAAAATGTTAGAGAGGAAATATAGACTACCACTAATATAGAAGGAAAAAGAACAAGGAAGACCCGATTTAAGGATCCGAACATTCAAAGAGGGACCTCAAACGGAACGTAATATACGGATTGGTATTAATTACCTATATGGTAAGAAAGGAACAATAATAGGGGACATTATGGTGCGTATGGGAATGGTTCCCGGAAGGCACGGTCATAATAACTATTAAAAAAGTAGCCGTTATTTCACAAGGTTGGAAACGGCCTTAAAACACATTTAGGAGCGTTTTTCGTTTCCTAAATTATAGCCGTTGTACTCCATTTGGAATGATCTTGGTAATACTATGTTTCTAAAACACCAAAACCGTTTCAATTTGATACTCAATTAGACACGGTCATTGCAACACATACCTTCTTTAGAAAAACTCCAACTTAGGCACGGTTTCAGGATTATTGTTCCTACTGCTTACCAAACTGTTCCTAATTGAACCTCATTTTGAAACACATTTACTAACTGTCAACTTTGGACAACAATTTGTCTTACATTAGGAAAATGGTCGTGTGGCCAACAACGTACATCTAATTCAAACCTATCAGTGCACTCCAAATCATCAGTCCCAACTCATATCCACAAACTGTTACACTAATATCACGCCTAATCACTGGTTTACTTTATTTATACAATGAATAGCTGTTAGTAGAATAACAATATTTTTTATATTATAATATATATATATATTTGCTCCAACTCAATTACCCGAATTTGAATTTTATTATTAGTTACAATCACTTTACCATAAAACCAACACACCATATTCAACCATTACTTATATTTCAACTATCCCAGCCTATTTTCTTAGTCCTGGTCTTCATTAATTCTCTCAGATGTTCGAATTATTATTTCATTTTCTTAAAATTTTGTATTATTTATTTATTTTTGTGAGGAAATTCAATCCTTTCTCCACATGTTTGAAAATTTTATTCAAGTTCAGAGAAAAGCTTTCTCAAATAAATTCTCCTTATATATATTTTGCTAATTCATATAAAATAATATTTCTTTTGCAATTACAAGTAAATTTTTATTGTTATGATGATGGATTAAAACTGCCACATCAATTTTGTTAGTTGAATTATTACTCTATATTATTTTATGTACATATATGTTATATGAGTTTGTCTTATCAAAATTTATGCTTCATTGTTATAAATAATTACAATATTACTCCATGTCTTTTATATTATGGAAATATTTATGAGTAAACCGTCTTGTATTATCTTTTTTATTTCTTAGATTAAATGACTATCAATATTATATTATTTTATGCTTTTCTGTAATTTTAACACTTTGAATTTTGATTCTTATTATTTATATTAGGAATTTGTATAATATATCTCCTTAAGTAAAACTTATTTCAATAATATTTTTATATTCAATAATTTGGTCATTTCATATGCCGGATTTTTGTAACAATTCATTGATAAATCAGTTAGCACCTATATCAGAATATTTCTATTTATAAAATAGTGAGGCTTATTTTCATTGTATGTCTTACTTTTGTCAAACTCTAATGATATGTAATATTCAATTGATATATATTTAATGTACGTTTGTACTACTTGATATTTATAACCTATAACTAATAATATATATAATTTCAAAAACCTTGCACTGTAGAATGTAGGTAAGCTAAAATAATATAAGTCATACATAATAGTCAAATCTTTATGAGCGCATCAAGGTCTCTGTTTTTGCAAACTCCTTAAGAAGACTAATAGATACAGCATAAATGAATTACCTCTAACACAGTGCCAGATTTATGATTAGGATCGAGATATACAATCATTAAATATGTTGAAAATCCTTTTCGTGATAACTAAATTAATAATGCAAGTTCACTTTATAAAATTCATAAGCTGCATTATATTATTGATATCTCGTCTCGTAGCAAACAAAGTTAATTTTAGATGAAGTGATCGTTCAACATGTAATGGAATCAAATCGAACAAACAGTCTCGAGTTTGATAAAGGATGGTATTAAGTGCATGTTAAGATCTTTAATGTTAAATGGTCTTTCAGTCTAGCAATTTAAGTTTTAAATGAGGTGGCCGTTTAACAGTTGCACATTATATAGCCATAGTTTCTTACCACTGTGTGATGCTCTAACTGTAAACAAAATGTGAACTTTGACTACACTATAAATGACTACGTTTAACAAAAATACTCGATAATCAATATATGATTTTAATAACCATCGACTAATAAAAAAACCTAAAAGCAAAAATTTTTAATAAATTTATTAGCATCTGATTTATCAATATTACGTTCATTGGTCTAATCATATATATTATTTCTATCTCATAGTCCAAAATATTATTATCTACTAGGTTTTGACTACACTTGCTCTAGAACACAAACGGCTCAACAAATACCTTAATGACCTTGATTGAAATCCATAATTGGATTCTGTTACCAAGGTCTCGCGTGCATTTTGGAAATTCTTCTTTATCCTCACATTTTTAATAAAAAAGGTATTTTAAGCAATTGAATACTAACTATTAAAACGCGGGTTTAACCTTTATTAACGTGGCCAATATTATGATATCATATAATATCTATCATTATGACATAAACAATTGGCATAATTAAAATATCATTCTATACCAAGAGTTAAGACTTAGATAAGTCCTTCTCCGCAATCTAAGTGTATCGCCTTACAAAGAGCAACACAAGAGTTAGTAAAACCTTAAAGGGAGGAAAAAAATAACAAAGAAGAAAATAACGAGCGTGTAAACCACTTAAAGGGAATAAAGGTGCGGAAACCCTAGTAAAAATCCACTGGGTCCCATCTTCCCTTTACATATCCACACTTTATTTGGGTGAGGGAGGATCTAGCTTCCACGCAAACAATATATTCTAAGATACAGGGAGACTTTTATAGGTTAATTATTTCTGGTTTACTTATTGGAATAGCAATAGATCTCTCACTTCCTTAATCTATTCTAAAGCTTCAAACACATAGCTTCCCATTAAGAAAATCTTTTTTTTGTGTTTTTTAATTTTCTGGCCTCTTCTAAAGCAACATTATAACAATACTAGTAAAGATTACTAATAAGTGAGACCATTTAGTATAGAATATTCTCCCAATCAAAAGTTGTCTTAACAATTCTAGCGTATATGCAAAATAACACAACAAATATATATTTTTAATTACTACTGGAATCTTACTGAATATTGTCTTAAGCGTCTGTCAAATGATATGATCAAGCCATCACACTTTCACCAGCTTTTGTTTGTTTAGTAATTATAGATTATAAGGAAGTCCACTAACAAGAAGAAAAAAAAAAGTTTCTTGATGTGCTTGCTATTGACTTTAATAATTCTTTGTTTTTTTGTTTAAATAGCGATTTATTTTATTATTCAATACTTTTTAAATCTAAAGACTATCAATACGTCAATAATTCAAATCGATAAATACGTAAGTTAAAAATAAGACAAATTAAAAAATAAAAAAACAATTATTAAATAGACCATTGTTTTAAAAATTTCGAATGTTCATCAAATTGGAAAATTCAATTTACCGGATCAATAGTTCAATCATTGTGTCCTATAATGAAAAGATTGGCCCAAGTGGCCAAAAAAAAAAGATAGAAACAAAAACAACCCAGAAATCAAAGGAGAGGCCAAACATCCCACGCCCATAACCAAGCACAGAGATGGCCAAAGATTATGGCCCATAGTACCCGAGCTAGAATACTAAATCTTAGCCTAGAGCGCGTAACGAAAGCTTCAAAAGAACGAAAAAATGAGGATGGCAACATCTCACCCTCGTAGCTTCCCCTTACTCTCGTATATATTTCGAGTATATGTAAATCGATAACTTAGACCAATAATACCCTAAAAATTTCGCCCCCCCCTCGCTCCCCCCCCCCTGGGACTACCCGACTCAAACCTAGGACATCCCCTGGAGCTCGACGCTGACTATTACATGATTAAGCACACCGAAGAATTAAATTTCGGATGCTTCAATAAAATGACTCCCACAGACGTGGCAGCCCACTCTCCCAGTGGCACCTCATCAACCAAAGTTCAATAGCCACCTCGAAGCACAGTGCCACACCTCTAGAATGACCCCAAAACAAATAAGGAAACGACTCCTCTGGCAACTGACTCCCTGTCGCCAAGAACACCCCCTTATGCGCGCATAGGCTTCCATTGATAAGCAAGACTCTACCTGCGAGCTAGAAAAAACGACTTCCTACTTCCCTACAACAGATAAGGACGAACTTATCCCTATATCCCCAACTTCTCAACCAATACTCTCCACGAAAATCCTCCGAAAGGTGGACAGATCCCGATCCACCCGTCCGCCCCCCCGGATCGGATCGACGACCCTGATCCCATTTCAATTGAACCTGAAAAATAAACCCACCCAAAAGCCCGAATCTAGAGAGGGCTTGAGGGCAACTACCTCTATATAAATACCGGTCTTGTACTCCTTGCCATACGAAGACAATTTTACTGACCCTACCTTGGGTATCTTTGATTCTTTTGCTCACTCACCCGCGTACCTACTAGAAAACACCCCTTCGACCCTCCATCTCGAGCGTCCCTCTCACTCTCTAAACTATATTTTAAGCTCTTTCTAAGCATATTATCAAGTGTCTTACACTTTTCACCAATCTTACTATATCACGATTTTCCATCACATCACTTACTTATCCCACTCATCCCAATTCCATATCCCCTCAAACTAGACCCCATACTATCATCTTGGTGAGCGGCTACGGGATGCTAACTATCCCCTTTTTTGCATATTCCATCCTTTCAAGATTGCATTCACTTCGGCCTAAGCCTGAACAATTTCTCCAAAATCTTATTTGGAGATTCCTATGTGTGTAAGTCACTTATTGTGCGACCATCAATACGGTACATCGAGTCTTGGAACTCCAGATAAGTTAAATCCGCTGTAACATGGAAACACCTTACAAGCGAACACAGTAATTATAGAAGAAGAAACATGTGGAGACAGGCTGGTGAAATAAGTAATAGGCAACGCCTCGGCCACCTCTTTCACGGTATGTAAGTACCCCCGAGCCACACCCCACCCCAGGTGCCACAAGAAAAGCATACCAGTACGGGAATAATATCCCACTGTACCAGCCTCCCCCGCCCCAAAGGATTGATGAATAGTCCATTGTTCATTACGGAGTTAAGACATTATTACACTAAAAAATCCATATTAGATCGCTGAGATTGCGTATCTGAAAGTCCTTTAGGATAGATCGGACCTCTCTCATCTGAACTCCTCACCCCTTAACTTACGGCATCACCACCAACCGCAATTACCTACGAGGGGCCCGCTGATCCGCTGACTGAGCCTCCACACCTCACCTATTCAGAAAAATAAGCCCGGTTAGCTTCCATAAACCACATTGCCACCAAAACAACCCCGCCCTACAAATACGTGAATAAATCTTATACATACTAAGTCTTCCTCAGGCTTTCTCTTTTCTCTAAGGCATTTCAACTACTTTTAATAAATTTCAATCATCCTTGAGGTTCTTATTTAACCACTTTTAATATGTAACATGGTCTTCTTGTAAATATTTTCAACGAAGAGAGGCATCCTTTTTCAAACCTCTCACATTAAACAAAAACACCTGTGCCCCAGGCAAGAACCACTCCATAAAAAAAGCCGGCTTTTTCTATCCACACCAGCCGCCCAAAACAAGTGACCCTCCTCGGTGGAACGACCTGTGATCCGAATTAGTTTTGAAGACGTGATTAGTTGGCGATTTGCGACCTTGGATCATTGACGCCGTCTGTGGGAACTCTGAGAAGAGCACTCAGGTTCTGAGATAGAAGGGACATTTAGAAAAGATCATACATTTGGAGGTGGTGAGGAGACGGAGACCCCTCAAATTAGGTAGAAATGCATTAGTAGAACATTGAAGGAGAACAACTACCCCAATAATAAGAGATATTGGGAGGCGACAACTATTAAGAGGAAATTAAAGGGGTTGAAAGAAATCCAAAATATGTAACAGTAAGGAAGTGCCTGAAAAGAGCTCAGGATTTAGAGGTCAAGATCACAAAGAGGTATAGAATTGTGAGGAAAGACGGTGGACATTCTGGCCATGGAAAAAAATCAAGTAAGTCTCGTCATTTTCTTGAAGGTAGGACTATCATTTTCATAAAGATAAGAGGACATAATATACAAGATTTTTTTGTGCTCGCAAGAGGAGAGTGAAATATTAAAAGATTGTGTTAAGAAAAATAGAGCGAGAAGAAAGAAAACAATCAATTACATCGAAGAGTAAATCCCACAGTATAGATATTTGGTAGAAGGGTAAATTTCTCTACAAATATTTAGCAAAGTCAAAAAATTAGCTTTTAAAATGAAGTTTTGGACACTTAGAGGGGTCAGGCGATGCCATGATACATAGAATAGAAAATGTCCGTATTGCATAAAAAAAAAAAAAAAAAAACTTAGAGAGATGGAGGTAGAAGGATAAATTTCTCTACAAAAATTTAACAAAGTAAAAAAATAAGTTTTTAAAATGAAGTTTTGGCCACTTAGAGGGGTCAGGCGATGCAACGATACATAGAATAGAAAATGTTCGGATCGCGTATAAAAAACAAAAACTTAGTGAGATGGAGGTTCTTACTTAGATACCAAATAAATTTCAAGCAATAGACCCAGAGGTCATTGTATGTAAATGGAAGGTAGATCTCAAAGTTAGACCTTTATAGTAGAAGAAGCGACAAATTGGCGGCAATGAAACAAAAAAAAAAAAAAAAAACATGAGAAGAGAGAAGAATGATGATCGCACAAAGAAGTGCAAGAGTTGATGAAAAATAATTGTCTCATGAGGAGGTCGCGTTTTATTTTAAAAAGACTATCCAACGAGGTCTAGGTCGCGCTAGCATGTGAAGAAGATTATTGATCTGATAAAGATCACCCTACTCCGAATAAGATTATTGATCTAAAAAATATTATCTAGATCTGAAAAAGATCATCTTGATTCGAAAAAAATTATTGATTTGAAAAAGATCATCTTGATTTGAAAAAAGATTTTTGATCTGAAAACATCACCTTACTCCAAAGAAGAATTATTGATCTGAAAAAGATTTTTGATCTAAAAAGATTTTTGATCTGAAAAGGATTCTTGATCTGAAAAAGATCACCTTACTTCGAAGATTATTGATCTGAAAAAGATTTTTTATTTGAAAAAGATTCTTGATCTCAAAAAGATCACCTTACTCCGAAGAAAATTATTGATCTGAAAAAGATCAATTTACTCCGAAGAAGAATATTGATCTAAAAAGATCATCTTGATCTGAAAAAGATTATTGATCTGAAAAAGATCACCTTACGTTGGAAAAGATTATCTGAACAAAATCACAATTTGAGAAAGATCAAAGTAAATACCACTTTCAAAGTTTGTTTTCAGCTGTCTCGCATGCAAATCAAAGAATTACAAAACCTGAAAAAGGTCCTCAAAGTATTTCAAAAATTTTCTAAGTATTAGTGACCCATGAAGGTAGCGCAAAGATCAAAATCAGAAATTTTTCTAAGTATTGTTGACCATTGGGGTCGCAAGGTGGTGTAAGATCTCTATTTTTGAAAAAAAAATGTTGTAAGTATTGACAACCATGGAGGTAGCAAGGTCGCGTGAAATTTCTATTTCTGAAAAAGAAAATTTTCTAAGTATTGGCGACCATGGAGGTAGTAAGGTCGCGTGAGATCTCTGTTTCTGAAAAAGAATTTTTTCAATTATTGGCGACCCATAGAGGTCGTGTAAAGATCAAAATTAGAAAATTTTCTAAGTATTGGCTACCGTTGACGTGACAAGGTCGCGTAAGATCTCCATTTCTGAAAAAAAAAATCTAAGTATTGGCGACCATGGAGGTCGCGAGATCGCATGTGATCTCTATTTCTGAGAAAGAATTTTTCCAAGTATTCGCGACGCATGGAGGTCATGAAGTATCAAAATTAGAAAATTTTCTAAGTTTTAGCGACCATTGAGGTCGCAAGGTCGTGTGTGATCTCTATTTCTGTAAAAGAAAATTTTTTTAAGTATTGGCGATCATTGAAGTTGCGAGGTCACGTGTGATCTCTATTTTTGAATTTTTTTTTCTAAGTATTGGCGACCCAAGGAGGTCACAAAAGATCAAAATTAGAAAATTTTGTAAGTACTTGGGACCATTGAGGTCGCGAGGTCGCATGAGATCTCTATTTTTGAAAAGTATTGGCAACCATGGAGGTAGCAAGGTCGTGTGAGATCTCTGTTTCTGAAAAAGAATTTTCCCAAGTACTGGCAAAAGATCAAAATCAGAAATTTTTCTGAGTATTGGCGACCATTGAGGTCACGAGATCGCGAGATTGCGTCTGATCTCTATTTCTGAAAAAGAATTTTTTCAAGTATTGGCGACCCATGGAGGTCGTGAAAGATCAAAATCAGAAATTGTTCTAAGTATTAGCGACCATTCAGGTCGCGTAAGATCTCTATTTCTGAAAAAGAAAGTTTTCTAAGTATTGGTGACTATAGAGGTAGCGAGGTCGCGTGAGATCTCTATTTTTAATTTTTTTTTTCAAGTATTTGCGATCCTAGAGGTTGCGAAAAGAATAAAATCAGAAACTTTTCTAAGTATTGGCAACCATTGAGGTCGCGAGGTCGCGTAAGATCTCTATTTCTGAAAAAGAAATTTTCTAAGTATTGGCGACCATGGAGGTCGCGAGATCGCATGTGATCTCTATTTCTGAAAAAGAAAATTTTCTAAGTATTGGCAACCATGGAGTAGCAAGGTCGCGTGAGATCTCTATTTCTGAAAAAGAAATTTTTCTAAGTATTGGCGACCACGGAGGTAGTGAGGTCACGTGAGATTAAAATTATTAAAAAAGAAGTTCTTCTGTGGACCCATTGAGATAGCATGGAATGAAACTTTTAAAAAGGAGTTTTTCGCGTGGAATGAAAATTTGAACAAGAATTTTTTCAAAGTTAAAATGACCTAACAAGGTCGAGATGGAGCTCTTGTCCGCAGAAGAGGTAGCCTAAAGAGGACGAGATCGTGCTAGTATCTGAAAAATATTGATTTGAAAAATATCACTTTAAAACTGAAAAAATTCTCTCGAAAAATTGTCCAAAGTATCAAACCCCAAGAGGTCGAGGTCCTAAACTTCCAAGAGATCAAGAAGTTGCATCTTAAGTCAAGTGTTTCTCTATTTCTTCAATTGCTCTTTCAGATACACTTAAAGAAGTGGGGGACTTATGATATGGGTAAATCATACTTAGACATAAATACCCCAAAAAATTTGGGACTATTAAAATATTATGCTTGAGATCCGCGAGCCGGACCCGCAAACCCGACTCAGAGAGGCATTCAACGACCCTGACCCACAAGCCCGACTTAGAGAGACATCGATCTGAACCGGCCCGCTTCGACGACCCAGATCCGCAACCCGACCCTAGAGACCCTCTCTAGAGACCGTCGATTTATGTGACATCATTTGAACTAAGATGTTACCACATGGCATAATGCAAGTGGACCTCTCAAGTATGTAAGTGGACCCACCCAAATACTATAAATACCCCGTGTACGGTTCATTTAAGGTAAGACACTTATTACACTAAAAATCCACATTAGATCACTTGAGATTGCATCTAGATTGGATCTTCTATCTTGAACTCCTTCACTAACTTAGGTATCAGAGGGTCTTAGTTGGGGACCTCCCAACAAGCCTAACGATCTGCTCTCTTTTCTCAGGCCCTAAATCTTTCATAGGACGCAAGGTAGTTGGCGACCTGCCATCCGAATTAGTTCTAAAGATGTGAGGTAGCTGGCGATTTGCGACCCCAGATCAATATTTTTGTTCTATCTCCCCAAAAAATCAAGAAAAATATTTTTTACAAAATACACAGTTCAGTGAATTTTAGCTTCACTTTATTTATTTTATAACTAACACATAATACAAAACCGAACATCATAAAACTCTAGAAAACATGGATACTTATCTCAAATTTTCTCTTTTTTTACCAGAAACCAAGAAAAATAGTTTTTACATAATATACAGTTCAATCTACTTTAACTTTTTATTTATTTATTTTATACTAATACAAAGTTCAAAATTTAAAAACAGTAAAACTCTACAAAATGTAGGTACTCATCCCCATTGTTTCGTTTTTTATCTCCCACAAAATAAAGGAAAATACAAAAGGCTTAAGGCTCCATGAAGGTGTGTGTATATATATATATATATATATATATATATGGAAGAATGTAGAAAAAAAGACAAAAAAGGGTGACAAAAGAAAGAGGCAGTGGTAGAGAGAAGAGGGAGAGAAGAGAAAAGAAATATATATATATATATATATATATATATATATATATATATATATATATAGACATGTATATACATAGAAGGGTGTAGAAAATGAATAGAAAAGACAAGAAAGAGAGAGAGGCGGTGGTGAAGGAGAAGAGAGAAAGGGAAGGGAAGAGAAGAGAATGTTAAGTATCGATTCCTAGTACTTTAGATATCTCACAATTTCTATCAACTATTTCAGCGGATATTTGGGTTTCAAAAAACCTTTAATACAATTATGCTTACAACTAATTAACATAATATTATACTCCAACAATAAGAATCAAAGAATCACAACAGTATATAATATATAAACACTAAGATCAAAAGTTAGGATCACAGTAAAGACTCAGAAAGCTAGATCCGATTATCGGATACCCAAAGCCACAAAGGCCAACAACCATTCACAAGGTTGCAACAATAGAGCCACAAAAGAGAGCCACTAAGCTGTAATCAGAGCCACAACGGCAAGCTACTAAGGCTATCGATTAACCTTGGGCTTTAAGTTAGTTTAAGAGAGAAAAAATGAAAAGATCAGGGATAGAGGAGGAGAGAAGAGTAGTATTCATCATTCGTTCCAGTGACTAAGAGAGAAGGAAATTATATGAACAACAACCATTAATGGTGGATAGAAGGACTCGAGGTGGGAAGACGGTGAAGACAAAATTGAGATGGGGCGAGGGGCAAGGAGACTAAGAGTTTTTGAGAGAAAAGAGGCTAGGGTTTTGACTGAGGGAGAGATAAGGCGGTGAGAGGTAAATAAGGTAAAACCAGAACCGGGTATGGGCTAATGGGTCGGTAGGAAATGGGCTAACCTTATTTCAAAGTGGGCTTGAGTATTCAACCATCTAGATGTGGCTAGTGGGCCTAGGTGGTTTTGGGCCACAATATTTTACAGAAAAGAGAGAAAGATTTTGGTGTAGTTCTCCATTACCTTCAAGCTTAGACAAATTCTACATCTAATTTGATAAGTTTCTATTCATATGTCTTGTTTAAATTCATTTAGGAGCTGCATGTTTGTTGAAATTGAAGAAAAATAACCAATTAACAGTGAAAGAGAAGACCAAAATAGAGTCTATTTTTGATCATTCTCTGTAAATCATTTATTATCTTGAGATTTTCGTGTCCAAATTTAATGCTTTTTCAATACGTGAAAACTTCACAATGGGTAATAAAACTTTGTAGTTTGAGCACAAGCTAAATCGGTCATTTGAATAGGTAAAAAAAGCAAACATTCTGTTGCTTTGTTTCTGCGGGAAATCTGACAAAGTTTATTAGGTAAAATCCATATTTCCCTCTTGTGATACCCCTAATGTTCAAATAAGCCCTGTGATAAAAAAAATACCATATAACCCCTATAAAATTTAAAAAGGTGCATATTACCCCCCCTATAAAATTTCATATTCCCAAAATTGTGACTAAATATGTATATTTTTCCCGTAAATTATCAAACCACCCCTGCATTTAAATTATACATATTTTAAAAAATATAATATAAAAAAATATAATTTAGTTATCTGTATATAGTATAAAGAAATCTAAAAAATAAAATGAAAAAATGGAGATTACTCACGACGGACCAGAGATCAGCGGTGGGTAGGGTGCCAAAATGATCGCTATTGGACGGGCTTTCCAACGATGGAAAGCACATGTTGAGAGGTTGTCGGAGAAAAACGCGATAGAAAATGGGGGGTGCGGGTTAGGCCATATACACCCTTTTTAAATGTTACTGGGGTTATATGGTATTTTGTTTTATCACAGGGACTTATTTGAATATTTTGGGTATCACAGGAGGGTAATATGTATTTTGCCCAAAGTTTATTCAAAGTCTTGTAACGTGAGTTTTACTGATTCAATCAACATGATTCTTTAGAAAATGAAACTAGAAACATAAGATATTCTATTATGAAAATATGGTGATTTTTGAAAGACTATATAATGTTTGAGAGAATTTTAAAATAGTGGGTTCGATTCTGTTGTAGCCTGTACCAGGTTGTAGTAAAAACTAAATAACTTATTACATAGAGATCCAAATTGTTTAATTCTTGTGAGAAATAAAACTAGAAACAAGTAGAATAGCTGAAGTAAAAATGGAGCCTGTACCAACTATATTTCGGTCTGGGAAGAATTTGGAAAGTAAAACATAGTTGCTGTCAAAAACTATTTTGAGAAGGCTAAGGAAAAATGGAGAGATAAGTATTTATATTTTCAAAAAGTGTGAATATTAAGATAAATATATTTAAAATAATATTAGAAGCTAAACCAATTGAAAAAAACGCACGCAACAAACTAAGATGATCGAGATAGATATATAAGGTAAAAACTATTGACGTCATCTATATGTGCTATTTATCTTGATATTACCTTTATGAAAATCTATGATTTGATTTGCTAATAATGATGAAGAGGCTATACTTGATAGATGGTTGAGTTGAATGATTATGTGGGAAGCAAGGTAAGTAAACAAATTTATATCAATTACTTATATATGTGCTCCATTTTTTTTTTTTTTTTATGTAAACATATGATTTGTGTTGCTAATAATTGGGAAGAAAGTATATTTGATGGATGGTTTCAGTTGAATGATTATTGGGTGAAAGCAAGATGGTATTATTGATTAGATGTTGTACTTTGAATATTGATGCCGTGGAAGTATGATGTAAAGTGTATTTTTCTTGCTCAAAAAATGTATGGTTATGACCATGTGAATGTGATTGAATAGATGTGATGATGTGCGTCTTACTTGACTAGTTGGAACGAGTCACAATCATACACTCTTGGATCATGAAAATACACTTTACATCATATTTTCATGATATCAACATTCAAAGTATAACATCTAATCAATCATACCATTTTGCTTTCACCCAACAATCACTTAACTGAAACCATCCATCAAATGTACTTTCTTCCCAAGTATTAGCAACACAACCATATGTTTACATAAAAAGAAAAATGGAGCACATATATAAATAGTTGATATTAATTTGTTTACTTACCTTGCTTCCCACATAATCATTCAACTCAACCATCTATTGAAGGAAGCGGATCGGCCCGGGAAGCGTGGCGGAAGCGCGAATAAACGAAAAACAGTAAAAACAAGCAATAATAAAGAAAATTAATTCTGATCAAGGGGTGTACCCTTGATCGTTCTCGGGCGTTCGGTGTATTAAACTATACATAGGCCAAGAATAATATGAGAAAAAACAGGAAGAGCAAAAATGAAGTTTACCTTTGTAGTTTTCTCATACGGCTACAAGCATTGATTCCCTTTTCAATCCGATTCTTCTCCACGAGGTTTCAACATTGAAACCCTCTAAATCCGTCCACTTTAATCACCATGGATCTCCCTTTTTCTCGTGCTAGCAAGATAAAGAAAGGGAAAGGAGAAATCAACAACACGTTATTAGTTAACGGCGTCGATTTCACTTCGTTCCTTCTCTGATTCGATGAACCAAAGAAACGAAGAAGGAGAGGAGAGTTTTGGGAGAGAGAAACCAAGAAGAAGCTGATTGTTAGAGTGCAAATTCGTAGGTTAGGGTTTCTAGGAGTGAGGAGAGTGTGTTAGTGTTTTGACCTAGTCACAACACCACACTAGATGAGACCTATCTCATCCAAACTCTATCCTCTCTTATTCTTGAAACCCTAGCCATCTTTTTCATCAAATAATGCTGAAAAATTTCGTGCATTACTCCATATAAAACCAACCATCTCTTCCTTTAACTTATACAAAGTCAAAATGGGTCATGGGGTTTGGTCTAAAGTGGACTAGGCTCCAATAGATTGAGCCCATGTCCAATGGCCCTAAATTAAATCCAATTTAATATTTAAGTCCATCACTTTAAGTCCTTTAATCCAATTAAAAGACCCAAGCCCATTCTCTCATTTAATTTATGAATCCAATCCATAAATAAAATCAAACAATTAAAATTAAATTCAAATTAATTCAAAGGCTTAAAGCCCAAAATTAACTACTCCAATTAATTAATCTTTGGGAAAATCCAACCTATGGATTTATTTATAAATGATCTTTTATCCTCTCCAAAAAAATTAATTTAATCCAATTAAATTGGTCTCTTCCTTCCGGAATTAATTATAAATTAATTCCATCACATGTCGGTGATTAGAGTGTGACTCTTTAGGTTCACCATCAACTAGACTTGAGCATGTGTTACCAACACATTAATTAAATCTAATTTAATTAATTATTTCTAATTATCCATAATTAGAAATCGCCCGTTACCATGGGTGGCCGTCTAGCAACGGTCCATTACACTAAAGACTAGGTGAATGTTGGCGTGAACATTTAGGCTCCGAATCCATACGAGTACGGTCCTACTGTCAATCGTCTCCTGCCTTAGTCTTATGGAATTGGGTGTCGGTTCCCATCTTGACTAGGCAACTATGCTTAACACTCGAGATGCGTTTACTCTACTGATCCGATCTAGGAAACCTATCCCTGATCGATCAATCGCTTTGGCCAAGACTTTTAGAGTCTAAACCATCTCAAGGTGCATAGGAAACTCTCTGTCATATAATGACAGGGGACAAATCCTCTCTTGATTCCACCGTCCTCGCTACATACTCCGACTGCACTGGATAAGGCTTATTGATGACCATGACTCACGACACAGCCACCTCTTGCCATATCCAAGATACAGTCTTCATATGCACGTAACTGCCATGATTCCTCAAGTCAGAGGACTAATTCTCGTATTATCGGAACCGGGAATCCCAGTCATACCGACCAAGCCTTAAGAGGCTTCCATATGACGATTCCCGAGAGTCACTTCAATCAGTTGACTACCTGGCCAACCAACGCACTAAAACTGCATGGACGACCTATGTCTCCTGCCGACGAAACACGGCTGCAGTACTTAGTGCAAGTCTCCATAGGATCCTCGATGCCCAATCTCGAGGTCCTTGACTTGGAAGTTCCAGACCGACCCTTAGGAGTTGGTTTCATAGCTGCCAAACTTATGCGCAGCCCAACTCCACGGGTTAACCTTCGATCTGTGGGCATTTCATTGTGATATTAAAACCCCGTTCAATATCAGTGGTAAGCACAACGAATCATATTGCCATCTTGATGAATTCTTACCATATTCACCAATCTAATAATATTTAATAAAGATTGTCGAATGGAAAACAGCCAATCCAATTGGCTTTTGGTTAACCATTCCTACAATCTCCCACTTGACCATTAAGCCAATTACCCATGTCGCTCAGAACTTTCTGAGCATGCAATCTACGATACCGATCGGTTTCGCGGTCTACTTTATTTTCTGCTGGATCTATACGGTCCAACCGTGTATTTCCTTTCACCATTGCTGCCTGCAGATGGTTGTTATCTAAGAATTTTCGCGGATCTTGTGATGAGATCTCGGGCCCTTAAGGCTCTTGCCCTAGCCTTGTTGTTCGCCTCTAAGGCTACAACTGGCTCGGCTGTGCTAGGCACCACATCTATCCAATGGATGTTGTTTTTCGATCCAAACCACTTTTCTTGACTGACTTGTTAAAGTCGCCTCACATTCAACTTTTAAAGATGGGGCGTTTGCTTGAAATCCCTCCAAGCTACCATGCCTTCCATCAAGTCCGAACGTGATTATACTTTGAGGATTTATCCATTATTCACATGAGTCTGGAAGCTAGTATCGCTTTAGCCTTCCAGAATTAACTCTCCACAAATCATGTGTCAGACACACTTCTTTAATCCTTATTCAGGTATTAAAGATTGTTCTTGACAACTGTCTATCGCCAATTGGGTGTATTTTCAATATACGTTGTGTCATGCCCTAAGCGTACACAATATTAGGTCCAACACACCAAACCAATACTTTCGTGTTGTCTTCGGCACAGACGTAGGGAATGTCTAAGACATCTGAGCTTTCTCATCAGTCAACCATTGTAAAGTTTTATTACCCATTGTAAAGTTTTCACAGATTGGAAAAGCATTAAATTTGGACCTGTATATCTCATGATAATAATGATTTATAGAGGCTGATCGAAAACAGAGTGTATTCTGTCTTCTCTTTCGCTGCTAATTGGTTATTTTCTTCAATTTCAACTAACATACAACTTCTAGACGATTTTAAACAAGACATATGAACAGAAACTTATCAAATTAGATGTAAAATTTGCTTAAACTTGAAGGTAATGGAGAACTACACCAAAATCTTTTCTTCTTTCGTTCTCTTTCTCTCCCTCTTTTCTTCTTTCTCTCTTGTCCCTCTCCACCGCCTCTCTTTCTTTTGTCTTCACTTATTCTACACCCTTTTATGTATAATATACATGTCTACATATATATATTAATATATTTATATATCTTTTCTCTTCTCTTTTCCATCACCTCTCTCTTTTGTCTCCCTTTCTTTTGTGTTTTCTTTCTACATTCTTCCATAATATACATATATAAACTTATAATATATCTTTATATATCTACATATATATGAATTATATTTATATATATATATATATATATATATATATATATATATATATATATATATATATATATATATATATACATGTTGATAAAGACATGAGAAAAGGCTTCGATTTTCTAGTCCTACACCACCATCTCTATCTCCATCTTTTCAAACTTATTCTTATTTTCTTTGCTAATTCGTTGTGTAGTATATATATGTATATATATATATTAAGAAAAGATTATATTTGTCTCCCTCTTATCTTTATAAATCTACACTTTAATCACAAAATTTCTAGTTACAATATTGAAATGCCTAGAATAATTTATCTCATTTTTCTTAATCATCTCATTAACCCCAAATATTATTTAACTCGTTACTGTATATATCCATATTCTTATACTTAATAAATGAGAATTCTTAGTAATAATTTAAGGGGCATTACAATTCTTCCCTCAGGATAAAAATTTCGTCCCTGAAATTTATTTATCTACCCATTCAAAGAGAATAAACGTGGACACTTCTCTCTTATTTTCTCTTCAACCTTCAAGTTGCTTTCTTTGGAAAGTGATTACTCCATTTTACTTTCACGACAGCTATATCTTTATTTCTCAAGTTTTTTACTATCCCATCCAGAATTTCTACTGGTTCTTCCGCATATGTTGAACTCTTTGAAATTTCTATATTTGGTCAACACAAAACATGGCTAAGATTAGACTGGTGTCTAATGTTCTCTTTTCGCTTGCTGACAAGTTATATCATTTTTTTCATTGTTTGCCACCGATCAAGAGGTCTTAAATTATAATGCTTTATAGTACTAGGACGTATTTTCTAAAGTCTAGTGTGAGCTTTCTCGCATACTACATTAGGTACACAAACATGAGTCTCATTCACTATTACTTCACAAAGTCTATGAAGTTTTGAGGTATTCTGTCTAGCACATAAAAACAACCAGTACAATATATTATCCCACTATATAATTTTTTCTCAATGTTATATGCAGCTAAACCACTTCATCATTTCCTCTCTCATACCCAAAACGTATCCATGAATAAGAACTCTATTACTTAGCTCTGAAATCAACATTTGTTTTTTTAAACTCTCGTCCATATAATTCCACCAAAATTATCATCCATAAACCAAAGTATTTCACTGATATTTTTTGCATTACAAATGTGAATTATGGAACACATTGTGAATTACCCCTCTCACAATTGTACATGCATTAAAGTTATAGGCAACACCTATGTAGAGAATGATTTTAGATCTTAACTTACTAAAAGAGTGCCACCCCTCTTTCACAATCGTCATACATCTCTCAGTCACATTTAACAACACAAAATTAATATAACTTATTCACAAGTCATCTCTCTCGTCTAGTGTATCATTAACATTATAAAATTTAAGACTACTAATTTTATTAACTTGTGAGTAGAATACTGCATATTAACCCGACTTGACTTGAAATGGACAACGTGGACTTGCTCCTTGAGAGTAATCAAAACCAATGTCTACACTTGAAAAATATTGTAGAGGGGTTTAAGTGAATCCCCTTTTGAGTGCCATACATGCTAGATTTGCCACAAAGGCTAGGTTGCCCACGAGCTAGTTTTGATTATCAAAGGGTTATCCACATAATTATTATATTCAGTTTCCATCACTCCTTCATTTATCCACATCACATTCTTGTAAGCAACTAGTCAAGTAAGACCACATATCATCACATCTCTTCAATCACAATCATATGGTCACAACCATACATTATTGGAGCATGAAAAATACACTTTATATCATACTTCCACGACATCAACATTCAAAGTACAAGGTCTAATCAAACATACCATCTTGCTCTCTCTAAACAATTATTCAACTAAAACCTTCTTCCCAAGTATTAACGACAAATCATATATTTACATAAAAGTATATCAAGAGATGAAAGGAGCATATACATGTAGATAATGTTAATTGTTCACTTACCTTGCTTTTCAACAAAATCAATCAACTCAACCATCCATCAATTACAACCATTTCATAGGTTATTAGCAAATCCAAAAATCATAGACTTAGGTAAAAGTAATATTAAGATAAAATGAATATATATAGATGACGTCAATCGTTTACTTACCTTGAATATATGTCGTCGATGGTCTTAGTTCGTTGTGTGCATTTTTTTATTTGGTCCAGCTCCAAATAATAGTTCAAATCTATTCATTTTAATATTCACACTTTCAGCCAATAGTAAAGAATAAATATTTATCTCTCCACTTTTTCTTAGCCTTTTCTGCACAGTTTTTGACCACAACTCTCTTTATTTTATAAGTTGTTTCCAAATCGAAATATAGCTGCCAAAGTCTCTATTTTTACTTCAAATATTATATTTTGTGTCTAGTTTTATTTCCAACAAGAATTATACAAATTGGATATCTACGTAGTTAGTTATTTACATACTATAGCATGGTTAGACTGGAACATATTCAAACCCACTATTTTAAAATTCTCTCAAACATTATTTACTCTTCCAAAAATTACCATATTTCATAATATAATCCTAAATGTCTAGTTTCATTTTATAAAAGAATCATGTGAATTGAATCAGTATAACTCATGTTACAAGGTTTTAAATGTACATTGACGGATTTCCTGCAAAATCATGGCAACAACATGTTTCTTATTTTTAAAACGATCGATTGAGGTTCTGCTCAAAATATATAAATAATTGTATAGTTTTCACATATTAAAAATCACTAAATTTGGACCCATATATCTCAAGATAATCATGATTTACAGAGGTTGATCGAAAATAAAGTCTATTCTGATGCTTCTCTTTTACTGTTAATTGGTTATTTTCTTCAATTTCAACTAACATGCAGCTCCTAAAAATTTAAATGAAATACGAATAAAATTATCAAAATTATTTGTATAATTTTCCCACCTTGAAGGTAATGGAGAACACCAAAATCTTTCTCTCCCTCTTTTTCTTCTCTTCTCTTTTCTTTCTTTCTCTCTTCTCCACCCGCCTCTCTATCTTGTCTTTTTTTTACACCCTTCTATGTATACATATCTACATATATATATATATATATATATATAATATATATATATGTATATTTATATTATTCTCTTCTCTCCTCTCTTCTCTTTCCCACCGCCTCTCTTTTGTCTTTCTTTTTACATTCTTCCATATATATATATATATATATATATATATATAATATTATGTATATCTATATACATATTTGTCTCAGTATATAGCCAAAGGCTAAAATGCATAAAACCCCCCTGTATTTTAACAAGTCAGCAAAAAACACCATTCTGTTAGGAAAATAGGCTAAAACCCCCCTCCTATTTTGTTTTAGTCAGCTCACGTGCCCTTTTTTTGAATTAGCACTAACGTTACATTTTCCCCCTGTCTGACCGTTATGCCCCTGGAATTACTTGCTGACTTTGACTAACAGTCAAAGAGTAAATCGAAGAGAGAGAAAAAAAAGTTACAGAGAGAACGAGAGAAGGAGAGAACTTACGGAGAGTAGAAAAATTAGGGTTTTTGGTCTGAGATTGAGAGTGCAAAATCGAAGGATTGTGATAAAAAATCTTGATTTTTTTACATGAAATAGAACGAAAACACCAATTTTAGGTCCGTAGGTTAGATTTGGGGTTTGTGTTCGAGTGGAAGGTGGAACTGCATCGAGGCCATTCATGTTCTTGAAGAAGAACCGGTAAGAATTTTTTATCTTTATGTTTTTTGAGAAAAATATTATGCTTCTTGTAGGGTTTTCCACTGTTTACTCTATTTTTTTTGTTTTGTGGTATTTTTTTTGAAAAATACGTGGGGTTTTTCACTGTTTACTGATTTCTTTTTGTGTGTATTTTGTTGTTTACTGCATGTTAATGTTTTTTGTGTATTCTGGTCCCCCCTGTTTTTGTTTATTAATATTTTGGTCCCCCATCATTTTTGTGTATTACTGTTCTTGGTCCCCCCAAGTTTTTATGTACTATAGTTTGAGATTGTTTGTCTTTGTATTTTATTTCTCTGCTGTAAATGTCTAGATGTGCTTTATTGTGAAATTTATGTGGTTAATAAATTAAATATATACAATTTCTGTAGTAATTTATTTTAAAATTTATGTGTTATGACTAAATTAGTTTCTTAATTAATTTGCAGAGAATGGTTTTGGGAGACTATGACTTTTTTGTGTGGTTAGGTGGGGTTATAGAATGGGTACCAACCATTAGGTATGTTGGGGGTATAAGGTCTTTTTCCCAGGAGTTGATAAAGAAAGATTATTCTATGACAACCTAATAACAATGTACACTAAAGCTGGGGGCAAAGGTAGTAACTTAGTAATATATTATTCACTTCCTCAACAAACATTACAAATGTCTCTAAAGATTTTAGAAGGGATGAGGGTATTATAGAGTTATTAAGAGACTATAAAGGCTATAATGTTATATCTATTTATATTGAAGAAAAATCAGGCCCTTACTGTCTATAGATGCTAGTGGTAATATTCTTAATTTTGATGAACATGTGCCACTATTGCAGTATAGTGTTGGGGATGCAGGGGATGAGGAAGGGATTGGGGCTCAAAATGAGGGTGTAGGGGTTGAGGAAGGGATTCAGGAAGGGGTGTGGTGAGAATGAGAGTGTAGGGTTGAAGAAGGGGTTGAGAATGAGGCTGCAGGGGAGGAAGGGCTGAGGGTGAGAATGAGAGTGTAGGGGTTGAGAATGAGGCTGCAGGGACTGAGGCTGTAGAGGGTGAGGAAGTAGGGGATGTGACAGGGAGACTATGTTGATTGGGTGAGGTACAGGGAGAATTTCAGACTGAGGGGAAACTGGGGTTGATGTAGAGGTTCAAACTGGGGTTGAGGGTGATGTAGGAACTGGGGTTGAGAATGAAGTGCAAAATGATGAGTCAGAATCAAATTCTAATTCATCATTAGTTTCTGATTGCCCTTCATGGATGTTAGAAGACTTAGAGGGTCCATGGGATGATGATATCTTCACTAATAGACCTGAAAACTATACAAGAACAATGTTAAAAACTCTAAGGTCTTTAATGAGAGAAAGAAGAAAAAAAAGAAAGCAAGAGCAACAAAATAAGAAAGGTGAACGGAGTAGTAGGGCAAATGAACAATGGTTTAGTGATTGTGAGGATGAAGAGTTAAAATCTGTGAGGGGGTCTGATGATGAGGGGGATGGGTGTACAGTGTGGGATGAGAGGATAGATATGGGTAAAGTAGACTTGGCAGTGGGTATGAAGTTTGAGACAAGAGCTAAATTTAGGGATGTGATGAGGGATTGGGCTGTGAGGAGGGGATGGGATTTGAAGCTAGTGAAGAATGAAAAACACTTGATACTTGCAACGTAAAATGAGTGTAATTGGAAGTTGAGGGCATCTTCAGTCATGAAATCCACAACATTTAAGATAAAGTCTATTAAGGGAAAACATATCTGTGCACATAAAGTTGAAAATAAGCAAGTCAATTACAAATACATTGGTAAAAGACTTGAAAGCTTTGTAAGAGACAATCCAAATGAGTCTCTTCAGTCATTGAAAAACAAAGTCAGAAGAGAACTGCAGATTGAAGTTTCAGACTACAAAGTGTATAGAGCCAAAAAATATGCACTTGAATTGATAAGAGGTGATGTGAAAGAGCAATATGCAAGACTTTATGACTACTGTCATACAGTAGTGAAACATAATCCTGGAGTTCCTTAATAATGAAGCTGAACAAAGAAGTTAACCCACCTGTTTTACAAAGAATGTATTTCTGCCTAAAAGGGATGAGGGATGGTTTCATTGAGGGGTGTAGACCATTAATTGGGTTGGATGGGTGCTTTCTGAAGGGGTTATTCAAAGGGCAATTGCTAGCTGCTATTGGGAGGGATCCAAATGACAACATTTATCCAATTGCTGTTGCATATGTAGAGGTTGAGAAATATGATAGTTGGGAGTGGTTTTTGAACCTTCTGCTTAGGGATATAGGGTCACACAATGAGAGGGGATGGGCCTTCATTTCAGATAGGCAGAAGGGGTTACTAGAGGCTATTGCTGAATTGGCACCTGGGGCTGAACACAGATTCTGTTTGAGGCACATGTACAATAATTTTAAAGGAAAATTTAAAGGGCAAGAACTCAAAAAGATGTTTTGGAAAGCTGCTTCAACTTACAATGTTAACCAACACTTGAAAACAATGGCTGAAATTCAAAACATGTATCCAAAAAGGGTTGGAGAACAAACACCATATGAATGGTTGGCTGAAATACCTCCAGTGCATTGGGCAAGATGTTTTTTCCAACTAAAACAAGATGTGATGTGTTAGTGAATAATATGAATGAATCCTTCAATCATATTATCATGGAAGCAAGAGAATTACCAATCATTGATATGTTTGAATGGATAAGGAAGAAGTTCATGACAAGAATTCAGGTAAAAAGAGAGGGGATGGAAAAATATGAGGGGGTTGTGTGTCCAAATATCATGAAGAAGACTGAAATACAAAGGGTAGAGAGTAGAAATTGTTTTCCTTCTTGGGCAGGAGAAGATAAATATGAGGTAATGCATTTTATGCAAAACCACATAGTCTACCTCAAGGAGATGTGGTGCAGTTGTGGCATGTTTCAGCTTGTGGGATATCCTTGCTATCATGCCATTGCTGCAATTGATTATCATAGGCTGAAAATGGAGGATTTCATTGATGAATGCTTCAAAAAGGAAGTATATTTGAAGGTGTACAGGCACATGATCCACCCAGTGTCAGGGATGCATGATTTTGAAGATTCAAAAATAGGAAGAGTTGAACCTCCTGATGTAATAATCAAGATGGGAAGGCCAAAAAAATGTAGAAAGAAGGATGCAAATGATGTGAAGGAAACAACTTCAAGAAGGGGTCTTACCCATACTTGTACCATTTGCATGAAAAAAGAGCACAATAAAAGAAGTTGCACCAAGTCCCCTCACCCCAATTCCAAATCCAATCAGGTAATTTCCTTACTGTCAGACACTCATTTAATAGCTCCAGTGCATTAGCTAATAGATTATTTAATAGCTAACTGTCAGGCACTCATTTCATAGCTAATTGTTTAATTATTTTCTTGCAGAATCAGGACCAACGTAGACAAGGATCCAGCACCTCACATGGTGCATCAGGATCAAGAAGGTCTAGTACCCCACCCCTTCCACCTTTTGATGAGAATGAGACAATACAATCAGAGGTAAATACTATTTTAATATCAGTTTTTTTGACTGCTTTAATCGCTTTTTTACTTTTTCTTTTTTGCTGCAGGTACCTCCAGTTTTTTCCCAACCATCTCAGGATTCACAGCCCCAAGTTCCAGTTCAGCCCCAAGTACCTGCTTATGATCCACCACCTCAAACAGCCCCAAGAAACCCTTTTAAGGTAAGTAATATTAGCATATCAAATCTACTACTTATAAGATTTTTAGAACTAAAAATTTACTCAGTAAATACCTCAGCAGAGTAGCAGGACATCACTAGATGAGACTACAACTAGAGGATTTAATGTGCATAAACCATCATATGAACAGGTATGCAACTTGTTGCAATTATAGCTTTAAACATTACTAATCTATTTATTCACACCCCTATCTCATTTCTTGTGTTTTAGGCCATTCATTCAAAGAAAACTACTCAACAATCTGTCCAACAACAACATCCACAATCCTCAGGAGTTCATCAGGTAATTTTTTCATTCAGGAACTGACCATATAACTTTATTACTATGAATTAAGTAATTTCATGTAATTGCAGCATCAACCTAAAGCTCTCAGAAAGCAGAAAAAACCTATTTCTTATCAAGTAAATTGCTTAAGAGACAACAACAAGATGCTCTAGATCAGTCCTCCCAATTCAAGAGAAAATGTTGTGCAGAGAGAAATCCATCCATTTCTTCACTGATCAAAGGCTTAGCCAAATCATACAAGCCACAACAAACCAAGAAAAAGGATGGAAATGCTTCAGGAACATCAAGTCCCACATGAAATGTGTGAGGTGCAATTGTGGTTCAGTTTTTGTCTATTTATCCAGATTAGTTTTTCATTAAACTAATCAGGTTTTGGGATGTTTAGTGATGGATTTTGCAAAACTGATTGTTGCAAATCATGTTGAAATTTGATGTATAGTTGTTGGCATGAAAATTAGGATGAACATACATTGGATCTTGTTGTTTTGAATATTTTACCCTTTTGGATGGAAATTGTGCAGAGAATGGTTTGAAGTACAGTTATTCAGTGAATGCACTTTGTCCATTTTTAAGTGAAATGAAGTTCATGATATTTGTTGTTTTTGCTGTTTTGTTTTTGGATTTATGGTGATGCATTTTGCTTGCAATTTGTTTTGTTCATGATGATTGCACTTTGTCTATTTTACTGTTTTTATCCTAGGTTCATTGACAAATTCATTAAACATTATATTAATACATTAACAAATTACATTAATAAATTCACTTAAATAATGCAACAATCATGCAAAATAAAATAGCTAAAACTAGTGCCTTTAACATTTTTTGATTGCCATCTAACTGCTTCACTTTGCCAGTGAGGTCTTCGTATACAGAGATCAATTCCAAAAATCTCTCTTCCATACCTCTTAAATTTGACTCCACCTCTTCTTCCATTTCTGGCATTTGGAAACTTTGTGAATCTCTAGGGGATACACTAATTGGCTCCAACCAACTGAAAAAATTGCATTGTCCAGTTCTGCAATTACTGAACAATTTTCCTTCACTTTCTTTTGTTGGACCAACCACGCTAATAGCTGCATTTCTTTGACAAAAGCACTTTGGATTTTTATATCTCAAATCCATAATTTCTTCTCTTTTTGAAGTGGATTTCCTAGTATAACTCATTCTACATACAAATATTCAGAAAAAATAAATAAATTAATATAATTAAATTATAAAAAATTAAATTGGGCAATTGAAATGAAAGACAAATAAAAAAAACAGAGCTTCATACCTGTTTTTTTGGGGAAGAAATGGCAAAAAAAGACACAAAACAAGTCAAAAAGGCCTTATAAGGTTATATAGACCCACAAGGGGGTATTTTAGTCCAAAAGGGTAAAAAACATGGAGCTAAACGGCAGAAAATGATGCCCAAACGCACCAGCCGCGTGTTTTCCCCACTCCCCGTTAATTATTAACAGAATGGGGGTTTTTTGCTGACTTTTACAAACAGGAGGGGGGTTTTAGCCTATTTTTAAAACACAATGGGGTTTTTAGCTTTTTCAACAAAACACAGGGGGGTAAAATGCATTTTAGCCATAACCAAATAAGTTAAAAAAAGGTGTGTGTATATATATTTATATATATGGTTATATAATATATATATATATATATATATATATATATATATTATATATATTAATAAAGATGTGAGAAAAGGTTTTTCTTTTCTTGTCCTACACCACCATCTCTATCCTCATTTTTTCAATCTTATTCTTATTTTTTGTGCTAATTCATTGTGTAGTATATATATGTATATACATATTAAGAAAAGATTATATTTATTTCCCTCTCATCTTTACAAATCTACACTTTAATCCCCAAATTTCTATTTCACAAATATTGGAATGCCTATAATAATTTATCTCATCTTTTTTTTTTTAATTATCTCATTAACCCCAAATACTATACAACTCGTTACTCTATATTTCCATATTCTTATACTTCATAAATGAGAATTCTTAGTAATAATTTTAGGGGCGTTACAACTACAGTAACTAATTATTCTGTTAAATGCATCTTTGTGGACTCAGGTAGTTCTGCGAATGTCTTGTTTTACAAAGTATACCAACAAATGGAGCTAGGGGACATCCCGCTGGAGCTGGTAGATACCTCATTGTATGGCTTTGTCGGAGAAGTTGTAGACCTACTAGGACAAATCTTGCTTCCCCTTTATTGTAACAGTTGTAGGAATGGTTAGTGTTATTTAGGAACACGTATAATAAATTGTTTTTGTAATGCTAATAGGAATGGTCCGTATGATTTAGGAACACTTATTTAAAACTATAATAACAATGGTATTGAGAACGGTCATCCTTATTTAGACGTGTTCGAAACTCATTTAACAATGATTTTAGGGGTTGTCTACTATAATTAGGAATACATTTTAAAACTGTTTTAGTAATTATATTAGGAATGGTCATTTTTTTGGGGAAACCGTTCCTAAATTTTTTTATTTTATAATAATTTTTTTATAAAGTGTTTAATTTGAAATATATTATTTGAAAAAATTTCAATTAATGTAATAAATTTTAATAACTAATTAATAATATTTTAATTAATTATATTTATAAATTTAATTAATTGAATAAATATGAAATAATGGAATCTAATAAATATTATGAAACATGAATAATTAGGAAAATAATATTATTTTAATATACAATATTATTCGTTTATAATTTTTTTATTTAAAAAATAAAACCTAATCTAAACCGTCCTCCTGATTTGCGTCATCCATCTCATCGTCGTTCGGCGCCTGGGAGTTGATTGGAGGTTGTGGAGGCGATCGATTATGACGGTCCCGCGGTGGAGGAGCTGGCCCGTAACTCCTGCATCATCACCATCATGTCGAGCATCATCTCCTCGAGGCTGCCGATGAGGTCCTCCATGGCTGGAGATGGCGGTGGCGGTGGACGATGGTGATGTGTATGTCTAGCTGGAGAAGTGGGCCTCAGAACTAAGGCAGAATACACGATCCTTGTTCTTGACCCCAATTGCAGCCAACCACATCTGCTGCTCGGTCATCGCCACCGATGTCTTTGATTCGATGGGGGTATAGTGGTCATCAGCTGTCGGCTAAGGCTGTTGATCCTCCATCAATTTCTTGAACATCTTCTCCAAAAAAATAAAAATAATTAGTACTTTTAACCATGATTTATTTAAGAAATAAAATAAAATTCAAATTGTACTTATCGCCACCTTAGCCGCTCTCGGCTTGCTCCAGCCGCCTTCCTCTTTTTTTCTTGTAGCATCTCGGAAACAACTCCATCTGCTTGGGCGGCCGACTGTGCTCTGCCTCCTGTAGAATAATAAAAGAGTTAGCGCAATATGTCTAAAATAATGATAAACCTATAAAAGTACAGTAATGTACTTACCAACTTCCTTTTGTGCACGCTAAGAGAGGAGGATCCCCCGAGGTACACAGTCAAGGACGCGGTCAGGTTCGTTACCCGATTTGCCTTATTTTTCGAGGACTCCTACTCGAAGTCCTTGCTGCTCGCCCATTACGCTTGTAGCTGGAGCCAAATGTCATTGGCTAGCCATAGTAGCTTGACCGAGCTGGACTGGGTGACAGATAAGATCTTTCCGATGTACTTTTCGGCCCACATGTAGAAGACCCCAAACATGGACTAATCGTCATTGTCCTACCAGTAGGTCATCTACAATAAGAAAATGAAACAAAATATTAGTAAAAATTCAATAAATAAAATTTAGATTATAAGATAATATGAAATTAATTTTAATTACATTATCTTCATGCTCTCAAACAAGAAATATTGGTGCTCTAGCTGCACCTGCCTTAGATATGGCCAAGGGTGGGGAAAGTGTCCTCGCACCACCGCATTGATGTTCTCGTGGAAGCGGCTATTAGAACTGAAAGAACATGTTAATTAGTAATTTTCAAGATAAAACAATATTAAAAAATGCACATAATCAAATTTACCTCGCGCCATCGAGGCTGATACACTGGCGCGCTGACAGTGGGGGGACTACTGGTGGTAGTGGTGGTGCTGGAGGAGCCTCTGGTACAGAAGACTGTTGTCCATTCTTCCCAGGTGTCAGTGCCGCACTAGATGGTGTAGCATCATCTGGTGTCTGCGGGGCGGCTGACGGTCCGGTCGTGGGTGGTGTGGGTGTGGTTTAAAGACTGCTTCCCAACTTGGGAAGCATACAATGCCGCTGGAATTGGCGGGCCATGACCGCAGCCACGACCAGGAGGCGTAACACTAGATATAATCAAAACAAAGTATAGTAAATATTAGTTTTTGTAATTGTTGAAGAAATTACCCTAATTCAATAATTTATATGGAATTTATGATTATTCTACTCATTAATTATTTAGAAATGTATAGTTCCTTTGTGCACATATACAACGGGTCAAGTATTTTTTTTAGCTTTCTTTAGCCTATCACCTGAATATTTTGTTATAGTACTTGTCAAGTTTATTCACTTTTTCTATCAGCATTGTCTTTTGTTAATAGATGAAAATGAATAAATCTAACCAGTTCTGCTTTAAAGTTTTTAATTGATGGGCTAAAGAAGCTTAAAGCAATGCTTTATCCATTTGTACATGGGCACAAAGGAATTATACATTTTAAACAACTCATATTTGGAATATTGGTCTCATCTTTTGATTATTGACATTATTATTAGTGATGGCAATGGGGCGGTCTGGTACGGGTCCATCAGGACCCGAGACCCGCCCCATTAAATTTATGTCAGCGCCATAACCCGGCCCCACCCCTGCCATGTTAAAAACCTGGCCCACCCCACCACCCCGGCCCGCTCCGCCACGACCCGACAAGTGTTATATTTTTTGTACTTCTTTTTTCATTTCTTAAACGCAAAAAATTAAAATTTTTCATGATTCCATATAACTTATATTTATTTTTTAATTAATATTAATAACTATACAAAAATATAAACAAGTATTTTAATACCTTAATATAGTTTTCAATCGAATTGGACAAACAAAGAATACGTTTGTCTAAATTATTAATCTTCTCATCAAGTAATATTATTTATGATTTACAAATGTCAATGATTTATATTATACAAAGAATACATTAAATTAATATTTTTTAATAAATAATATCAATTTAGATATAAATACTTTAATATTTTTTCAATCTAAAATGAATTGGATAAGATAAAAAAATGTTTATCTAAATTATTAAATTTCGTTTCAACTAATTTTTTTATTTTTGCTATTTTCAGATACAATTGGGTACATGCAAAAATTATTTAAGATTATATATATATATATATAATACTAATTTTTTTATTTTATAATATATTATATATTAATAATATATAATAAAAAAGAGGCGGGGCCGGGGTAGGGGCGGGTTCGGGACAGGACCCATACCCCGCCTTGGACCCATCTGGGGCAGGTTTTAGCTGCCCCGGACCCGACCCGAGCTCGGAAAATAGCGTCCCAGACCCGTCCCCATACAGGGTGAGTTTGGGGCGGGTTGTTTGGGTCCGGGTTGAAATTGCCAACCCTAATATGAACTAGGCACAACATCAGTAGGACAAGACCTTATACCATTATCAGGCGCACCATCCTGGTTATAATTAGAAGACCATAAAATCGGCCCACAACATAGAAAATCATCCTCTCTGCCCAATCCATCTGCCCCCATCACCCCGGTGTCTGCTAGTACCCTCCTCCGCAAGAGTAGGAGGAGTTTGCTCGTCCTGCAAAGGGGGCATGGTGACGACCTCAAAGTACTTCTGCACCCTCTCCTCGCCATGTGAAGTTGAAAACTTCATTTTTGCACTTCTCATAAGAGCACTTAATCTTCTCACCGTCCATACATGTATGTTGAGACTTATCCCATTTTATAAATGCAGTAACACTATTCTCAAACTCGGACTAAGACCCGTCCTATTCGCCAGGTTCTTCTCATACATCCATTTTCTCAACTAGTCCTGCACACACACACACACACAAAATATATATATATATATATATATATATATTTTATAACATTAAATGTAATTGAGAAAAGCTACAAAAAATATAACCAACTCACAAATAAAGAGATAAAGTTGTTACCTGATCAAAATAAGTTCAAATTTCAACCAAAATTCGAGACAAATTGATGAATGAGAGTATAAAAATAATAGTGGGATAGTGGGAGATCAAAAAAATCGAGAGAGAGTGAGGAAATAGAGACAATATAGGAAGAATGGAAGAAATACTGAGATTAAATGAAAAGAGAGGAACATATATATAGGGACATTTGGAACGGGCTTTGGAATGGTTATTGGAACGCAAAACTCACCGTTAAAATATAGTCGTTATTTTACTATCTGAAATGGGCTTTGTAACTCAATTAGCCACGTTTTATATCCATTTAAATTATAGCCGTTGTACTTCATTTGGAACGATTATAATAATACTATATTTACTAAAACGACTAAATCATTCCAACTTGTCACTCTATTAGTCATGGTCATTGTGACACATACCGTCTTCAGAAAAACTCATACTTAGGCACGACTTTTGGTTTACTAAACCTGCTGGTTATGCAACCATTCCAAATTGTACCTCTTTTTGGAATACATTTACTAACTGTCATTTTTTTACATCAATTGTCTCACATATAGGAACGGCCAGCAAATGACCGTTTCTAATTTAAATATAGAGTTCCAAACATAGTTCCAACTTTTAACTATTATAAATTAGCACCGGAGTAGGAATGGTTGTTGTAACAATTAGTTTGGACCACAACTAGGAACGGTTTAATCGTTCCTATACAAAATCACAAAAATAACGAGGAATCATGACATCATCTATCTCAAATTGTTCCTCATGTGTGCCAATACCCGTGCCAATATGGCACGAGTTTTGGAATGGTCATACTATCCCCTCCAAATTTTGATATTTTTTAGTGCTATATTATCATGTACTAAAACTGTAAATGCATTACAAAAGAAGAAAGTAGATGTTTTTACTTTTTGTATTTTTGTCCTCTTATAAACTTTTAGATTATATAATTAATTCTTTTCATAATAATTATCTTTCACTCTATACTTTTGATAAGAAAATTACCTTTATTTTATGTGAAAATATTAATAATTGATCTTTTTGTTTGTTTTCCTTCAATTGAAATCTGAGATCTTGTAATTAATTCTCTCTACAATATTACACTATAAAATTAAAAAAAACATGATTTATAAGGTGCAACATTTGTTACGAACAGTCTTTGTAACACTTTTGTAACAGATCATCAATGCTGATGTAACCTAGCCCTTATGTCGCATTATCGAGTTTTTGTAACTAGTAATGTGCTACAAGACCCGTTCCAATTTTTTTTTTTTTTTTAAAAAGTGATTGTTTGTAAATCCATTCCAAAATGAAGGCTGTAACAAAATTGTAACACCGTTTGGAACAGTCAACTTCGTGTTGACTATGTTGAATATTAAAACTTCTGTTCCAACAAGTGTATAAAAATTCAATATAATTTTGGAACGAGTAGAAACCCTTAAAAATAGAATTTGCGATTGTAGCAGCTTTTATGTTAAGTTGCAATGTACTACAAAAGTTGTTGCAAATAGGCATTTTGTAGCCTAATGGCTATACTTTTACGATCACTTTTTGTGGCTCCAAAAACCATTCCGAAGTCCATTCCAAATAATCATATATATATATATATATATATATGTGTGTGTGTGTGTGTAGCATGTTGTTTTTATTTTTATTTTTCCTCACTCTTTTAAATTGTTAACCCACATACACTCGCAATCTCTCTCTAATTTGCATGCACATGCAGTTGATCAACTAGAATTATGTCATTTTATTGTGTCCCTTTGACCGTTTTTGCTAGTTGACCAGGTAACAATTGCAGTTTAATTTATTATAGTTTTTTTTATATTTAATGTTAAGTATATATTATTATTGGCAAGTAATGTTTATTAATTTGTAGCTCGAAGTATAATTATATATGTGTATGTATAGTGATCATTATGTTAAGACAATTGAGGATATGGATGTATGAGAAAAACTTGCTAGGGAGGCCGGGTCTTAGGAGTGTGAAGATGGTGTTAATACTCTCATAGAATGGACCAAGTATCACTGTGGACATATCAACGGCAAGAAGATCAGATGCCCATCTCGGATGTGCAAAAACAAAAGGTTCAAACACCAATGAGGTGAATTTTGACTTATGCATGAGAGGATTTATGCTGGAATACTATAATTGAACTTCCCATGGTGAGGAGAGAGTGAAGGAGTAGTTTGATGCAGTGACAATGCAAGAGGAACAAACTCCACAACTTAGGAGGGTAATATGCACTGGACTGATGGCCAATCAATGGATTGGGTGCAGAGGGTTGGTTTATGATGTAGCTGGGTTAGATTTTTTTCGTCTTACCACGAGGGTGTGGCTGATGAGGGGTTTATGATGTAGCTAGGCCAGATTTTTTTTCGTCTTACCACGACGGTGTGGCTGATGAGGGTACAGGGTCCTTTCCTACTAATACCAGTTTTGGTTCATGGTACGGTGGAACCCCTATGATTATATGTCGGGGTTGGCAGGCCATTTTTCAAATGTAATGCACACTGCTGACAGACCATTGTGAAGCAATTTTACTAAATCTTAGTTGGCTACGATTGTTGGACTGGTGAACACTAAGGCCGCAAATAATTTTTCTGAGAGATGCTACGATCTGGTGTTCCAATGGGCTATTAATATTTTACCCTGTAATCACAACCTGCCCACCGATTACAACACTATGAAGAGGTTGATAAGGTTTGGGTTTACCATTTGAGAAGATTGATGCATGTAATAACGATTGCATTCTTTACTAGAAGGCTGATATTGATCTGCAGTACTACAAGTTTTGTGGAGATTCTAGGTACAAGTTGACCAGGGAGAGAAACCCTGGCTATAAGAAGTCTCTGTATTTCATTCTTAGATACATGCCACTTATTTCCTGATTGAAGAGGTTGTATATATCGGCAGCAACTGCACAACACATGACTTGGTGTGCCACCTATCAAATGGAGGAGGACTCGGTGCCATTTGTCTGAAGCAGAGGCTTAGAGGCTTTCCAACCAGACATATCCAGATTTTGAACTGGAGCTCTATAATATTAGATTGGGATTGTGCATAGATAGGTTTGCAACACATTGACAATATCACCGTATGTATTCATGTTGGCTAATTATACTTACATCGTATAAATCTTCTACCAGGGATGTCTATGAAGTTTTAGTATATATTCCTAAAGATGGTGATCCTTGGCCCGTCTAATCAAAATTTCTTGATCAATATGTATTGGAGTCGTTGATCGAGTAGATGCCGCAATTATGGCATATGGGTGTATGAAATAGGACAATGCCATGAACCAGGCTTTCATGATGCGTGCGACATTGATATTGACCGTGAACAACTTATCCGCTTATGGAATGGCATCTGGATGAAATACCGTGGGTGTTATGGGTATCCAGTTTGTATGGATGACACATGAGCATTCCATCTGCAGTACGACAGAAAGACATGCTACTATGATTACCATAGAAAATTTCTAACCCAGGATCATCCCTACCGTAGGAACAAGAAAGTCTTCACTAAAAATTAGGTGGAAAGGAAAATTGCACGATCGAGCTGACAGGAGAGTAGATCCACGATTGGGTGGCAGAGTTGAATCTTGCAATTGAACAACTATTGACACTCCCACCAAGCTACAATAGCGACCACTAGGGGACAAAGAAAAGCATCTTCTGGGATCTTTCGTATTGGGTAACACATTTGATATGAGATAATATTGATGTCAGCACATTGAGAAGAATGTGTTTGACAAAGTATTCAATATTGTGATGGACAAAAAGGAAAAAATGAAGGACAATCTAAATGTACAAAAGGACTTGAAAATCATATGTAATTGGCCGAAGCTTGAGGTAGACAAATGGAGGCTGAACATTATTCCTAAAGCAGTATATACCCTGACGAATGAGCAGAATAAAATGGTATGTGAATGGATTTGTGGTTTGAGATTTTTTTATGGGTATACATCTAACATTTATCGGTGCGTCAACATGCAGAACTGAGGATGAAAAGCATGAAGAGCCACTATAGTCATGTATTTATGAAAAAATTGATTTCAATTTCCTTCCGTGAGATGTTTCCACAGCATGTGTGGAGCGCATTAACGGAGGTGAGCCTTCTATTCTAGGTCTTATGCTCAACCACGCTAGATGTCACCAAGCTAAAGAGTTAGATTGTAGTGTTGTCGTCATCTTGTGAAAATTCAAAAAAATATTTCCTCCAACTTTGTTCGACTTGCACCTCATTGTTCACATGTCATACGTGGCTCACATGGGATGTCTTATGCAGTAAAGGTGGATGTATCATTTGAGAGGTAACTCCTATTAAATAATTTTATATGTAGTTGTGATTAATTTGTATAGTTTTAGTCGCGCTTATGAGGATTTAAATATTTGAAGAGGTTACTTTCGATTTGAAAAAGAAGATGAAGAATGAAGCACGCGTCGAGGTATCTATCGTCGAAGAAATCAGGCTATTCACTTCCTACTATCTTGAGATGCACATTGTTCGCAAGCTAAGGAGACTCAGTAGATACTATGATCTCACAAGCAATGATAATAGAATCCAACGGTCTATTTTCAACCACCCTGGCCAGGCAAGTGGTGCCTCAAAGAAGAGATGGCTTAGCGGATCAAAATGCCACATCATCATGACGTATGTGTTGTGAAAACTATGAGGTAGTCACATCATATTACGAGTAAGTATATAAATACTTTTATACATCGTTATTGTGAATACATATAATTATATTAAATGTATATAATTAATAGGTTTTGCAAACATGTCATTCTTAAACAAACTATACGAGTACCATCATTTTGAGGACCTAATTATTGATTAGCTCGTATCAACTGGTTTCAAGGATTGGTTAAAATGTTCTGTAAGTTGATGACTTTGCTTAATTTCTAACTATGAAACAATAAAGCTTTCTTATACTTCAACTTTATATGAACTGCAGTTTTATCTCGAATTGAACCATACGAACAACAAGCTCCTAAAGCGTCATTATTGGTGTCCTAGCGCATAGGTGACCACATTCACGTGTTACTTTATGAATGGTTATAATTTTCAGACTGAGCATCACAATATCCATAGTCAACTATGAATTATGTCGTAGGAATAGGTCACCAACAAGCTAATTAGATTGCTGGTTTTGGGAACAATTCAAGTGATTTTTAGTAATATTGCCTGATGAATGTTGTAAGCATTTATCTTTGGTATATGTGCCTATTGTGCTTACCAATTACGTTAAGCATCGTTTTAATATCATAAGAGATGGCCGCATACCATTTAAATAACCCATGTAGTTGAACTACACATTGGATGGTAGCTATGAAATCAACTTTTAAGAGTTATATGAAATGTTTCAAGTCAAGAACCTTGAGATTGGGCATTGAGAGTCCTATTAAGACTTGCACTGAGTATTGCATTCATTGGGTGAGTACCGTATTTCATCAGTGACAAATGTTGGATGTCTATGTAATTTCAATAGGTTAGTTGACAAGGTAGTCAATTAAGTCACGGAGATCATCATATGGAAGACTTGGAGGCTTGATCAGTATGACTTGAATCCTTGGTCCGATAGTACGGGAGTAGTCCTCAGACTTGAGGAACCATGACAGTCATGTGCACACTGAAGGAAGCGGATCGGCCCAGGAAGCGCAACGGAAGCGCTAAAAATAAAAAAAATAAAAAATTATAATAATAAATCCCAATCAACAGGTATCCCTTTGATCTTATCCTGGGTATTTGGTGTATAAAATAAAATTTAGGTCAAGAATTACATGAGAAAAAACAAAAGTATAAATGTAAATAAAGATTTATTACCCTTGCCATTTTTCTCATGCGGCTTCAAGTTTTGACTCCTCTCGTTCTCGGATCCGTTCACTTAGAGGCTTCATATGTAGAACCCCTTTAAATCTAGTCCACACCATACCATGGAAGACGGTTCTAACCCTCTTGCTAGAAAGGATTAGATCCGATGGAAGAAATTAAATTTCGAATTACACTATTAATTAGTGTATTTGGATTTTTCTCGTTCTCAACTTGAATTCAATTCAAGGAGAACATAAATAAATGGAGAAGAAGAATTTATGAGTGTGAATTTTGTCATGTCTGAAAATCAAAATACAAGAAAATTATCACAAATAAAAAATATATTTGATAGGTAAAAGTGTATACAATCTCTAGTTAATCCTATGTTTCTCTTCAAAATATATCTTTGACAAATTTAACAAATTCAAAGGGTAATATCCACATAGATCTCGTCTTGACTTGAATTTAAATTTCTCTAATGTCAATTCGAGGGGTCACGCCTGGACTTGTAATTTGAGCGTAATCTCTTTGACAAATTTAACAAATTCGAGGGTAATTTCCACATAGATCTCCTCTAAACTTGTAATTTAATGATTTGAAAGTGGATTTGACACCTGGATCTTCTTAAGAGGATATTTGAATATTTATAATGTTAATTCAAGGGCTTAGCGCCTGTAATCCCGAATTGAATGTTATAATTTGTGGCGCACCTTTAACAAAAGAGAGTTGATCTATGCCTTAAACATCTTTGAATATTCTTGAGCTTGGAGGACTGCATAAAGAGAATTATTTGCCTTCTTCCCTTGCTTTGCTCTTCTTTCTCTTTCTTTGTGTGTTTTGAATGGCCTCCAGGTACCCCTTTATGTAGGTCTCAAACAGGTAGAATTGTGATACATTTGAACACCTTTTGATTATCTCTTTAAATTTTAATTTAAAGAGATAAATACATCATATATCTGGAATGATATTGTTGGCCAATTTGACATTATCTTTTTAATATTAACATATTTTTAAAGAGATAAACACAAATATTTGTCTTGATTTGGTTGGAGCTTACATGCAGTTGCTCCACGTTGCACCGTCTGATTGGCTAGAATCTTTGACTCTGAAGCTTTATTTGATTGGCCAATATACTTCAATTTGACATATGTTGGTCGTTGATTTTATGATAAAATATATATTAAAATGTCAATTAAATTGACTATTTACACTTGAAATTAATTTAGTAAATTTCAAGATATAAATAGAAAAAGAAATATAATTGATAGTTAATATATTATTTTACACTTGTCATCATTTAATTGGGCATGAAATTTTACTTGTCTATAAATGCCCTCGAGACTTGTTCATGGGCATTTACTGCTATGAAGTGAAAGATTGAACATGTCTCGAAATTGATTCTTCTTCATCAGATGCATTTTTTTTACATTTGACAGAAATTGAAAATATATTCAAGCTGCCTACATACCTCGTTCGAGGATCAAGTCATAACGTAGTTCACTTGAATTTTTATTGATAGTTTATTCTCATATCAAGGAGTTTTCATGTAAATTTCTAGATAGTTTATACTCCTATCAATAAGTTTTTCAAATAAATTTGTAGATAGTTTATACTCGTATCAAGGAATTCTTCAATTTGAATTCACAGATTATTTATACTCATATCTAGGAGTTCTTTAATTTGAATTTGTAGATAGTTTATACTCTTATCAAGGAGTTCTTCAATTTAAATTTGTGGATGGTTTATACTCATATCAAGGAGTTCTTCAAATAAATTTGCAGATAGTTTATACTTGTATCAAGGAGTGTTTCAAGTAAATTGGTAGATAGTTTTTACTCATATCAAGGAGTTCTTGTAATTATTTTTGGAGACATTAGATAATTTATGCTTATATCCAGGAGCATTGAATATTTATTTTTCAAAAGACATTAGATAGTTTATGCTCGTATCCAGAAGCATTGAGAACTTTTAAGTTTCATGGTGTTGCATCATCATCATCATCATTGACATCAACTACATATTCATCTTCATTGCAATTGAAACTCATTCCGATTCCATGTGTTCGAGTCACTAACTCTCCAAAAGTTTTTGGGTTTATTGCTTGAAGAATGTAGCATACTTCCCAATGCATGTCTTGAATACATAACTCAACTACAGAGATTTCAGATAAAGTATCTTTGTAATTTAACAATAGGTTTCTCCAATTACTGATATATTCAAACACAGTATGTCGAGCACTGAAAAAACTTATTTTCTAAATCATCCCAACTATCAATAGAGTTTGCTTGAAGATCAATATACTAGTCAAAAGCAGCGTCTTTCAAGGATAAAACAAATTGATTGACTAAAAGATCTCCTCGATTCCAGCATATTTCATGTTTCAATGAAGTGAGCAATATGTTATTGAGGATCCCCATGATCATTGAATTGTTGAAACTTTAGAGGTTGGTAGTTTTCTGGCATTCTCAGTTGCTCAATCCTTTTTGTATAAGGCTTCACGTAAGATTTGAAAACTTGAACTCGAGTTTCATATCTATTTGCTATTGCTTCATTCATAGTATATTTTACATGCTAAATAGAAACAAATATACTGGTAGAAACATGATTGCTTGTATTGCATTCAACTGAGAAATCTTGCTCTTCAAATTCATTTAATGCTGGGTACTTTGAAACTTGTCGTGGAGTTTGTTAAGTTGATCGTTGCATGCTTGAACATGTTTCATAATTGTTGCAACCTTAGCCTTTTGTCTTATTGACAATGTAGTATCGAGCAAATATTTTTGCACAACTTGAGCTTCTTGTTTTTCCCCAAACTTAAGTGGAAACTTGAGGGGTAATACGATAGCACCATCTCTACTTACCGCCACATGATTGCTGTGTTGAGAAGAAGCTTCCAAACTCGACATTTGATATATGAAATTTAGGGAGTTAGAAAGATTTTTTTTCATCTCCATTGGCCTTTTAAGTTGATTTGCGATGAGAAGGGATGAGATGTAAAGATTCTCCCATTGCGCATACTAAAATTTGTGAGTATGAATTTTGTCGTGTCTGAAAAACAAAAACACAAAAAATTATCATAAATAAAAAATATATTTGATAGGTAAAAGTGGGTATAATGTTTAGTTGATCCTCTGATTCTTCTGTTCAAAATATGTCTTTGACAATTTTGACAAATTCAAAGGGTAATCTCCATATAGATCTCCTTTGGACTTGAATTTGAATTTTTATAATGTTAATTCAAAGGCTCACGCCTGTATTCCTGAATTAAATGATATAGTTTTGACTTGAAATTTGATGATTTGAAAGTGGATTCACCACTTGGATCTTCTTGAGAGGATATTCGAATATTTATAACGTTAATTCAAGGGCTTAGTGCCTGTAATCCTGAATTAAATATTATAATTTGTGGCGCACATTTGACGAAAGAGTTGATCTCCACCTTGAATGTCTTTAAATATTCTTGAGCTTGAACAACTACATAAAGATAATTATTTGCCTAATTCCCTTGATTTTCCTTTGTTCTCTTTCTTTGTGTGTTTTGAATGAGCTCAAGGCACCCCCTTATAAAGGTGTCAAAGAGGTAGAGTTGTTATAAATTTGAACAACTTTTATTATCTCTTTATGGTTTAATTTAAAGAAATAAATACATCATATATTTGAAATGATATAATTGGCCAATTTGACATTATGTCTTTAATATTTGCATTTATTAAAAATATAAATATCAGAAATATTTGTCTTGATTGATTAGAGAGTACATGCAGTTGCTCCACGTGGCGCCGTCTAATTGGCTAGAATCTTGGACTGTGAAGCATTATTTGATTGACGAAAATGCTTCAATTTGACCCATGTTGACTATTGATTTGATTATAAAATATATATAAAATATCAATTAAATTACTATTTACACTTAGAATTAATTTAGTAAATTTCAAGATATAAATAAGAAAAAAAAATATAATTGATACGGTCCATGCCAAGGAGAGAAAGAGAGAGAATGATTTGAGGTTTCTCACAGTTCTCACACACTCCAACGTGTGGATTTTCAATTTGATGAAAGAGAGACTTGGGCATGTATGACCAAGACAATTAATTAAATCCAAATTAATTAACTATTTTTTATTATTCCGTAACTAAAAATTGCCCGTTACAATGGGTGGCCATTTAGCCACGGTCCATGTCACTAGGGGCTAGGTGAATGTTGGCATGAACATTTAGGCCCTGAATCCATACGAGTACAGTACTACTGTCAACCGTCTCCCGGTCTTAGTCCAGGGCATGGAATTGAGTGTCGGTTCCTATTCTTGACTAGGCAACTATGCTTAATACTCGATACGCATTTATCTATTGATCTGGTCTAGGAAACCTATCCCAATCGTTCACTCACTTTGGCTATAGACTTTTAGAATCTAATCCGTCTCAAAGCGCATAGAAGAACTTCTCACATACTAATAGAGGACAGATGGAATCCACCGACCTTGCTACATGCTTCAACTACACTGTATAAGGCTTATGATGATCATGTCTCATGACACAACCACAACTCGCCATATCCAAGATACATATTTTGTATGCACGCGACTGCTATGATTCCTCAAGTCCAAGGACTAATCTCGTACTATCGAAACCAAAAATCCCAGTCATACCGACCAAGCCTTAAGAAGCTTCCATATGACGATTCTCGTGAGTCGGTTGAGTTAGTCGACTATCTTGCCAACTAAGCCACTAAAACTGCATTGACGACATACGTCTTCTGACGACCTAATACGGCTGCAGTACTTAATACAAGTCTCTATAAGATCCTCGATGCCCTATCTCGAGGTCCTCGACTTGGAATGTTTCATACTAATCCTAAAGAGTTGGTTTAATAGCTGCCAAACCTATACGCAATCGAACTCCACGGGTTTAACCTTTTTGGTCTGTGGGCATTTCGTTGTGACATTAAAACCCCATTCAATATCAGCAGTACGCACAACAAAACGCATTGCCAACTTGATAAATTCTTACTGTATTCATCAATCTAATATTATTTTATAAAAATTTGCGAATGGAAAACAACCAATCTAATTGACTTTTGATCACCCATTCCTACACAAACAATGGTTGTATCTAAGATCTGTATGAGAAGTGGTTGTGTCATAGATATGATCATTATAAGCTTTGTTCAGTGCAGTTAGAATGTGTAGCGAGGATTGTGGGTTCCAAGAAGAGGATCCATCTCCTGTCCGTATGTGACAGCGGTATCTCTTATGCACTTCGAGACGCGTTTACGCATCACAAAGTCTGTAAGTACATTGGTTAATTAAATAGAAAATGGATTCCTATGTCGAGCAATTAAGCGAAGTACTGTCTTAAGTATTAAAGCATAGATGTTTAGTCCAGAATGAAAATTGAGACCAAATTCCATGCACTAAACTAAGGCTGGGAGACAGTAGATGGAGAGTCTAAAATGTTCACACGGATATTGACCCAATCTGTAGTGTAGATTTGTGGAACCCGACCATCACATGCTTACGATGATTGTATCTTTGACCTATGCGAGAGGTGACTGTGTCACATACATAGTCATCATAAGCTTTGTCCAGTGCAGTCAAAGTATGTAGCGAGGACTATGAGTTTCAAGAAGAGGAATCGCCCCCTGTCATTACATGACAGAGGTATCTCTTATGCGCTTGGAGATGCAGCTGCGCTCTAAGAAACTGTGGCCACAGTCATTGATCGAGTAGGAAAAGAGGTTCTTACGTCGAACATTTTGGCGCATCATGGTCTCAAGTAAATAAGCATAGACGTCTGGTCTAGAATGAGAAACGACACCAAATTCCATTCCTAGTCCAAGGCCTGGAGACGGTAGATGGAAGGACCGTACTCGTACAGACTTGAGGACTAAAAATTCACACGAAAATTCACCTAGTCTCTAATACCATAGACCGTTGCTAGATAGTCACCCATGGTGACGGGCTTTCTTGATCTAGGGTTGATCAAGAATTATTAATTAATTGGATTTAATTGATCATAGTGTTAGACATTAGCCCAAGTCTAGCTGAGGGTGAACCCAAATAGTCACACACAACATCACCGAAGAGGGATAAGGAATTAATTAGAAATTAATTCTGTAACTAATTGGATTACTTAACATGAGAGAAGTCCATTGGATGGACTAGCCAATGATAATTTGATGGAGTTAATTTATGTTGGGATTGGCTTTATTAATTAATAAGTTGGACTTATTAGATTAATAAAGACTATTTGGCTTTATGTATTTAATTGGATTTTAAATATTTGATGGGCTTAATTAATATGGATTTTACTTAAATTGGATTTAATTAAAATCAAGTGGGCCTAGTATTTTAGGGCATAAAATCGACCACACACACATATTAATTAGGCACACTTGAAAATTTTAGGAAAGGAAAAAAATTGACTAGCAAATTCACTTCTCTTCTAGCAAGGAGAATCAAGAAGCCCTATATTCGGTGTGGTGTGGAAGAGCTTTGGAGGATACTTCCTTTGGATTCTTGCATGAACGAAAGGCGAAAAGAGGAAAATATAAACTTCAAGGTAGGCTTATGTTTTATATTTACTTGCATCTCATTATTCTCCCTTTCACCATGGCCGAATTTTAAGGCTCTATTTTATCCGCATCGAACGCCCAAGAATTCCAAGGATACACCCCTTGGATCTATGGTTTTAACTATCGTATTATTTACGTTTTACACTTTTATTTATTGCTTCCGCTTGTTTTAATTCTCACGCCGATCCACGAGCTCCTTTTTCAACGTCTATCGCCGATGAAATGCGGCACTCATCCAATGAATGCGACTCTTAGTGCAAGTCTCCATAGGACACTCGATGTCTATTATCAAGGTCCTCGACTTGGAACATTTCAGATCCAACCCTTGGTAGTTGATTTCATGACCGCCATCCAAAGCGCGGTCCAACTGTTGCACGATTGTGAAAGTGGTCTGTGGGCTTTATTGTGATGCTTGAATAAAATATAAACATACAGAATGAGCACAACAAAGAAGATGTCAAATTAGTGAACACTCATTTTATTCACTAAAAAATATTACTTAAATAAAGACTGCTTGAATGATTTCTAAAACCGCCAATCTAATTGACTTTTGGTCACCTATTCCAACAAAATCTAGGTAAAAGGTGAAACCTAAAGAGTCACACAAATTGCCATGGAAGGAATTAATTCAAGAAGATATAAAATAATTGGATTATTTACAAAAGGATGATCCATTAGATGGATAGCCTAAGATTAAATTAATTGAATTAATTTAATAGGGCTTGTTTTAATTAATAAATTAGATTAATTAATTAAAGATAATTGAAATTATGCCTTTAAGTTGATTAAATGACATTGGACTTAATATAGTTGAGTTTTATTAAATTAGATTTAATTTAATTCATTGGGTCTTGAACTTATTTTAATTTATTAAAATAAAACTCGATCTACTAAATTAAGTCCCACTGGCAAAGAGAGTTGACTTCTATTGTTGGAAGAGGGGTTGGTCAAATTGCACTTTTAAAAAGTGTAGACTTGATCATATTTGGAACCCTTCTTACATGGCATGATTGGATCATACCATAAAAGCAGGGAGTTGCCTTGTAAGTAGGTTGAATGTATCTAGACACATTCTCACCTTCCCATACAAAGCATATATTTGTGTATCATCATAATTCAAATGACAACACATAATGAAGTACAGAACACACACTTCTCTCCTCCAAGTATAGAATCTGGCCTTCTCTCTTTCTCTCCCTCTCATCCCTCTCATTATCTTACTCTCTTTCATTTAGGATCAAATGAAGAGTTGTAGAGAATTTTTTATGAAGAGAATACACAATGGATAGTGTAGTTCTTTTCGATGATTTCTTCCATCTGGTTTTAATTTTTTTCTAGCAAAGAGATCAAAATCTTCTTGCCATGGTGTGGATCATCTCTAGAGGGCTCGTACATTGGAGCCTAGGGTGAACAGGAGTCGAATGTGCATCGCCGGTTGAAATGAAAAACAAAAGAGGTAATTTCATTTAAATATTGTATCTCTTTGTTCTTTGTCTATAGCCTTGTGTCGGATATATTATTTTATTTTTTATCCACATACCACATCAAATGCCCGGAAACACCAAGGGTACACCCCTTGATTGGTCGAAGAATAATTTTAATTATGCCTATATTTTACAACTTTAACTTTTCCGCGCTTCCGCTTGCGCGTTTCCAGGCCGATCCGCTTCCCTTCATTATGCACTACATAAAAATGCGGGATTTGGAGCCAGTTTACAAATATTTTTTTTCTGGAATGAGAAATTAATAGCTGCACACTGTTGGAACGGAGTTTGGAATGGGTGCCCTTTGATCATAATAGACGGTGTTCCTAATTATTTAGTATGGATGGGTGGTGACCTATCCTGTATAGTATCGGATACCGTTTGACTACCTAAAAATGTAAAAAGCAAAATTGGAAACACTTTTTTTCTATTTGGAACATGGTATTTTTTTATTATAACTTTTACATATTTTGCAACGGTTTCTGTAACACTATGTACATAATTTGAATGTAAGAAAGATGCATGTTCCCATTTCTTTAGAAACACATTTTAGCATGATTTTTGTACGTCTGAATGATATATTTTGGAATGGACATTGGAACATAATTTGAACTTGAGGGCGGTGATCCTCTAGTAGCTCTTGAAACAAAACAAACAAAAAATATTATTATTATTCCAAAAAATTAAACAAAAAAATATTCTAAATAATTACTACTTACCGCTACCTCCGATGATCTCGGGCCTATCCAGCTGTCGTTGGCCTTAACCTTTGTAGCGTCTGACAAATAACTCCATCTGCATCACAGGCTGACCGAGCTCTACCTCTAGCACAAGAAAAAAATAATTACCAAAATATTTATAAATTATTAATAAAGCTTTAAAAAAATAAAATTACTGAATATATTTGTCTTGTACATGCCAATAGAGGAAGATCCCCTGCGATGGATAGTAGATGTCGCTGCGAGGTTGGCTGATTAGCTGACCTTGTTCTTGGCGGAGTCATCCTTGAATTCTATGCCATCCCCAAATAGCTATAGCTGCAATAGACCTCATTGGTCAGCCACATCGGTTTGTTCAACTGACTCCTAGCGATGGCAAACTGCTTTCAAATGATCTTGCCTGCCCACATATAAAAAATCCAGAACATGGATTCATCATCACAGTCCCACCAGTACGTCATCTGCAATATCATAGAAAAAGAAAAGAATTATTAAAATATTAAAAAAAATTAAATATAGGTAATAATTTTTTTTAAGAATTTTTTCTTGAAGCTCTCGAATAAGAATTGCTGGTGCTTTGGCGACACCTATTGCAAACATCCATCGGGGTGGGGATAGTGCTCTCACACCACCACATTGATGTTCTCATGAAATTTGGGTTAGACCTTAAATATGATGTTGATTAGTCATTTTTAAAATAAAATAATAAAAATTAACAAATAAAAAAAGTTACCTTACATATCGATGTTGACATATTGGCGTGTTAATGGTGAGGGAGACTGTTGGTGGTGGTGGTGACCAAGAATGGGCAAAATCTGTCGCTTGGTGGCAGTAGATTGTCCAGCCTCATTTGCAGCCGATGCAACAATGGATGTCCCAGCCTCATCTGGACTGTGTGGGGCAGCCGAGGAGCTAGCCATATCAGGTGGTGGGGGTGGTCGGACACTGCTTTAGTAAGCAGAGAAGCATCACCCGCCGGCAGTGGAACCAGTGGGCCACGATCGCGGCCGTGGGATCACCATAAGTAGGAGCTTATACTCAGAACTCATTCACATTCACGATGGGAGTTGTACATTTTAAGTATTTTTAGAATAGCCAATCTATTTCCTTGAAGCATAGTCGGCCAACATGAATAAGTACGGTCATATTTTTCATGCGCGCTAAACCCATCCATGCACAACCCCTGTATAACATTATGGGGGCTCTAGTGCAAAATCAGGATATGTCCATTCGAAATGCTTTCATGGCACTACATTGGACGGATGACACATGGATCCTTCCGCCATCTGATGGTTGGTATGACACGTCATGTACTCGACAGTTGCTTTCAAAGCATACAACCTCTACAGTCGAGGGATAAGTGGCGAGTACCTAAAAATGACAAATGGGGTATTCTTGTGGTTAGGATTTCGCTTCTTAGTAGGCTATACCTAACTCCTCCACAAAACTTGCATTAATCCTTATTAATATCGTCCTTCCAATACAACATGTAGCCCATTCATGCATTAATTCTCTTCAAATTACATAATCGAGGGGCAGGGTGCGATCGCGAGGCAATATATTATTAGCCCATTTAGACACATAATCATATGCTCGCTAGGCAATATATTATTAGCCCATTTAGACACATAATCATATGCTCGCTCTGAACAATTGTTCTAACCCTTGATATTCACCAAACTAGGAACCGTTGCCAAATGAGATTAGGTGTAACCGTTCCACTACGGCTGGTCGGCAATATGCATTATATCGAAAAATGATCTGACAACCTAAACACATAACCATAGGGCCCCAAGCCATAAATGATCTAGGCCAGTCATTAGTAGGACAGGACCTCGTACCATCATCAGACACACCCTCCTGCTTATAATTAGAATATTAGAAATTCATCCCAGCGGCAACGAAAATCATCCTCTACGCGCAATCTATTTGTGTCGCATCACCCCAGTGAATACTACACTCCTTATGAGCAGTTGGAGTTTGTTCCGCCCACATAAGGGCGGGTAATGGCATCAAGTACTCCTACACCCTCTCCTCGTTATGGGAAGTCTAATTATAATACTTTGATATAGTAAAAAATTACCTCCTTCCATATTTTAAAATTATATTTTTGCACTTTTGAATTGAATCTCTCACCGTCCATATATGCATGCTGAGACTTGACCAGTTCTATAAATGTAGTAACGCCATCCTCAAACTCCAGCAAAAGACCCGCTCTTCTCCGTAGGTTCTTCCCATACATCGATATCATCAACTTCCTTATCAAAAATTACCTCCTTCCATATTTTAAAAATTATTTGTTGCACTTTTGAACTTAATCTTCTCACCGTTCATATATGCATGTTGAGACTGGACCTGTTCTATAAATATAGTAACGCGATCCTTAAACTCCAGCATAAAACCTGCTCTTCTCCGTAGATTCTTCTCATACATCGATATCCTCAGTTCCATATCATTATAATTCCTACATATACATATACACATATAATTAATTATTACATATATGTATTTTAATCGACAAAAGTAGAATAAATTTAACCAGTTAATAAGTACTGCATGCATCTTAATTGACCAAAAAGGGTTCAAACTGTTACCTGATCAAAATAGTTTCATTTGTCAATGCAAATTCGATAGAGATTTACGAAATAGTGAGAGAGAGAGAATATAAGAATGCAAGATAGATAGTGAGAATAAATAGAATAAAAGCAACATTTATATAAGAAACGTTCTAAGGGCACTGGAATGATTTTTGGAGCTCCAAAAATAGCTGTTAGAATATAGGTGTTGCACCACATTTAAGAACGGGTACTGGAACATGTTTGCGAACGACAAATCATTAAAATTTAGCGATTGTAACATAGTTGGAATGGGTATTGTAATACAATATTTTCTATCTATTAAAGCCGCGCCAAATTATAACTCACTTTCAAACGGAACTTGGAATGTATACTATTTCCCACAAATACCATATTAAGGAATGTGTATCATAATACAAGTATTTCTAAGTACTTAAAACGACTCAAATTGTACCTCATTTTGGAATGATTTTCTCAACTGTCCCATACTTCAACGGACTTTGGACTGCATTTTTAGAATGGTATGCACTTGCCATTGGTAGGTCATTCTAATCGTTGAAAAAGCATTTTAAACTGTGTTACAATATCTTATCGTTTTGTTTTTGGCACCCTAATAGGAACAAAACTTGTAACACATAAATTTGAATGATTTGGGTAATGGTTCGGCTGTTCCAAAAATAAAGGATATTCCTCAATAGTTCCAATGACCATTCCAATGAGCAAAAGTCATTTTATAATGCCAAATCCATTTTTTTTTTCCTTTTTGTAATGGTGGGGCGTGTGTCAGAAGCTCAACACATGCAAACATGGACAATGTGGGAGTCAATTTTTCAAAGCCCCGTCCCAAGGAACGGTCATTTTATCCACACCAAATCCCATTTATTTATTTATTTTTGTAGTGGTGGGGTGTGTGTGAGAAGTTCATCATATGCAGACATGAACAATGTGGGAGTCCATTTTTCAAAAACCTGATCCAATATGTATAACTAGGTCGTTCCAAATATAAAATATTCAAAAATCGTTCCAAAATTTTAAATATACAAATTACAAAATTTAGCCTCTCATATATTCTATGTCCCGATTATGATATCTCAATATCCGTGAGTTAGATTAACACCAAACTTCAACACATACAAGATTTCTATCTATTTGATCATATCTAAAGATTTGATTTAAAATCGGATGATCTAATTGAATGATACAGCGGCTAAAAAGAGCAATTATATATTTCAGGTATGATATTTTGACAACATTCAATCTAATATATACAAAACTTCATCTCATGTTTTCTTTTGTCCTTTTGATCATATCTAACGGTCTGATCTAAAATCAAATTGTTTGATTAAGCGATGCAATACAATTATATAAGATGATAGTAGCACTAGTACAATACATACAGCAATTAATAAACAAATTCATTTCATTTCGCGAAAATATACCAATCTCACTCAATTTGTTTTTTGTGTACGTAATTGTATTATTTATCACATATATTATATATTTTTCTTCGACATTCATGAGTCGAGAACTAGTTCTTTTTATTCTTTTTTATGATTTACGAAGGAATGTATATTAATATATATATATATATATATTATATATATACACATATTAAACGGGTTCTGGAACGGATTTCTAATTATCTAGAACAGTTTTTGTCATTTTTACATAAAAACATCATAGTTTTAGGTTTTTAAAATAATTTATATCCAAAATTTGTAATATAATGTGGAACGGTCTTTTGTGTGCATACGTTTAAACAATGTCGTTTAGCCAGTTAAAAACGGCTCTGGGAACGACTTTGTCCATTCCAACATCTAAGGATATAAAGAACACTTAGCAAACTTTTTTACAATCCTTTTCACTTTCCCCCCTCTCTCTTTTCTCTCTCAGCCCCCCATCTGTCCCCCTCCACTCTGCCACTGCCCTCGCTCTAGCCCCTTCACTCCCATTTGTGCCTGTGCCCCTGTCATGGCCCCTTCGCCTCTGTCTTCACCCTCTACCTTTGCCACTGCTGAAAGTGCAAATACAGAAATAAAAATGAGCGGAAGCAATTAAAAGAAACGTGTAGAAAGCCATAGCTTGTAAACTGGAAGTTTTCATGTGTGCATTTCTCATCATCTGCAAAAATACAGAGAAGAGTCCTTTAAATAATACAAAGCTCCAGGAAAAAATATGCAAACTGTCTAACCACCTAACCGCCTCATTTGTCCAGCTGGCGCCACATCATAACTGACTGCTGACTAAGTACTAAGAAAGAAAAAATGTATATACAGAAAACACGACTCCTTGCTAGCTTTTCCCCTGTAATGTATCATGCTCTGTTTTTGCCATCATTTCTGCTTGAGCTGCTGCAATTTCCACAGCCCCCCTGCAAGTGGAGCAAGGACTGAGACGAACGATACCCAACTTGGATATCATAGAATGAAAGGAAAAACCATGCAACGCCTTAGTAAAAACATCAGCAAGCTGCCCCTTGCTGGGAACAAATGAAGGAATAAGGAAACCATCTTTGTACATATTGCGAACAAGATAACAATCAATCTCTAAATGTTTAGTGCGTTCGTGAAGCACAGGATTCCTAACTATGTGAATCGCAGCCTGATTGTCACAATAAAGGGAAATAGGTTGTGGCAGACTACCATATGAGTTAAGACGTATGAAATCCACTTAAGTTCATAAGTAGCAAAACCTAAACTCCGGTACTCCGCTTCAGCAGACGAACGATAAATGGTAGATTGTTTTTTTGTCTTCCAAGAAATCAATGAACGCCATAAAAATATGCAAAAACCTGTGAGAGATTTGTGAGAATCGAAGCAAGTTGCCCAATCTGCATCATTATAACCATGAAGATTGAGATCATTTTTAACGGGAAAGAAAAGGCCTTAAGTGGAACAACCTTTGAGATAACGAACAAGATGCAACACGACGTCAAGATGTTGTTGACAAGGGCGTTGCACAAATTAGCTTAATTTTTGTGCTCCATAAGATATGTCCGGTCATGTGAAACCTAGATATAAAAGACGGCCCACCAAACGTCTATATGATTTAGGGTTTGTGAGCAAAGCACAAGAATCAGCAGTTAATTTTGACTCTCACAGGAAATGGCGTGTGAGCTGCCTTAGCATCAGACAAACTAGTATCATGAATAATGTCCCGAATAAATTTCGATCGCGTAACCAACGTCCCCTGTGTGGACCGTGCAATTTCTAAGCCAAGGAAGAACTTGGCATATCCAAGATCCTTGATAGTGAATAGCTCATCCAAATATCGTTTAACTTCAACAATACATGATTCACAAGGCCCCGTGAGTAGAACATCATCAACGTACACCAAAAGGACCATCACAGAATCAGTGTGCTTAATAAACAAACAGTGATCATGTTGTGATTGCTGAAAACCAATCTAAGTAAGCTTAGAGGTGAATTCCAAATTCCACTGCCGCGAGGCTTGCTTCAAACTATACAAAGAGTGTTTTAATTTGCAAAACTATCGCGGTGTGACGGAATATCCTTCAGGTGGAGTCATATATATGTCATCATCTAGAAAACCATGTAGAAACGCATTGCTTATATCCAACTGATGAATCGGCCAATTCTTGGCAGATGCTACAGACAACAAAATTCTTACGGTTACGGCCTTTGCTATTGGGGAAAAGCTTTCAACATAGTCTAATCCTTCTATTTGACTATACCCTTTCGCCATAAGTCTAGCCTTATACCGCTCTACCGTATCATCAGGCTTCATTTTTATGTTATAAACCCACTTGCAATCGATGGGTTTCTTACCGGGAGGCAGTGAACTGAGCTCCAACGTTTTATTGCGCTCCAGTGCCTACAACTCCTCCTGCATAGCATGCACCTATTCTATGCTATGTTGTGCCTGTTTGTAAGAGTGTGGCTCCTGCAAAGTAGACAAAGCAGCTATAAAAAGCAACGTGTGCTGGAGTAAAAGAAGAAACAGAAATGGAAGAAGTGTCAGTCATGACTTGGTTACAATAAAATCATTTAACCAGGTGGGTTTGTTAGGTGTTTCTAGTTGATCTTCATATAGGGATGGAAAGCGATTCATTAGGAGGAAGAGTGACAGGACTAGGAGATGGAGGTATTGGACTAGAAGAAGAAGAAATAAAAGGGACTATGGACTGTGTAGAGGATGTTTCAGAATCAAGTATAGGAATAGGAAGTGTGGGAGTAGTGGATCTGGAGTACAACCCATAAAAGGATACACATTTTCATGAAATATGATGTCTTTAGAGATTCGAACAAACTTATTTTGAATGTCAAAGACTTTATACCCTTTATGGCCTTAAGCATACCTAATAAACATACTGAAATGCTCTATGATCGAATTTGGATTTTTGGAGAAGGACATTTGATGCGAAATAGAGACAACCAAAAGACTTTAGATGATCATAGCTGGGAGGAGTGTGATAGAGTAGTTCATACGGAGATTTCCAGTTGAGTGTGGGGGTAGGCAATGTATTGATTATGTAGGTGGTTGTCAAGAGAGAATCATCCCAAAAACACCTTGGCAAGTGAGATTGGAACATTAGAGCTCGAGCTATTTCCAAAAGATGTTTGTGTTTTCTTTCCACTACACCATTTTGTTGTGGTGTATGTGTACAGAATTTCTGGTGAATGATGCCATGATCTTGAAAGAAATTTTGACAAGAAGTACTAAGGAATTCAGATCCGTTATCAGTTCTTACATTTGATAATGGCATTGAACTGTACAGAAACTTGTTTGGAAAAAGAAATGAGTGTGTATAAAGTTTGAGACTTATGTTGCATAAGGAAGGTCCAAGTGGCTCTTGTATGATTATCTACAATCGTAAGCACATAGTGACATTTGGAGAGTGATGGTTGTTTATAGGGTCCCCAAATGTCAATATGTAGGAGATCAAAAGGGGAACAAGAAGTAGAAGAACTTAAAGGAAAAGGAATTCGTTGTTGCTTAGCCAATGGACATATAGTGCAAATAGAGATATTATTATTTGATACATTGCTGAGAATAAGGATGTGTTTAAGTACATGATGTGAAGCATGTCCCAGCCGTTTATTCCATATATCAGTATTAGTCTTGATAGAAGAACAACACAAATTTTCAAAATTGGAATTGACTGAATTAGAATACAATGAGTATGAAGGAACATATTTCCTATCAATGACATAGAGGTTTCCTATCTATTTTCCTATAGCCAATACCTCTCTAGTCCTCTGGTCCTGCAATAGGCGAAGGAAATTAGAAAATGTGAAGAAAACAGGCAAATCTTTGCACAATTGACTGACATAGAGCAAATTAAATCTGAAGCCAGGAACAAAAAGAACATTGGAAAGAGAAAATTTATCTGACATTGTTACATTGCCAATAGAAATTACATTAGTTTGGTGACAATTAGGAAGATGTAAGGTAACCTTGTGGTGAAGATCAATGAGTTTATCAAAGGAATTAGCAACAACGCACATATGCCTAGTAGCTCCTGTATCTACAATCCAAGAGTCGCAATCTAACGAATCAAAGCTAGAGGAACTATGTGTTGTACCTGCAAAGTCATCGTACAACGAAGTTGACATGGATTGGATCTAGATTTGTGTGGTTGTTCATAATTCTCATAACCTATGCTTTCACAAGTTCATTGAGATCATTTGTGTTTATAATTCCTTTCTTGATTTCTAGCATCAGTTTTCTGCACATAAGCTGCTGCAGTGTATGCGCCTTCATTGCCAAACCTTTTCCTTTGGTAATTAGTACCTTTAAACTAATCCGGATATCCATGAATTTTAAAGCAAGTTTCTTTATGTGACCTTGTTTGTGACAATGATCACAACGAAGTAATTTCTTATCAACTCCTTTCCTTTTAATGAAATTCTAAACATTATCATGCCTCACTTGCATTGCTGTGTTGATCACATTTCCTGGGTAATCCAACTGCACTTGTCTTTGTCTTTCAACACTTTACAACCATAGAGAAAACTTTGTTCACGTCAGGTAGAGGATCCATAACCAATATTTGGCAACGAACATGATCAAAGGACTCATTAAGCCCTATAAGAAACTGCATCAAATAGTGAGAACCACTGAAGTTAATCATTGGTTTAGTGACACCACACACCCACACTTGTGGAGGCTTTAGACAAATTAATTCATCCCACAGCTGTTTTAGGCGTGTAAAATAGGCAACAATACTGAGATTCCCTTGTGTAACTGACGCAATTTCTCTCTGGAGTTGATAAACTAATGGACCATTGCACTGTCCATACCTCGACTCCAAATCGATCCAAAGACTTCTCGCAGATTCTATGTACATGTAAGCTTGAACAATATCCTTCGATATTGCGATTAGTATCCATGAGGCTACAGCACAATCTGCCTTGGTCCAAGGCTCGTATCCCTCAATTCCCATCGCAGGGTTGACACTTTCAAGTTATGAAACAAAGCTTGCTTTTAGCTCCAAGCGATCTATGGACTGCTCCGCTCCAAGAGAGCCAATTAGTGCCATTCAGAGGCACAGAAACGAGCATCATTCTAGGATTATCAGAGACTTCTAGTTTGAAAACCTCATATTCATGTTGAGGTCTTTGATTCGTGGTTGAAGTTGTGGCTACTGTTGATTCTGCCATTCGATCTACCAAATTTCAACAGAAACAGAAATCAAACGTAACTTTCAGCCTTATGAATCAGAGACCATCAGGATGATGGCTCTGATACCATGCTAAAAGTGCAAATACAGAAACAAAAATGAGCGGAAGTAATTGAAAGAAATATGCAGAAAGTCATAGCTTGTAAACTGGAAGTTTTCATGTGTGTATTTCTCATCATCTGCAAAAATACAAAGAAACGTCCTTTAAATAATACAAAGCTCCAGGAAAAAATATCTGCAAACTGTCTAACCACCTAACTGCCTCATTTTTCTAGCTGACGCCACATCATAACTGACTGCTAAGTACTAAGAAAGAAAAAATGTATATACAGAAAACACGACTCCTTACTAGCTTTTCCCCTATAATGTATCATACTCTGTTTTTGCCATCATTTCTGCTTGAGCTGCAGCATTTTCCACAGCCACCGCCACTAAATCTCTGCCTCTAGCCTCAATTTCCGGCCTCCCTACAATATTAACTAATTTCCAATTCTTATACTTGATTCACTTATTGTATATGATCTTAATACTTTATTTAGCTATTTTAATTCTTATGGTGATTATCCTTAGAGCTATTTATAATATAATTTAGATATTGAAATTAACAGAAATGATTGTACTTGTACCCAATTAATTTCAGATAATAAAAATTCATTGCTATTACCTTAAAAAAAAAAAGAGAGAGAGAATTTGATAATAGAGAAATTAAATTGCATATTGCTGGCAAACGATTCAGTAGAGTTTTAATATATAATCCGATTCAGTAGAATTTTAAATATAAATTCAGTAGCCCAAGTCTTGTTCCGTTAATTACATTTTAATGAGGTTATTTTAGTCACTATAAAAAGTTAAGAAACTATAAACATCCCAAATTACGTACTCATACTTTTATAATATACATTTAGAACATAATATGATAATATGGTTTACAATATATAATAATTCATAAATAACAAAAAAATATAATTATATAATATAATACGTATATAGATTATTTCTATTAGAAATCTATTATCATTTAGTTTTTTACATGATTAAAACTCTAATTAAATGGTAGTTTTAAATTAATTACTTATGTAATATGTACAAGCAAAATATTATATTAATTTACTTTACTTTATACAATCTTATATTTGTAATAAAAAAACTATTTAGATCAATCCATATTTTGAATTATCCCTTACGAATGAGATAAGATTTTAAACTTTTTTCCTAGTTGTGCAAAATCAGGAAAAAGATAAATAATTAGCTTTTAATATTTCTTTTTCTTTTTTTTTTAATTTTGTATACCAACTAGCTAAAGTTGTTTATATGTAATAATCTTTTAACTTTTTATTTTATTCATCATGTTGATAAAAAATATTATAAATTGATGAATAATACTTTATGGAATTAATTGAATGGAATAAGCATAACATTTTTTGATTATTTATATTAAATTTGAATCAAATTAAAAATATAAATGTAAAGAAATTAAATTAGTTGTTATTTAAAATTATGCAGTAGAATTGTTAAAAACCAAGTAACCCAATGCATTAAACAATATTCAACAATAATAGACTTTTTTAACTTCTAAAATAGGTTTTGAATAAGATTTTTTTATTTTATAATTAATATTACAAAAGAAATTAACTTTGAAATCACTTATCAAATGATTAAGTGATCCTATTCTAAATTTGTTTATAATAAATAGTTGATTTTCACATATTGTTTAATTAAAGTTCTTGTTTTAGTTTAACCTTATTCGAATTTCAGTATCATACTATTAATTAGACACCCCAATATATTTTTATTGTCATATAAAATTATATTTTCGATGCAATTTTAATCTTTCTAATCATCACAGGAAAATAAAACATCCCATGCATATTGTTACTCGTATTTATAATATCTATTATAGAATTTATAAATTAATGGAGCTTCCGTTTCTTTTAATAAAGATGCTTCTTCAAGTTTTTAAATCATATTCTCCAAATTTCATAGTCTATATATTTTTTCTAGTTCGTATTAAGATTTTTAACTAATTTTGTTAAATTAGTTATTAGTTGTAAATAAGCTCTTCATTATTATTTGTTTTTATTAAAATTGTATTTCAATTCAACTATATATATATATATATATAAGTAATTAATAACTAGACTATTACAAAAGAAAATTCATTGATCGTACTAACTTTTGGTTGTTCCATATTATTCTTTCATTCATTTTATTCTTAATTTAAAAAATAATTGCTCATATTATTAATTTATATTTATAATTATAAAGTATTTTTTCTCTCAACCCACTATTATATTTTTCTCTCACATCGTTCTCCATATTTTTTTCCCTCATAAACTTTCATAATTTTAATAACCCCTATTACAATTATTTTTTCCTCTCTCGCAACTCCATATTTAATTTTTTTTACGAGTTTCCATATTTTTAATAAATTCTCAATTATATTTTTTCTTTCTTTCTTACTTCACCACATTTTTATCTCACATGCTTCTTTCTTTTTCATTAACTCACTACGTTTTGTGTTTTTTATAATTTTTTTCTCTTCATCTCACACTGTAATTTTTTATATGCTCACGGAAATCGTGTGCGACAACAACTAGTTATAATTGCGTTGTTATATGAAATGATATAATTAATTGTCTTCGCAAAAAAAAAGAAAAAAATATAAAATATGATAAATCATTCACACTTTCATAATATAGATAGATAGAGATATATCTAGGATGGCAGCTTAAAAACTTTTGATATACACACTAATATGTTCTTTGAAGCAGAAAATTAAGACAGTACTGATCAAGACTTCAGATATATATCCAGGCACAAACACTACAATTCAGCTAATTATTAAGTATATATATGTATATTCCGACATATATATATTTATGTAATTTAACCCCATTGTTGGTTCCTGAAAGATGGAAGCATGTAGGATGCAGGATAGGCAGCAGAAGTCTGATTGAAGATGGGATCAGCAGATGGAAAGGAGGTGGAGTTCATCATGGGTGGCAAAAACATAGGGTTTTGCTCAATATTGATACCCCCTCCATTGAAGTTGTGGTTGAGCATCGGAATGAAGCTGCAAGGAGAGAAAGGAACTGGTTCGTCCACGTTTGGGAGAGTGCCGTTGGCCGCATGCCTTTGGGGCACTGAGGCGAAGCTGGTGGGATTCACGGTCTGAATGTCATGAATGCTTGGGCGGCGCCTGTCCACTGGAGTAGAGCTTGTTTGTCGTCTGAAATACTTCTGTGCATGGCTAGCCACTTGAGTTGGGGTTTTGGTGATCACGTAGTACCTTGAGATGCTCCGCCAGTCGCCTTTGCCGTACTTGTTCAGTCCCATAAGGAACAACCTGCGCACGCGTGCAAGAGGAAAAGGGAATGTTTGTGAAGTCAAAGGCGAAAACCGAAAATGTGGCGAAAAATCAGAGCGCAAGGTTAAAGGTGGATGACACATAAAAGCCAACCGTAGTAAATGCTAAATATTGAAATTATATGATTCTTTTATGGAAAAAGTGAAACAAAGAAAAAAATAAATCAAAATATTACGCGTAACGTATGACTGTACTCTTTTGTACTTTGAAAAATGCATGTAAACGGACGTAGATTTAAGCATTTTTTTTTCTCTTTATAAAAGTTTTTTTTCTTCCTTTGAAGTGAAAATGTTGCTTGCAAAGAATATCATACTTCAATTTTTTCACATGAAATTCCTTCTCACAAGGCCAGAAACTAACCTGCAATATGACAAAATATCTATTAGGTAAATTACAAGTTCTTATGAATGGTTTAATAAATGAGAGATAACATTAATTTTTTAAGAAAATGAACACAAATTAAGTTATAAACAAATATTGGAACAAAAATCTGAATAAAGAAAAACAAAGCATGTCAAAGTAACAAAAAAGGTAATAATTAAGGAAAAAAAAGTCGAAATCTAAAAGGAAAAAGTAGTACTGGTGTTCTTCCTCAGTCCACGGAACCCTCGCCGCCTTTGCTGGCCGTTCCTGGTTTTGGCTTCAATCGATGGGGATCCATCCTCTTTCTTGGCCTCCATCTCCTCTTGCTTCTCGTGATCATCGAGGTTTTGGTAGTTGGGAAGTGGAAAATGGCCGGATTCGATCATCTCCACATCTTCAACCAATGCTTGGTAATGGTTTCTGACCTCTTGGATGGATTTCCAGGGAACCCTGGATGCAACATGCTCGAAGAAAGCTGGAGAAGAGGGATCAATTTCAGCCAAGGCATTCTCAAACAGCTTGTTCTCTTCAGAAGTCCACTCTTCCTTGTCCATTTCGAACTGGGGTGACAAAAGCCCACACAAAGATTCTTCCAGTGGAGAGTAGTGAAAATCTGACCATTCCATTGTGTGTGTGTGTTGTGTGTGTGTGTGTGTTTTTTTTTTGTTTGATAGAGTGAAAAATTGCCCATATTTATAAGGAGGGAAACACCAATAAATAAATAAATAGAAAACCCTGATTTTAAGACCAATGTGTTAAAAAAGTGAAAACAAAAGTCAATTGCTGAGGTATTACATCTTTTATTAATAAATCTAGGATGATCCTCGTAGATTTTTAATTTGTCTTGATTACATGCACTCCATGGTACAAACGCTGAATTGCTGGCAAAAACCTTAACATATTTTCTAACTCAAATAACTCCATTTTGTCCTATTTTTTTTTAATTTTGTAGAAAATTTTATATATGGGCTTTATATGGACATCAAAACTACTTTGTGTTGTTATTCCAAAATATTCATTTTTTATTTCAAAAATTTGTTATAATTTAATTAGTTTTTCCGTAATTTCGTGAAATATTTGTACATATGCATCGTCTGCAGGCAGCCAGACGCTATGGGTAACTACGTGGCGGGATCTATAAATATCGTTAGAATTAACTTTACGGGAAACATCTTAAATTGGCCGTGCTTTAGCATTGCTAAAAGTAGGTCGAACCTTTTATACCATAAACTAAATGATGTTGCGACAAAACTTACGTACATCTATATATTATCGAATTCCCACATTATTGACATATATAAATATATTTTCTTGAAATGGAGTGGAAAATCCGTGGAGGGTGATGGAAAGGAGTGCAACATATGTCTAAAATGGAGAGGAATCTATGAGAAATGAATTAGACAACAATGTAAAATACTCACCACCTAATAAAATTTATTCTTACTTTCCATACTCGAACAATGGAAAACAATCACCCAAACAAGTGTTAATTACACACCAAACGAGTGGTAAGAATTATTGCAGATCAGTAATATGTGGTCCCACTGTTAACGTGACATAATTTATATTGCTTGATAAGAAAGCAAAATCGCCACGTGTGTAATTGAAAGCTAATATCTACCAATTTAAGGAATCTTCATTAATTAGTGTTTTTATGCAAAAATCTTCAACTGGTACCTTAATTAGCTTGGGTCAATTGAAGGACTTTAGGGAAAAGGCAAATACATATTCACACACGAAGTAGGGCAACAAAGAGGAAATATTAATTAATGGATATGAAAGTTATATGTAGGGCTGGCAGGCGAGTCGAGTCGGTTCGATTTTTAGCTCGGCTCGAGTTCGAGCTCAAGAGCTCATTTCTTTCTGTTCATAAGCTCACGAGCCGGCTCGTGAGCTTTTCCTTTTTTTTTTTAAATTTCGTTTGATATTTTTTTATTTTTAAAATTTTTAATATATTTTAATTCTATATTCAATACTTTATTAATTTTACACTCAAAATTTACCATGTATTGTAATTATTAATCATTATAATATATTGTATTTTAGATAATAATAAACTATGGTATTTTTATTTATACATTTAACCTTTATAGTTCATATAAAAACAAACTTAATCAACAATTTTGTAAATTTTAATAGTTTTTTTAAATAATTATATAATATGACACATATAAATTTTATGTTATATTTTAATATCTATTTATAACATCTTATACTTTTTAAAATTGACAAGTCCAAACAATTAGCTTATAGATTTTAATATTTATTTTTAATCTCTTATACTTTTTCTATTTTTTTTTATTTATATATATATATATATTTTTTTTTTTAAATTTTTATATATTTAATTTTATATTCAATACTTTATTAATTTTATACTCAAAATCACCACATATTATAATTATTAATCAATATTATGTATTTTATTTTGAAAAATAATATATTGTGGTACTTTTATTTATACATTTAATTTTTAGACAAAAATAAATTTAATCAATACTTTAGTAAATTATATATAATTTTTTTTTGTAAAATAGTTAATTAATATGACACATAAATTTTATATTATATATTGTATTGTCTTATACTCATTTAAATTGACAAGTGATTCACTTATGATTTTTTATATCTATTTTTGAGTTTTATATTTATATCAAGATACATATGCATTATGCAATCTATTTTATTACATATAAATTTATGACAAAATTTAGTAAATCCTGTTAATTAATCTAAAGATAATGATAATAACATTAATAATGATGATGGTTGAACAATTTGAATTATTTTTAGGTAAAATTACATTTTTTGTCCTGTAACTTTAGATCGTTAGCACTTTTAGTCCTGTAACTTACTTCATTTACACATTTAGTCCTTTTTTTGACGAATTTAGTCCTTAGCATCTCACATTTGGTCCTTTTTTGGCAAATTTAGTCCTGTATTGACAATTTTTGTCCTAACGACTCATAGTTACAGGATCAAAAATGAGATTTATTATAATTTGAATAGGACCAAAATTGTCAACACAGGACTAAATTTGTCAAAAAAGGACCAAATGTGAGATGCTCAGGACTAAATTCGTCAAAAAAAGGACTAAATGTGTAAATGAAGTAAGTTACAGGACTAAAAGTGCTAACGACCTAAAGTTACAGGACCAAAAATGTAATTTTGCCTTATTTTATTATTATTTTATATGCATATATATAATGAGATCAAAAGGCTTAATCAACAATTGCGATATCTTAAAATTCCAGCACCCGATTCATACCAAACTTAAATATATATAAGACCGTATCCATTAGATCATATCAGACGGTATGATTTAAAATCACATGACCTGATTCAACATACACCGTCTTGAATGATTACTCTTCTGTTCCGTGTACGATATCTCAACATCCGTATATCCAATAAGTCTAAAACTTTACAAAATGTATTTTTCTGTAAGTTTGATCATATATCTAACGGTTTGATCTGAATTTTGATGACCCGATTAATACATGTTGTTTAATAATGTAAGATGATAATTAAATCAATATAATACTAATATTTATGAATATATAAATTTATTGCATATTGTGAACATATATCAATCACAATTATAAAATATTCACTACAAAAAAAAGGCTTTATTGGGAGGAATTTTTGGGACGAATTTGGGATAAATTGACATCACATTTCATTTTTGGGATAACATTTGGGACGCTTTTGGAACGAAAGGATGTCCGTCCTAAAACACCCCGTCCCAAAATATTTCGGACGATTTTGGGACGGTTTACTGAAGCCGTCCCAGAATTTAGGATGAAATTTGGGACGCTCTATTAAAGTCGTCCGAAAGCACGTCTAAAGGACGAATAATTAAAATATAAATTTGGAACAGCTTATGAACAGTTTGGAACGGGGTTTTGGACTACCTTTGGGACGTGTTTTCTTTTTTAATTGGGACGGAATGTCGTCTCAAATTACATTTTGGATGAATAATTAAAATATAAGTTTGGAACGGACTTTCGGACGATTTGGGACGTAATTTTTAAATCAGCCCTCCAATTTTTGAAACGGTTTTTGAGACGGTTTTGGGATGACAGTTGGGATGTGTTTCCTTTTTTATTTGGTACTGAATGTCGTTCCAAAGTCCGTTCCTATTTTTAATTAATTTAAAAAATATTAATTTTCTTTTTTGATTTTTTTATTTTTTATTCGATGAAAGTTTACTATATTAAATTTATGATTGAAGACAATACTTTTTATATGAAATAAATTTGAATTAGTCAAAATAATATAAATCCAGTGGATAATTCATAATTCAAATTGTAAAATAAAAATATTAAAATTTAAATCCTAATCTATGGTTAGCTAAGGGTTTGCAGCTTCTTCGTTTTGTTGTTGTGTGGACTCCTCAGTTGGGATATCAGTAGCCGGTGGCTGGTTGGGCACAACATCTGGATCCCCATCTTGTCGAAGAGCATGCCCAACATAAGTTTGATTTTCTGAAGTTGTGTTGAGACGGGAGGTTCCGGGGGCGAAGTGGCACTAGATGTTGATGCTCTGGTCCACAGGCGAACGACATTTGATGTCAATGCCTCGTACCCCATACCAAAGACTCAGCCACGCTTTTCTCCACCTGGCCGCCTCAGTCCAAAGTTGTTCCTCCTCTAAAGGTGTGACACTGGCAGCAGATGAGCTACTCTCCTCCAGTGGCGTCAGCTGTGTGGCACGCTCCTCGAGCATCTTCTGATATATCTTCTGTAAATAAGTAAGATATAATACATTAGTACATAATTAAATTTTTAGTTTTAAGGAGAAAAAAAGTCTAACTTACCTTGACATCTTCTACCCGCGAACCACTCCAGTTGCCGTCGTTTTTCTTCTTGTAGCAGGAAGCAAATACCTCCATTCGCTGAGGTGGGCGACCGAGCTGAGCCTTCTGTATAGATATTTAAAAAATATCATAAATTTATGAAAAATATTAATGAAAATAATTGAACTTGAAATAAATCAAATTTACTTACTAATTTTCTCTTGTGCTCGTCCATTGAGGAGGATTCCCCACGGTAAATAGTATTGACGATTGTAGGGTTGGCCAGTCGGTTAGCCTTGTTCTGGGTTGACTTCTTTCTAAATTCATCTGTTCCTCAATATTCCATAAGGCTAGCCCAAACATCGTTTGCTATCCAAATGTGTTGATTGGTTATCTTTTACTTTTGAGTTGCCTAGCATTGTCAACAGTGTCAACTCCTAGAATTCTAATAAAATATTAACTACATACAAGATCTACATCACCATCACCAAAGTTTCTATTAGTATTTTTGGCAATTGTCCTCTATGGACTTTTCGTATTCTGAACAATTTAATCCCATTATCAGAGCCTAACTTATGCTTTATAATTTTTTAACTAATAAATCATTCACAATTTATGGTAATTAGCGCATTAAGTGATCATTTATTGTGAGTAGAAATTTGCATATTATGCTAAAACTAAATAGCAAACCTAGTTTAAGTGAGAGCATGGGATGATAGAAAATTTATAAGAAATGTTTTCAATGGAAGACTCAACTGAACAATATAAACATGTAATCAATTAATTTTTTTCCTACAAAAAGAGGAATCAACCAGGAGAAAGTGGCAACAGATTCATAGACAATTCTTACGTAGAGGAAGTTCAGACAATTAGAACTGTTTTGCCTTTCAGAGTCTATGTAGATAATAGTTTTTCTATGATTATTTTCTAGCATTCCTTGTGGGTTCAGAATTGTGAGTATAAGAACTTTCCTACTAATTTCTTATGCTATTACTTTATGTAAAGATCTAAAATTAATTAAGAATATATAAAATGCATCCGGTATGTTACATTTCCTCAGTGGGTAGCTGACCACATTGCCCCCAATTTGGCGTTGCCACTGAATACCAATTGGGAACAGAGTGCAGAATTCATATTCATGAATAATTGGCAATTAATGTTGAATGAACAATTTCTCAATTTTTTTCCCTTCTCATAACATTCATGTTGGTTAACTATGAATTTTAACAACATTCACAAATATGAATTTTGATATGAATTTTACTTGAAATTGCTCAATTTCTCATAATCAACAACATTCACAACATTCATCCAAACTCACAAATATTATCATTATGCCCATCCACCTCAATATACATTATATATATATATATATATATATTAAATGCAACAAAATACAAAAATGTAAGAAATACCAACAAATGCATTTGAAATTACAACAAATCAATATACCAACAAATCAAATAATTCAATATACCAACAAATAAACAATTCAATATACCAACAAATAAGTATACCAACAATTTTGGTTACCTCATTGGAAATATGTACCCAAAACAACCCAACATTTGCCATTTATATTGAAAGAAATAAGCAACAAAGACATATGCATACATACCAAACCTTCCTTTCTATTCTTTTTCTTTACAACAAAATAGTAATAATTATACCAATATGAAAATAAATAAATTGTTGAAGACACAAATCTTCCGTAAAGTAGGCAAAAAATAGCAAATCTGAAAATACCTGAAAAATTTAGTAGTTTGGGGCGGAATTTGGGACGTAAAGAGCAATTCCGAATGTCGTCCCAAATTTCGTCTGAATAAATTTATTAAAATTATTTATTTATCAATTTACATAAATTATAAATAATACATTCCAACACCTAATTGTGTAAAATAAAATTATTAAATACAATCCAATTTAATTTCATAAATAAATTATAAAGAAATTGCTATATATTTATGTAGAAGAAATACGATAATTAAATATTCAAACTTATGAGACTATTATTGTAATCAAGCATCATTATACTAAATCATTCGATGGAATTAACCGAGTTTAAATTTGACAGTTAGATATGATCACATTGATGTTATATTACTTTACTAGAAGTTTCAAACCGATCCATTACAGATATCGATATATCATATTCGAAAATTTAGACTATCATCATATTTTGGGACGAAGAGAGGAACAATTATCCCAAACACCAACCCAAAATCCGTCCCAAAGACAGTCCCAACTTTTTAATTTTCTTTAGATTTTAACCCGCAAAATTTGGATAACACGAACACCATTTTGGGACTGAAGTTGGGAAGGTTTGGGATGGACTATTTAAACTTAAATTGGATCGTTGATATTGCCGTCCCAAAATCATGTCACGTTGTCCCAAAAGTTGTACCAAAGTTGGGACCGTGTGCAGATTGTCCTAAACTGTGTGACAAATCATTAACAACAAAATATTGGACGTGTATGACTACTTTTTTGGTCCTATTTTGGAACAAAATTTGGGACAAACTTTTAATTTTAGGACGGTATGTGCAAGTATGAGGCGTGTTGTTCCAAATCTATCCGAAGTCGTCCCAAAACCGTCCCAATTAGGGACGAATTTTGGGACAAATGTTAGTCATCCAAAAGTCCATCCCAATAAGGCCTTTTTTTTGTAGTGATTTTTATATACTTCAATTGATGATGACGATGATGATGGTTGAATAATTTTAATTGTTTTTATCGTTATTTTATTATATATGATGAAATCAATTACTATTTTGTACTTTGGTTTAAGAAATGCATCACTTAATTTTTTCTTTTTCTTGGTATATAATGAGATCAACAACTTTTAAAAAATTACTTATATTTATTTTTAATTAATATAAATAACTATACAAATTATGTGCAAGTATTTTAATAATTTAATGTATATATATTTTTCTATACTTTTACTAATTATACAATTACTAAACTAATTAGTTATATATAACAATAAATTAAAAAATTGTACCATATGTTTAATATTTTTATAACTAATATAATAATATTTAATATCATTATTGATAATAAAATAACTTTTTTAAAAGAATATACAACCCAACATTTTTATATCTTACCAATAATTTTATTAGAAAAATATCTTTCTCATTTCTTTCTCGTTTCTTCCCCCTCTTTTTTTTCTCTCTCTCCCTCCAATTCCCCCTCGTTTCTTTCCAATTTTCATATCTAATTCAAGCTTTCTTCCCACTCTTTTCTCTTTCTAAATGTTTTCTGCCCACTTTTTTCTCTTTCTTTCTCCTCAATTCTCAAATCTAAATCCTAAAAAGTAAAACCCTTGACCCAAAACAACGATTGCAAGCTTCAATCCATCTACCACCGGCAACGAGAAAGGCGATTACATCTCATAGTGTTGGTCTCACGTCGGCTTGTGTGTGTGCAGGCTATTTTCTCCAAAAATCATGGCTTTCCCTTTTTCAACCAAGTCTCAGTTTTCATCATTTTACAAATCTCAGTTTTCTTCTTTCTACAGCGGCGCCTATGAGGAGAAAATGGTTCTTTAATTTTAGTTGTGTTCTAATCTTCTTAGGTTTTCTATTTTGATTTGGTGCTTCAAGAAATGAAATTGGCTGAGTTGATTTGGTATGAAATAATAGGTTTTTGCTCTCTCTCTCTCTCTCTCTCTCTCTCTCTCTCTAGAATATTTAATCTCTCCAATTAAACGGCTCGAGCTAGCTCGAGCTCGTCAGATCTAGCTCGAACTCGGCAGATCGAGCTCGAGCTCATTATAAGTCATTCGAGCTTGATCTCGAGCTCAAGCTCATTATATATCATTCGAGCTCGAACCATAAGAGCTCATCGAGCTCGAGCTTGAGCCCTGGAAAGCAAACTCGAGCTCGAGCCAACCAAATATAGTCGAGCTCGAGTGACAAGTTGGAACAGTTTTGTTCTTTTAGCAACATAGTATGACTAAGATCGTTCCGAATGAAGTACAACGGCTATAATTTAATAGATATAAAATTGTGCCTAATTGAGTTTCAAAGACGGTTCCAGATTGTGACATAACGGCTATCTTTAATGATTAGATTTTTGTTCCAAATATCCCTATATATATTCCTTGCTTTCCATTTAATCTCACTATTTTCTTCCATTCTTCCTATGTTGTCTCTGTTTCCTGACTATCTCTTGATTTTTCTTGATCTCTCACTATCTCGTTAATATTTTTACATTCTTGTTTCATCCGTATGTCTCGAATTTTTGTTGATATTTGAAGTTATTTTGATCAAATAACAACTTTAACCCTTTATTTGTGAGTTAGTTATATTTGTTGTAGCTTTTGTCAATTAAATCTAATGTTGCAATAGTATATGTGTGTGTGTATGTGTCTAGGAAATCATCATGTTAAGACTGTTGAGGAAATGGATGTATAAAAGAATCTGGCGAATAAGGCGGGTCATACTCCCGAGTTTGAGGATCATGTAATTGCATTAATAGAATGGGCCAAGTCTCAACATGCATATATGGATGGTGAAAAAATAAATTGTCCTTGTCGGAAGTGCAAAATTAAAGATTTGAAAACTCCAGACGAGGTAAATTTTGACTTGTATATGAAAGGTTTTATGCTGGAGTAATATAATTGGACTTTACATGGCGAGGAGAGGGTATGGGAGTACTTTGAGGTAGTCACAACACCCCCTTTGCAGGACAAACAAACTCCCCCTGCTCTTATGGATAAGGGTACTAGTACACACTGGGGTGATGCGACGCAAATGGATTGGGCGTAGAGAATGGTTTTCGATGTTGTCGGGCCGACTTTATGATCTTCTATTTATGACCAGTATGGTGTGTCTGATGATGGTACAAGACTCTGTCCTATTGATGTCGGGCCTAGTTAATATTACGATAGGGCCCCTATGATTATGTGTCTGGGCTGGCAGATCGATTTCACGATGTAGTGCATGTTGCCGAGCAACTGTTGTGGAATTGTTGCACCCAATCTCATTTGGGGGCTATTGGTGGATATCAAGGTCGATGGCCATACTTCTAAGCGAATATATAATCGAATATCCCAATAGGCTTATCATATATTGCCCTGCGACCACACCCTGCCCATCGATTACTGTAATACGAAGAAGTAGCTAAAAGACTTTGGTTTACCTATGGAGAATATTGATGTGTGTAAGAATGGTTGCATATTGTATGGAAGGACGACATTGATCTGGATTACTGCAAGTTTTGTGGAGAAGCTAGGTACAAGCCGATCAGGGAGAGAAATCCTAACCGATAGAAGACCCCGTATACCATTCTTAGGTACCTGCTGCTTACCTTTCGCTTGCAGAGGTTGTTTGCTTCAGAAGCGACTGCCACGCAAATGATGTCGCATGCTAACCACCAGACGGAGGAGGGATCCATGTGCCATCCATCTGATGTAGAGGCATGGAGGCATTTCAACCAGACATACCCAATTTTGCAGCAGAGCCTCGTAATGTTAGAGTGGATTCTGCACGGATAGATTTGTATAGCACGAATAGTACGGTCGTACATATTCTTGTTGTCCTGTTATACTTACACCGTACAATCTCCAATCGAGAATGTGCATGAGTTTTGAGTATATGTTCCTGATGATGGTGAACACTATCTCTTCGGATCCGAAATGTCTCATCAATGTTTATCGGGATCCGTTGATCAAGGAGATGCATAATTTTTGGCATGTGGGTGTACTGACGCGGGACAATGTGAAGAACGAGATATTTGCGATGCGCGTTACATTGATATGGATCGTGAACAACCTACCCGCTTGTGGGATGGCTTCTGCATGGAGTACCGCTGGTGTTATGCGGTGTCCAATTTGTATGGAAGACACACACATGTGCATTCTATCTTCAGAACGATAGGAAGGCTGCTACTTTGATTGCCACAAACAGTTCCTCACGCACGATGATCCTTATCGTAGGAACAATAAAGTATTCACTAAGAACCGAGTAGAGAGGAAGGCTGCATGTCCAAGATTGATGGCAGAACAGATCCGTGATTCGGATGAAGAGTTTAGTCTTGTGGTTGAAGTGTCGTTGTCACTCCCGGACGGCTACGGGAGTGAGCATAAGTGGCAAAAAAAAAAAAGATCTTCTGGGAGCTCGAGTACTGGTCGACACATTTGATACGACACAATCTTGATGTCATGTAGATTGAGAAAGATATATTTGACAATATATTCATTACCGTGATTAATATAATGGGACAAAAGGACAATCTGAATGCACGAAAGAACCTGAAGATCATTGTAATCGACCAGAGCTTAAGGTTGACGAAGGTAGGCCAAACGTGATGCCCAAAGCCGTATATGCCCTTACCAAGAAGTAGAAGAGGAGGATATGTGAATGGATTATTCATCTTAAGTTTTCTTATGGTTACGCTTCTAATTTAGCTCGTTGTGTCGACATGAAGGAGCTAAGGTTACACAATATGAATAACTATGATTGTCACATATTCATGCAGAAGTTGATCCGAATTACCTTCCGTGATATGCTTTTGGAGTCTGTGTGGAGTGCGCTGACAGAGGTCATCTTTCTATTCCAGATTCTATACTCGACGATGTTAGACGTCAACAAGGTACAAGAATTGAAAGCTAGTGTCGCGATAATCTTGTGCAACCATGAGAAAATATTTCCGCCATCTTTCTTTGACTCAATGGAGCTTTTAATTGTTCACTTGCCATATGAAGCGTGCATGGGAAGGCCTGTACAATACATGTGGATGTATCCATTTGAACAGTAAGTACAATAGTTATTTTATTTTTATTAAATTAATGTAGTGTCATATATTGATTTATAATAATCTTTCGTTTATTAGATTTCTTCGAGACTTAAAAATGAAGGTTAAAAATAAAGCACAGTAGAGGCTTACCTTGTGGAAGAAATCGGTCTGTTCAGTTCTCTGTACTTTGAGACGCATGTTCTTTGCAAACGGAATAGGCCAGGTAGAAATGACAGCCTCGCCATGAATGACATTCGCATCCATAATCTATTTTCAACTACCCTGGGCGAGTTAGTGGTGCCTCAAAGAATATATGGCTTAGTGGATCAGAAGGCCACATTATCGACACGTATATATTGACCAACTATGAAGTAGTCACGCCACACTATGAGTAAGTGTAAACTTACAAATATAGTTTATTGACATTGTGGTTATTGTAACCTAGGTATTGATATGTATGTGAACAGGCCGTTCCTGAATGAACTTTACTAGAAGTACCACACGAAAGACCCCATTATTGAGGAGCTAGTAGCTACTCAATTGAAAGATTGGTTTAAACGTCGTGTAAGTTATCTCTTATTAACTGTGAATTTTGAATTGTACATATAACAACTGTTATTCATCAAGATATGATTTCGCCTTTTGTCCCCATACAAGTGATGACCGACTTGAATTACACAGACAACAACCTCTTGAAGTTTCATTATTGGGGTCCTACAACTGAGGTCACTACATTCCCATGTTACTTTGTGAATGATTACAATTTCCACACTGAAACTTACAGCATAGGCAAGTCAACTATGAATGGTGGGGTGTGTTAAAAGCTCCTCATATACAAATACGGACAGTGACTTCTATGGGCTTCTTGAAGAGATTATTCAGTTAGATTACCAACTTATTCCAAACATGCACATCGTTCTATTTAAATATCGTTGGGTCGATCCGTTGAGAGGTATAAAGGTGCATCCTCGTTATCATCTCGATGATGTAAACTTCAAGAAGACATACCAAAAAAAACCATTCCCTGGCACAACAAGCAGTACAAGTATACCACATAGAGTACCCTAGAATGAAGAGGGCAAGGTGGACTGGATGACTGTCTACAAAACAAAAGGTAGAAGAGCCATTGATGACTCTCAATGGACCGAAGTGGCATTTCAAGAAGTTGAGACAATATCTACTCCACAAGTTATGACGGACAACCATAATTATGAACTGCATGACCCAATTGGCTAGGGGTGGCCGAGCTCGGCTAAAATTCTGAGCTCGGGCTCGAGCTCGAGTACTACACAACATGCTCGAGCTCGAGCTCGGTTGTCCTGAGCCGAGCTCAAGCTCTAGCCCAAGCTTGACTTCGGGCTCAATTTTTTTCCTCAAATAGCTAAATTTAAAAAATATGAATTATCGTAATATCTACAATACATTATTGAAAAATTTAAATATGAAAAAAGAAAAAAAAAATCACAAGGAGACAAAAAAGAAGGAATACGATGAAATAAAATTGAAAGCCATGAAAACATTCATCTAAAATAAATGCATATGCATTATATTAAGTACTTATATATAAAAAATTTATCAAAACGTAATAAATTGTTGATTAAGTTTGATTTTAAGTAATATAAATCAAAATACCATATTTAATTTCATCTAAAATTAAAATATAATATATTGACTAACAATACTAACATATAGTGAAATTTTTAGAATAAATGTATTTTGTTGTAGTGAATACTGAAATTATAAAAATGAAATTCTTATGCATTATACTAAATTGTTGATTAAGCTTTTTTTAGATAATATAAACTAAAGAACCATATTTTAATGTCATTTGAAACTAAAATATGATATATGCACTAATAATTCTAATATATAGTATAGTGCATAAAGGCATTTTGTTGCAATGGATTGAAATTGTAATGATAATATTTATATGTATTATATTAATATTTATTTATAAAGTAATTATCAAAACATACTAAATTGCCTATTAAGCTTGTTTTTAATATAAACCAAAGTACCATATTTTAATATAATCAAAAACCAAAATATGAAATGTTAACTAATAATTCTAATTGATGGTGAATTTTTAATATTTATTTACAAAAAAAGTATAAAAACTTACTAAATTGTTGTTTAAGCTTATTTTAAATAATATAAATAAAAATATTGTATTTTATTATTATATTAAATTAAAATAAGATATATTGATTAATAATTATAATATATAGTGAATTTTAAATATAAACTTGATATAATATTGAATATGCACTTAAATAATATTTAAAAAAAATAAATAAATGGTAAGGCTCGCGAGCTCACGAACAAAAGCTAAAGAGCTCGAGCCGAGCTTGAATGCGAGCCGGCTTGGCTTAACTTGCATCCCTACAAAAGGCATTCACATCTCTGTGCAATGTAAATTTGATGACGAATCTGACAAAAAATAGCTTTAACAAGAGCTACGAGACTAGTGAATACAATAATTATGGTTGAAAGTTCTGTGTTTTCTGTAATCAGTAATCTGCCAATAAAATTACCTATTGATTTTTTTAAATAAATTATTTTTCCTAATTAGGAACGGTTTAAACTAACAACACCTTTCCAACACCATCCTAAATAGGCACGGTAGACCAAGAAACCCGTCCCTATTTCAACTGTTCCTCACAGTATGCTAAAATGATAAATTTAGCAATAGGAACGGGCACATCAATAATAACCATTCCAAAAACTATTATGAAACTTTTAAAAAAATGTGATAGAAATTTAAATTATAGGAACGGTCAAAATAAATTGACAGTTCCTGAAAATTTCAGTTTGGCACTACTTGATTTTGGAGGGAATTTCAATTGAAGGCGTGGTCGACTAATATTTGACCATGCCTATATATATCACAATCGTTCCTAATAATAATATTTGATTCCCTATTGGCTTTCGGGCTATGATTCTCCACATTCGTGAGTCCAATTAATTCCAAACTTAATCACATATAAGTCCTATATATATTTCACTTTATAAAGGAGTCTGATGTAAAATCAAATGATCTGGTTCACAGTTGCATTGTGTTAAAGCTCATTGAATGTGAATCAGATACAATATCTGCAAATTCATATAACAAAAAGTTCCATCAAATGTAATTTATTGTTGATTTGATCATATCCAACGGTCGGATTAAAATCTTAACGGTCTGATTAGGCGATACAGTATAACAGTATAAGATGCTAATAATATCTACATAAGACTAACAATTTCGGATATACAAATATACTTGATCGTCTCAACATGTATCAATTTTTCAAAAATAATTATATGTGTCCACGGTCAACAGAAATTTGTGGTCCAGTTTTCTTTTATTAATAACATGTCCAGAACACATTTTTCTGCAATTTTATTTCTTTTATTTTAATAAAATAAAAATTATACAGACAATTAGGCATGGTCGTGAGATATACCGAAACGGTATAGTCTTAAAGAGCCGTCTGAACCTAAAACAATGTTGTTTTTACTCATTTATAATGGTTATAGTGACACTTTAATAATTAAATGACCATTCCTAGACCTTTGGATTCAAATAGGCACGGTCTAGGCATGGTGTTTCAATAGATGACCATTCCTAGACTATAACAATACACAACAAACGACACCGTTTTATTAAACTAGGCACGGTTTTGGCACAATTTTTAATAAATGACTGTTCCTAAACTATAACAAATTTAATGAACTGACACCGTTCTATTATGTTAGGTACAGTTTGTCAATAAATTACTGTTACTAGACCGTGCCAAAAAATCATATATATTTAACATTTAACCATTTTTTCCCCTCCTTCCCCACTTTATCCTCTTCCTCACTCCTGCACGCCCTCTATTTCTCTCTCTCTGTCTCTCTCTTCTCGATCGCACCCCTTCGCCTTCCTCCACTGATCGAAGACCGCCGCCCTCCTCCACCGTCCGCCCTTTGCCTCCCTTCCCCCTCCCTACCGCCCGGTCAATTCTCTCTCTCTCTCTCTCTCTCTCTCTCTCTCTCTCTCTTTCTTTTTTTCTCATTTTTCACACTTCGAATAATTTATGTGATTGTTTAATATTTCTGTCAATATTATATAATGTGTTTTCTTAAAATTTCTGTCATTAAAAAAAAATCTGGAACCATTTATGAATTTTTTGATAATTTTTTTAAATTTTCTTAAATTTTTAATAATTTCTATAACATTCTACAATATTAGGTAATTTTACGTAATTTTCTTGATTTTAGTTAATTTTCTATTATTTTAGGTAATTTTCTATAATTTTAGGTAGTTTTATGTGATTTTAGATAATTCTACATATATGTTGTAAATTTAGGTAATTATTTGTGATTTTAGGTAATTTTAACATAGTGTAAATAATCATAAAATTATATCAATATTCTCAGTAATATTAATTTTATTTATATAATAATATAAATAATAATAATGTTAGACCAATATTCCCAATAACAACATATTTTTAAATAATTAATGAGTAGAATAATCATAAATTCAACATAAACTATTGTATTAGGGTAATTTCTTCAATAATTCAAAAAACTAATATTTAGTATAATTTGTATAAATTATGTCTAGTGGCACGCTACCTGTATTACGTGACTGTGGCCACAGTCGTGGTCGTGGCCCGCCACTTCTAGCGGCGCCATCAGATGTTTCCCAGGTTGGGGAAGCTGTATTTTGACCACTCCCACCACCAACCACGACCACAGTATCAACCGCCCAACAAACTCCAAATGATGCTACACCATCTGGTGCGGCACCGGCACCTAAGGAGACCGGACAACAGTCTGTTGTACCAGCGGCTGCTCCACCACCATCATCGGCTCCACCCACGCCAGTATATCAGCCTCGATGATGTGAGGTAAATTTTTTTATGTGCATTTTTTTATATTATTTTATCTTAAAAATTGTTAAGCAATATGTTCTTTTAGGTCTGACCGCCGCTTCCACGAGCGGATTGATGCGGTGGTGCAGGGACAATTTCCCCACCCCTAGCCATGTCTGAGACAGGTGCCGCCAGAGCGCTAACATTTCACGTTCGAAAGCATGAAGATAACAAATTAAATTCAATTTGTAATCATCTTATCATTTAAATTTGGTTTATTGAATTTTTACTAATGTTTTGTTTCATTTTCTTAATGTAAATAACCTACTTGTGGGATTGTGACAATGAGTCCATGTTCGGGGTCTTCCACATGTGGGCCGGGAAGTATATCCAAAAGATGCCTGGTCAAACTTGGTCAGGCCACTATGCCTGGCCAACAAGATCAAACTCCAGCTGCGAACGTACTGCCAGTAAGGACCTCCATTAAGAGTCCTCGAAGAATAAGGCGAATCGGGCAGCGAACCGGACCACGTCGTCCACTGTGTACCGCGGGGGATCCTCCTCTATTGGCTTGCACAAGAGGAAGTTTTGGAGGGTGACCGAAAAACCAATTGGATTGGCGGTTTTGGAATTATTCAAAGTAATCTTTGTTTAAATAATATTGTTTTGGGGAATAAAATGAGTGTTCACCATTGGCATTTTCTTTATTGTGCTCATCATGTATGTTTGCATATCTCTTTAACATCACAACAAACCTACCGACCAACTTGACAACCAGCAACAGTTGGAACGTACATTAAATTGCGGTCATGAAATCAACTACCAAAGGTTGGGTCTGAAACATTCCAAGTCGAACACCTCGAGAATGGGCATCTAGTGTCCTATGGAGACTTGCATTAGGAGTAGCATTCATCTGATGAGTGTCGCGTTTCATCGGCGACAAATATGGATTGGTTAGGTGTCGAATCGACTGAACTGACTCATGGGGATCATCATATGGAAGCCTTGAGGGCTTGGTTGGTGTAACTCGGAATCCCCATCTCCAATAGTACGGGAGTAGTCCTCAGATTTGAGGAATCACGACACTCGCGTGCATGCGACGGCTGTATCTTGGATCTGTGCGAGAGGTGATCATGTTATAGACATAGTCATCATAAGCCTTGTCCAATTCAGTCGAAGTATGTAGCGAGGACGGTGAGTCTCAAGACGAGGATCCGTCCCTTGTCAAAATGTGACAGAGATATCTCCTATGCACTTGGAGATGCATTCACGCTCTAGAAGCTGTGGTCACAGTCATTGGTTGAATAGGAAAAGAGGTTCCTATGTCAAGTAATTTGGCATGACGTGATCTCAAGTATTAAGCATAGACGCCTAGTCCAGGATAGGGACCAACACCCAATTCTATGCCCTAGACTAAGGTCGGGAGATGGTTGACGGAGGGACTGTGCCCGTATGGACTCGAGAGCTTAAAAATTCACATGGATAATTCACCTAGTCTCTAGTGCCATGGACCGTTGCTAGACGGCCACCCATGGTGGCGGATTTTCTTGATTAAAGGATTAATCAAGAATTATTAATTAAATTATATTTAATTAATAATAGTGTTGGACACTAACCTAAGTCTAGTTGAAAGGTGAACCTAAAGAGTCACACACAAATCACCGGAAGGAACGAGAAATTAATTTGAAATTAATTCCGCAAGTAATTGAATTAGTTGCTAGATGAGAGATCCATTGGATGGAAACCCCAAGGATTAAATTAATGGGATTAATTTAATATTGGGTTTGTCCTTATTATTTAATAAGTTGGACTTATATAATTAAAAAAGACAATTTTGGGCTGAAGTATTTAATTGGATTAAATATATTTGGGCTTGATTAAGTGAATTTTTAATTAAATTGAATTTAATAAAACCAAGTGGTCCTTGCATCTTTAAGTGTAAAAATCGGCCACCCCATTTAATTAAGCACATGAAAATTTTTAGGAAAGAAAACATTTGACTAGCAATCTATCTTTTTGGAAAGTTCCATGCTAGTAATTTTTTATTTGGAATAAAGAATTTATTACCTTATGGATGTTAGAATGAATCTAGACACATTCTAGTACATCCATACAAGGTATATATATACATGTTATAATTAATTCTTTGGAATAATTAATTATTACACAACACATAATGAGTTGTGTAGAAAACACACACTCCCCTTCCTAGAAACCGACCGGCCGCCCCTTTCTTTCTCTCTAGCCTTTCTCTTCCTTTGTTTCTCTTCTAGCAAGGAGACCAAAGGATCCATCTTCGGTGTAGTGTGGATGAAATAGATGGCTCCTGCATTGGAGCCTCGGGTGAATGAAAAGAACAAAACGGAACAACGAACGGTTGAAAAAACAAAGAGGTATGTTCGATTTAGTTTTCGTTCCTCTCGTTTTTCTTTTCACCATAGCCCATGATTAAATTTCTGCATTTTTATTTTATATGATACATCAAGCACCCAAGAACTCCAAAAATACACCCCTTGGAACCACAGTTTTCCAATTTATTTTTATTGTATTTTACCACTTCCGCTTGCGCATTCCCAGGCCGATCCACGCGATTCCCCATTAGGAAGTTGGTGACTAAAGTACAATACTTTTATAGGTTTATGAAAAATTTTTAACATATTACACTAATCTTTTATTATTCTATAGGAGGTAGAGCTCGGTCCACCAGCCAAGCAAATAGAGGTGTTCGAGCGCTGCTATATGAACAAAGAGGACAACGGTTGGAGCTGGCTGAAGGCGGCTGAGGTGGAGGTAAGTAGTTCGTTGTTTTTTTTTATTTTTCTTAAATAATTCTTGGTTACAAGGACTAAAAGTTTTTACTTTTGCAGGAGAAGTTACATAAGCTGATGGATGATCATTAGCCTCAACCGACGGCTGATGAGAGCCATAGCCCCACCGAATCTGTAGCGATGACAGAGCAACAAATGTGGATGGCTGCAATCGGGGGCAAGAACAAGGGTCGTGTATTCAATCTTGGTTCTGAGGCCCACTTCTTCAGCCGGACATACACATCACTGCCACTGCCACCGCCACCTTGGAACTCGATCGTGGATGACCGCATCGACCGCCTCGAAGAGATGATGGCCGACATGATAGCAATGATGCGGGAGACGAGGGCCAGCTCCTCCACTGCTGGACTATCACAGCTGACTGCCTCCATTACCAGACCAGCACAACCTCCAACTGAAGGAAGCGGATAGGCTCGGAAAATGCGGCAAAGAGAGAAAAACAAAAAAAAAAATGATAAATTAGGCAATAATTAAAGAAATTAATACCGATCAAAAGATGTACCCTTAATCTTTCTCGGGCGTTCGTACAAAATAAACACATATACATAGGCCAAGAATAATACGAGAAAACAAAGAGCATAAAACTGTAAATAGAATTTACCTTTCGTCGTTTTCTCGTACGGCTACAAGCATTGACTCCTCTTCATTTTTGTTTTCGGATCCCCTACGATGAGATCTCGATTTTGAGACCCTTCCAAGAATGACACACCCCCATTAAAGGATGTGGAGATTTCGTGCTAGCAAAATCTCCACAGAAGATATGGATATCAAAACAATCGCTATGAATTAAAGTGTTTTGATCTCTCCTTTATTTTTCTTTGATCTCTAAGACAAAAAGAAAAACTTGAAGATGGAGAACATGGGAGAGAGAGAGAGAGGCACGAAATTTTTAGGTTTGGAGAGGCTAGTATGTGTTGTGTGTGAGGCTAGGGTTTAATGAAGGTATATATATGACCTAGTCATACACATACAAGGAGTCCTAATCTAGTTAGGCTCCAAAACAACTATCCTAACCCTAGGCACCCTCATGCATGAAATTGAGGCTCCCAAATCAGCCAACACCCTTCAAAATTTCCTCCTTAACATAGCCAAGGTCCAACCAAGGCCTTGGGCTTGTATTTAATAGACCAGACTCGATAAAATCAAGTCCACGTCTCATGGACTTAAATTAAATCTAATTTAATCATAAGCCCAACATTAAAATCCTTATCTTTTAATAATTAAAAGATCCAAGCCCATGCTCTTTTTTCAATTTATAAATTGAACCAAACCTAATAAAATTAATCCAATTTTAATACCTAACTTGAAATTCTAATGGGTAAAAGAAAACTTTCATCCAATAACTTTGATCTGGTTTAATTTTGATCCATTAACTTTGGCAATATTAGATTTCGTCCTATATCTTCACATAAACGCTTAGATTTAGTCCTTCAGTCAATTCTATGATCATTTTGCCCTTCTATAGAAAAACAATATATAGTCCATATACATGCTCTAGTTTGGCCCAACATGCTTCCGTAATATTATTAAGCTTCCATAAAGTCATACCTTGGTTTGACCGCCTTGATTCCGGGTATCCCAAGTCCTCGGTTTTACGGACTTCCTCCAACCACACAACCGCAGCTGATGGTTCGCAGGCACTTGGTTCCTTCAGTAACAAAACAGCACAGCCCTATTTCGTTTCCTACCTTAGGGCGTAAAAGATACTTCCGAACATAAACTTAATAAACTTTGGGGTGAGCAAATCGGACAGAAACCTTTTTTATTGAAGAAGTATATGAAATATTACATAACTATTATTTCCTCCCTTGGAGGAGACAATATTTAGCCTCTCATATGGTAGAGGGCTAGACTCTTTGGGGAAACCCCCATAAACTAAGAGCTTGAAAAATTTACAAAGATATAGACTTGGAATATTATGCTTTGAAGAGTAGGGGAAAATATTTGATGATCTCCTTCTGCTTCGCTGCTTCCTTATTTATAGCCATCCGCGGACTTCAAATGCGGATTTCAGACTTATTTTTTAATGACGTCATTGCGTTGGTCATCTGGATGACATCATTGCTTCCGTCATCGTCTTTTCCAGCTGGTATTCCATGATGGCTTGTCGGCCATTCAATTGCTAGTTGGCTCTGACTGTTGGTTTTTGTCGTTTTCTACCGACAGTCTTCTTTTTGAATTTTTACATTCTTCGGATTTTACCTTTCCTTGTAAAAATTCTTTCTTTTACCCTTGTCCGAGTTTGGTTCGGGTTTCTTTTGGGTAACCCGTATCTTTGTCCCGAACAGTGGTTTCTCTTGTTTCTCGCAGCAAGGGCATACATGGTTATGCCATTGCCCAACATGCAATCATCCTTGTAGTCTCGGTTGCAGGTAGCTTGTTCTCCCATATGAGCATCCTCTTCTTTTCGAACATGCTTTCTGCAAACTCAGTACTTTTTCCTGTCATGGAATTTAGCAGGAACGATCCATTCACCTTGTTGGAGAAGATCTTGAATTGATACTTGACTTTGTCCATCTCAATGAGACAGACCCATAAACCCCAAGCCCTTCTGGTAGAAATATCATCCTCACTGATTGCTGATACCAGGGGAGCTTCTTCGGTAGCGACTTTGATTTTACTGAAAGCCACCATGTCAGGTCTCTGTAGTTTGATAAAATGAAACGCCGGGTGAGACCCTTTCCTGCAGTTTCTGGAGTGTGCTGAGATAAATTTTAACTCCAGGATATCTCCTCTTTTTAAGTGGGGGTTGTTTTGCCACGAATCATAGACTGCCCCACTAATCCATTCCGAAAGTTTTGATATTTCCAGAAAACTGGGTGACATCGTATGAACTGAAGCTAAAGCTCCGAACTCATACCATTCCTTGACATCTTCAGGTTTGGATCCTTCTAGCATCCAGACTCTGTTGTATTTTCCGGATGTTTTGATGATTGTTTTGCTTGGATTAACGCCTTTGCGAGAAACTAATTTTTCCCACTTTCGTTGGTAATCCTGCCAAGCAGAAGATAAAGATATCAATTCGTTAGTATTAGCCTTAGAAGTGCCTGTCATTGGCCTAAGGCTAATCTCTTCCTCTTTTACCCCAGAGGCGCTGGGTTGACTTGAATCATCAGAGGTTTGCACTCCCTGTGACTCAATTGTTGCCTTCTCACCAGAGTCTGGTGATGGCCTTGTGCAAGCAGTACTCGAATCTGCCGCTACAGGTTTAGAGTCATGTACTCTAAGTGCAGGTTTAGAGCCCTGCTCTCTCAACTCGTGAGTCATCACCGAAGGCGATGCCTTTCGAATTGGTTCTTGTAAAGCGTTCCATAACGCAGTTGATGCAACCAAGGAACTCCTTATATTTGTCTGAACTAGGTCCAGATCAGTTCTTTGGACTTGTCCGGCCACCTTGGCGTTAACCGCTAGCCGTCCAAATTCTCGGTCAAGCTCCTCGAGGTTCTCTCTGAGGTGCCTAAGTCTCAACATGATAGAGTTTGCTTCAGAGGCCTCTATCTCTCGTTAGGAAATCTGCAAGAATATTTTCATGAGATTTTATAACAACAATATTATAACAATAATATTGACATTCAGCTTGCCATCTGATAATACGTGATTTCTCAATCTTGGATTCTAATTTATTTTTTAAGAAAGCTTTAACATTAGTATTATCAACTTTCAAAGTGAATTCTTTAGCAAGTAAAAAACAAAGGCTATTTCTTAAACGCCTTCCAAACCGCAAAGAATTCTTTCTCGTTGATGTGCCACACTTTGGCTTGTTGTTCGGTGAACAACCCTCCAGTGTATCTACAAGGTTCTTCCCCTGTAGTAGTTCTTTTCATGAGCACTGCTGCCCATCTATAGTCGTTGGTGTCTGTGTAGACTACCAATTCGTCCTCGTCTTGAGGTTTTGCAAGCGTTGGCAGATTATTGCAAACCTGTTTTAGCTCGCGAACTCTTTGTGTATGGATTTCCTCCCATTTCCACTTTGTACTTTCCGTTTCCTTCAAAAGTGGCCGGAAATCCTTTCTGTATTTTGCGAGATCCTTTATAAA